>SRMA01026222.1:0-490036 GCA_007224835.1 Danionella cerebrum
TTGTTTACCATAGCAACTATATTGCCACATCTCTATCTTAGCTTAGAAAAATGCTAGAGACTTGGGGGCTGGTAAGCTGCACCCATACTGACAGCTGAAAAATTATATTATGTTAATGACACCTCCATAGCAACCAGACTGGTTACCATAGCAACCAATATGGCATGTCTCTATCTCAGCTTAGGAAAATCATAGAGAGATCGGGGTTGCTGTATTTTACCCGTATAGATATGGGGAGCAATATATTAGGTCAGCGACCCCTCCATAGCAACTAAACTGGTTACCATAGCAACCAATATGGCGCAGCTCTATCTCAGCTTTGGAAAGTCATAGAGACATGGGGGTTGATGTATTGACATGGGGAACAATGTTTTAGGTCACTGACCCTTCCATAGCAACCAGACTGGTTACCATAGCAACCAATTTTGCATGTACCCATCTCAGCTCAGGAAAATCATAGAGACATGGGGGTTGCTGTAATTTACTCGTATTCACATGGGGAACAATATATTAGGTCAGCGACCCCTCCATAGCAACCACACTGTTACCATAGCAACCAATATGGCCTATCCCTATCTCAGCTTACGAAAGTCATAGAGACATGGGGGTTGGTGTATTTTACTCGTGTTGACATGGGGAACAATATGTTAGGTCACTGACCCCTCCACAGCAACCAGACTTGTTACCATAGCAACCAATTTTGCATGTACCTATCTCAGCCTATGAGAATCATAGAGACATGGGGGTTGGATTATGTTATTGTTGCGGAATTAACAACATTTAAAAAAATAGGTATTAACGGTACCAACGCAAGCCAACATCGAAGTTTGCGTGCAAACTTTAAAATCTAGTTATTATTCTTCTCTTTCCCTACGTCAAAATTTTGCAACGCTTCTCCTCCTAGCCCGTTCGAGCTACAGCCACGAAACTTTCCACACACCTCAAAGCTGTTCTGTAGATTTATGCTATGTCTTTTCGGACCGATTTGACCAGCGGTTTCCGTATAAATCGCGAATTTCGGGCCCAAAAATCGCTCAAGTCATTCCCTATGGGAGACCTAGAGTGGTGATGTCATCGCCTACTCTAACTTTGAGCAAGCTCAGTCTTGTTGCTACTTGCACTGTTTTCTCAACTAAAAATTAACCCTTACACACACATTTTATATCTAAATGGTAGAGATTTTTGTCCTCTTTCAGTTGGTGCTGCTTTCATTTTTAAAAAACACACGGTTTTTACTCCAGGTGGCCTAAACCACAAGGAGTGCACTTAATTGCTCCATTCACCTCCATTCAAAAATTCTGGTGGATTCTGTTTAAAATCTCAATCGCAGGCTATTTTTAACTCACCATAAATCATTCACACTTTATCACAGCTTCACAAAATTTACACCATTCTCTTCCTTAAAATCTTGGGATTCTAATAGTAAAAGAAATATTTCAATACCTCTGTTCATTCTTTCGTAATGTTTATTTGTTTGAGGGTATGGTTTTCTCTAAAATGAGCAGTTGCACAGAATCAAATGAAGGCTATTTGTAGCTCGCCATAATTTTTTATTTCTAATCACACCTTCACAAAAATTACAGCATTCTCTGCGTTAGGGTCTTCTGCTTCTTACAAAGAAAGAATCATTTCGACATGTCTTACGGTTCTTCTATAATCTTTATTTGTTTGAGGCATGGAAATCGGATTTTCTCCAGCAGATTTGCCATCGTTTAAAAAATCTGACAGTTGAGTCAGCTGACTCGTTTGAAAATCTGGCAGTTGATAACTCCAGGGGCAAGCTGATTTCAAATAAGTAGGTCAAAGGTGTCTCATTGACTTTCAATGGCCCATTGAAATGAATGGAACATGAACCCCATAGATCCTAATGTAAAAGAGCTTCTGTAATTGATTGACACTGGAAAGTCATACAAGCATTAAGGAAGCAAATTACTTATCCAGCCCATCATTGCTTGTGAATTAACATAAATTAATTAAGCCACACCCACTTTTTTTTTTAATTTTCAATGTCAAATATCTTCTAAACGGAACACAGTAGAGACATGGGGGTTGCTTTATATTATTCTAAATGAAAAGTAGATTACAACATGATGTCACTAACTCCTCCATAGCAGCCAAATTGTTTACCATAGCAACTATATAGCCACATCTCTATCTTAGCTTAGGAAAATGCTAGAGACTTGGGGGCTGGTAAGCTTCACCCATACTGACAGCCGAAACATATTATGTTAATGACACCTCCATAGCAACCAGACTGGTTACCATAGCAACCAATATGGCATGTCTCTATCTCAGCTTAGGAAAATCATAGAGAGATGGGGTTGCTGTATTTTACCCGTATAGATATGGGGAGCAATATATTAGGTCAGCGACCCCTCCATAGCAACCAAACGGGTTACCATAGCAACCAATATGGCGCAGCTCTATCTCAGCTTTGGAAAGTCATAGAGACATGGGGGTTGATGTATTGACATGGGGAACAATGTGTTAGGTCACTGACCCTCCATAGCAACCAGACTGGTTACCATAGCAACCAATTTTGCATGTACCTATCTCAGCTCAGGAAAATCATAGAGACATGGGGGTTGCTGTAATTTACTCGTATTCATATGGGGAACAATATTAGGTCAGCGACCCCTCCATAGCAACCACACTGTTACCATAGCAACCAATATGGCGTATCTCTATCTCAGCTTACAAAAGTCATAGAGACATGGGGGTTGGTGTATTTTACTCGTGTTGACATGGGGAACAATATGTTAGGTCACTGACCCCTCCATAGCAACCAGACTGGTTACCATAGCAACCAATTTTGCATGTACCTATCTCAGCTTATGAGAATCATAGAGACATGAGAGTTGGATTATGTTTTTGTTGCGGAATTGACAACATTTAAAAAAAAGGTATTAACGGTACCAACGCAAGCCAACATCGAAGTTTGCGTGCAAACTTTAAAATCTAGTTATTATTCTTCTTCTTCTCTTTTCCTACGTCAAAAATTTACAACGCTTCTCCTCCTAGCCCTTTCGAGCTACAGCCACGAAACTTTCCACGGTCGTCCAAGCTGTTCCCACTCGAGTTGCTATGTCTTTTCGGACCGATTTGACCAGCGGCTTCCGTAAAAATCGCGAATTTCGGCCCAAAAATCGCCCAAGTCATTCCCTATGGGGGCCCTAGAGTGGTGATGTCATCGCTTACTCTAACTTTGAGCAAGTTTAGTCTTGTTGCTACTTGCACTGTTTTCTCAATTAAAAATTAACCTTTACACACACATTTTATATCTAAATGGTAGAGATTTTTGTCCTCTTTCAGTTGGTGCTGTTTTCATTTTAAAAAAACACACGGTTTTTACGCCAGGTGGCCTAAACCACAACGAGTGCACATAATTGCTCCATTCACCTCCATTCAAAAATTCTGGTGGATTCTGTTTAAAATCTCAATCGCAGGCTATTTTTAACTCGCCATAAATCATTCACACTTTATCACAGCTTCACAAAATTTACACCATTCTCTTCCTTAAAATCTTGGGATTCTAACAGTAAAAGAAATATTTCAATACCTCTGGTCATTCTTTCGTAATCCTTATTTGTTTGAGGGTATGGATTTCTCTGAAATGAGCAGTTGCACAGAATCAAATGAAGGCTATTTGTAGCTCGCCATAACTTTTTTATTTCTAATCACACCTTCACAAAAATTACAGCATTCTCTTCGTTAGGGTCTTCTGCTTCTGACAAAGAAAGAATCATTTCGATATGTCTTACGGTTCTTCTATAATCTTTATTTGTTTGAGGCATGGAAATCGGATTTTCTCCAGCAGATTTGCCATCGTTTAAAAAAACTGACAGTTGAGTCAGCTGACTCGTTTGAAAATCTGGCAGTTGATAACTCCAGGTGCAAGCTGATTTCAAATAAGTAGGTCAAAGGTGTCTCATTGACTTTCAATGGCCCATTGAAATGAATGGAGCATGAACCCCATAGATGTAAAAGAGCTTCTGTAATTGATTGACACTGGAAAGTCATACAAGCATTAAGGAAGCAAATTACTTATCCAGCCCATCATTGCTTGTGAATTAACATAAATTAATTAAGCCACACCCACTTTTTGACATAACTTTCAATGTCAAATATCTTCTAAACGGAACACAGTAGAGACATGGGGGTTGCTTTATATTAGTCTAAATGGAAAGTAGATTACAACATGATGTCACTAACTCCTCCATAGCAACCAAATTGTTTACCATAGCAACTATATTGCCACATCTCTATCTTAGCTTAGGAAAATGCTAGAGACTTGGGGGCTGGTAAGCTTCACCCATACTGACAGCTGAAACATTATATTATGTTAATGACACCTCCATAGCAACCAGACTGGTTACCATAGCAACCAATATGGCATGTCTCTATCTCAGCTTAGGAAAATCATAGAGAGATGGGAGTTGCTGTATTTTACCCGTATAGATATGGGGAGCAATATATTAGGTCAGCGACCCTCCATAGCAACAAACTGGTTACCATAGCAACCAATATGGCGCAGCTCTATCTCAGCTTTGGAAAGTCATAGAGACATGGGGGTTGATGTATTGACATGGGGAACAATGTGTTAGGTCACTGACCCCTCCATAGCAACCAGACTGGTTACCATAGCAACCAATTTTGCATGTACCTATCTCAGCTCAGGAAAATCATAGAGACATGGGGGTTGCTGTAATTTACTTGTATGCATATGGGGAACAATATATTAGGTCAGCGACCCCTCCATAGCAACCACACTGTTACCATAGCAACCAATATGGCGTATCTCTATCTCAGCTTACGAAAGTCATAGAGACATGGGGGTTGGTGTATTTTACTCGTGTTGACATGGGGAACAATATGTTAGGTCACTGACCCCTCCATAGCAACCAGACTGGTTACCATAGCAACCAATTTTGCATGTACCTATCTCAGCTTATGAGAATCATAGAGACATGAGAGTTGGATTATGTTATTGTTGCGGAATTGACAACATTTAAAAAAAAAGGTATTAACGGTACCAACGCAAGCCAACATCGAAGTTTGCGTGCAAACTTTAAAATCTAGTTTATATTTATAATGAATAAATGCATTTGTTGGAGTTGTTATGATCTTTGACAATAACGAATGAGAGGCCTGTAATAGAAAAAACGGAATCCTTTTGTTCTGAGATAGAACAGGAAGTTGCATAACAAACAGGAAGTTACATCACAGCTAGGCTCTATAAATCAGGGTGTTGTGGCTTCAGCTGTGATTTTTCCCCTCCCTCTTTCATTTGTTTTCTCTTAGTTGTTTAGCATTCTAAGTGTTTTAAAGCTAATAAAGCTGTAATTTCTATTACACCTTCTTAAATCCTGCTTCCAGCATCTTGGATGGATCATCACAATATTTCGGTAACAGGCCCCAAATGAAAAACACATTATCCACAGAAGTTATTGCTAATAAAATAGATTTTTTTTCTCTTATCACCAAATACTAAAAATCTAAAGTTTGCTATATTTGCCCATGACTCTTTATAGAGATTTATTGTAGCATCAGAATTGTGTACTTTTTGGATTCACCTAAACAACCACATCCCTGCAGCGAAAAGGCTACGCCCAATTCAGCACGGTCTGCACAAGTCTGTAACCACGTGCCTTTTTTCATCGAGTTCATTTCGGTAGTCAGCCCAAATATTTCCCTGCACTGTATTTACCAATGATGGTTTGCCAATGATGTGCAATGTTGTAAATTATATCTGTTAACTGATAGAGTTGTGCTGTTGTTGGGTGTAAAAAGAGACATTAAAATTATAATCATAACTTGGGATCTGGTAGACAACTTCCAGGTGACTGGAGGAATCGTCTTTGACTAGTTAAAAAGTTGAAGCATCAATTTTGCAACTTATTAAAACAATATTCCCCGGATACTTTATTACTCTTAGAAAATCCAGAGAGAAGTGCCTTCCGAATTATTTTTTTCCCCTGAATTGGCAATATTTAAATAAAAGATTTAACACTCATTTTCCACTCGCTGAAGACTATTATATAAGAGAGTGTGTAATAAATGATTCCTGCGGGATAAACTGCAGGATCATGTGAGCATTAATGGATTCCCGGCATGAAGAGGAGCGGAACGTATCTGCTAACTTCTTCTTCTTCTAACAAACCCTGGAGAAAATAAAGCACACTTCACTTTCACACAGGTGGCGACACATTTACATGGTTTTTAAAGCGTTGGTTTTGAGACAGAGAGAGAGAGAGAGAATAATTTTCTTTATGTGACATGCAAAGCATCTTCATAATGTCATAATAACGCAGCATGATGATTACCATCGTAATATTATTCTGCCTCCATCTCATCTGCTCTGAAAATTGAAGGTCCATAAAATAAATAATATTTGCACTGCAACTGGCAGGCTTGTAATCGGCTTATGTGTGATTTACATAAAAATGTAGAACCCGAGTATTTCCGATAGGAAATTATGATTATACACGGGATCTGAAGGTCCTCACTTTGGACACCATCCTTTAGCAAACACATGCTGTTTTCAGAGTACTGTGAAACACTGAACAATGAGAGTTTTAAACTTGAACCATCACCTTTCATGAGCCTGAGAGAGTGAGCTAGTGCTGGATGTGCTCTTTCAAACAGGGATAGCTTGTTTTAGTTCAGGTAATTTGTTATACGTACACATGTTGAGAAGGTTTTGTAACTTTTCTCAGGTTAAATTAGCTTACCATATAAATTAGAGATATTAGCAACTAACATGTCATCAAGATATTCTACTCAACGTGGGCGCAGTTATGGAGATCGACTAGTGATCAGAAGATCTGTGGTTTAACACTCAATTGCACCCAGCAACCAACCAATCAACCACCCAACCAACTAACCAACCTACAAAACCAACTCCACAAGCAAGCAACTATCCAATCAACAAACGAACCACCCAACCAAACAACCAACCGGCCAACCCATAACCTAACTGCCCAACCAACCAACCAACCATCCAACAAATGAGCCACCAACCTACCAACCAACCAGTCAACCAAACAACTGCTAACCAACTGTCCAACCTTCCAGCCAATGTCCCAACCAACTGCCCACCCAACATACCAACCAACCAAACAGCCCAACCAACCTAAAAACCAACCCTACAAGCAAGCAAGCAACTATCCAACCAACAAACGAACCACCCACCCACCCAACCAACCAACCAACCAACCCACTACCCTACTTTTAACCAACTACCCAACCAACCGCCCAACCCACCAGCCAAACTACCAACCAACAGCCCACCCAACCTACCAACCAACTGCCCTACCTGCCAAAGCACCACCCAACTGCCCAATCAACCAACTGCCCATCCGACCACCCAGCATACCAACCAACCAAACAGCCCAACCAACTAACTAACCTACAAACCAACTGCCCAACCGACCAGTCAACCAACCAACTGCTAACCAACCGTCCAACCCACCAGCCAATGTCCCAACCAACTGCCCACCCAACCACCCAGCATACCAACCAACCAAACAGCCCAACTAACTAACTAACCTACAAAACAACTGCACAAGCAAGCAATAAATATATTTATATTTAAATATAAAGATTGCAGGAATGATAACAAACCTTTCATTTAATTGCCCAGCAACAGCAAAAAAATGATGCCGGATATGATTTGTCACTTGCACCACACCTTGGCCGCCTTAGATTTCATATGTGTGTGAGTTCATGATGGGGAAGAAGGGTTATGGAGGGCATGTTGAAGCAGCAAATCTGCTCTGGGAACACAAATAAGCCGTCTGGTCTTCACGGATTCAGCGCAGGCGGGACAGAATGCAAGTTATGTAGAAGGAGATAGCAAATAATAATCCAGAAGCCTGCTCACTGTCACGCTCTACAGGCCACGAGATCATCCGACTGGCAGAAATACCCCCTCACACACATTTATATTTTAACTTTCCAAACATTAGCCATTTATATTAAGCAAAAATATACATAAAAATAACATTATTTACACATGTTACATAATTACATAAAAAAGGTCATGGTTTGGCATAAGCTTAATTACTGATTTCATCAAAACAATTTCTTGGGTCTTGTTTTGTCTCACATTTCACCAATCGATATCGTTTCAGCAAATCCTTTTTAGCAAATTGTTTGAACAAATACTTTGAACTCTTTAACTGCTAATTTTCTTTTTTTTTTTTTAAACGACGAGTTTGAAAATTGGACAAAAAAATGGGTAAACCTCTCTTAAACCATATCCCCTGCTCCAAGCACTTTAAAATAACACAAACCATATCACAGGTCTTGTACTTACAAGGGTTATCCCTTCATTTCACCACTAGATGGCAATGAGGACACTGATTTGGAGTCTGTAATACGCGACAGTATTTTCTCACATTTAATACACTCTCAATACAGAGTGTATTTTCTCACATTTAATTTGGATTACCTTGCAAGAACTCGTGTAATGTTTGTTTAAAACCAAAACTATGAGTACAACTAACATTTGAAATCAAATAGGTGGTCACGAGTCTTCTAAGGGTTAACCGCCATTCTAGCAATTTCACTTTGCATGTCAGATTGTGCATGAGAAAAAATAAATAAATCAATCGTGGCCTATACTATCTGTTCGCACTCGCCTTTACTGTGAACACACGTTCAGCATGAGCTTGTGGTACCGTTTCATACACTTTGATGCTTTGACAAATGAAAAAGTCACAAAAATAAAAGTATAGACTGATGTTTTTGAAGAATAACCCTCACGACAAAAAAAATGCTCAGTTTGTGCATCTTTTAAAGAAATAATGCACTACAACAGCACAATCTGTAAGATGTCCCACATACGTAGCTCTGACGCTAATGTTGTAATAATGAGATTTTAGCCAGCAATCTGTTAATTTTGTGTATGCAAACAGACTCAGTGACTTAAATAAACTTAACCAAGGATCAGCGAGTGATGAGTTCCCAGTAAAGCCCATTTTCACACAACAGAATGGGCTTGTAACACAGAGAACAAGGGAATGAATAATGGTAATTGAAGTCTGGAGTCTCCGCATGTATCACGGTGTGAACTGTCACTTCATGTGAGTTTAGAGTTTGGAGCATCAGCATGGTAATGAACAATCATGTTTTATCCTGCTCCATTGAACGCTGATGAGGCTGATACAACATCACTCCTGTCATTTACATAGCTTCCATCAGCACATGGGAACTGCTTTGCCTTGATGGATTAGAGATTCAATTTAATTCCTGCCTTGAGTTAACTGAGAATTTAGGCCAGGGAACAAAATGACTTGCTATTTTTAAATGAGTTGCATGTAGAACGTTCAGTAGTTTGCAGTTATGGGAGATGTTCTGAAGGAAAAGGGCTGCTCCCCCTCTCTGGGTGGGTGTCTATGGGACCGCTGGAGTGCTAAATTGCTCTGCGTGAGTTTGGTCATGGCTGAGCTCTCCTTGAGATAATGAAATGACAATTAATCCAAAAGCTGTTGCTACTCACTCATTTAGTCCCTTGCATTCTGGTAAGTGGAGGAAGAAGGTATATGACTAGGAGAAGAATGTTAGGGAAACCATTCGGGACTTTGTTTGCTTCACCGCACACATATGAACACAATCATGATCAGGAATCTGGGTTCCCACATTTATGAGCCATACGGAACAAAATTAATCCAAAGGCCAACAGCTCTGAAAGTATGGCCTCAAATCGACTTATAAGGACATTACATCAAATTTGGATGTTTTCCACTTCAACTTTTTATCCATGAACCCAATAACTCTTAAACGTCTCTACACTACAGTGCATTTGCCAATCACAGCGTCTGTTTTTGCGATTGCTCAATTTGGATTTATTTTAAAAAAAATATTGGATATTTTTGGTTTTAAACGAACTGTCTGTAGGTTCCATTTTCAGACCGCAAATCGGTGTCACCAGTGCCATCTAGAGGTGAAAAGAAGGGATAACCCTGGGAAGTACAAGACGTGCCATATGGCTTTTGTTTCAAAGTTCTTTACCTATGAGAGATTTATGAATTTTTATTTTCTCTAAACACTTAGAATTTTTGTTATAAAACATAAAAACTGTCTGATTTTTTAAATCACTAAATTTAATACCCTGAATCATATTTTTTTACATGGACTGGCGACCTGTCCAGGGTGTCCCCCCACCTCTCTCCTGATATTCGCTAGAAAGGGGGAAGGAAAATTAATGAACAATTTCAGGTTTGTTGTGGAAATATTGTGTAACGGTATGAAAAATATTTTTAGAAAAACGAACAAAAAGTTTTTTTGAGCAAATCCACTGTTAAAATCTAGCTCTCAACATCATGTTGACACTTATTTTAAATTTTTATTTTATTTATGTCCAAAAACTGTTTGTACATAAACTGCATATCCATGTTGACTCATTGTGTGCATGGGTGGTTGACAAATAATGTCAACATACAGATTAAAAATATGTACATAATTGTGTTCTAATTGTGTTAAAAAAAATGTAAATGTTGTTTTCTCTAACAAGATATAGTAAAAAGATAGAATTGTGACAAAAAATAGGCATTGTTAGAAGTAATTAATGAAAAGATCAATAGAACAGAAGAAAATTAAATCAAAAAGGTTCTTGAGAAAAAACCTTTTCATCAGGTTTAAGAGAATTAATCGAGAATATCTTGAAACTTTTGAGAAGCAATGAACTCATTTATATCTAAAATACCAAAAACCAAAGAAAACAACAAAATATATCACATTTTTACAAGGAAATCAAGGTTAAAAAAGCAGTCATGATAAAAAAAAAGTTTGATCAGGTTGGAAAAAAAATGACTAAATTAAAAAAAAATTGCACATCAATTTAAGACATTGGTGCAGCAAAGTGATGAAAAAAAGTATATTTTCAATTTATGTTTTATATTGTTTAGTCAAAACTACACAAAAAATATTTTCATTTTATCAAAATATTAATAAAATATTATTACATGTGAACCTGTATACAAATTCTAAGCAGACTGTAGAATATTAGTGGAAGCAAGTGATATGAGATGCAGGATAAACTATAGAAATCCGAAAAATACATTGAGACGCGATGAGTCATTAAATAAAAAAATGGTTATTCCTGCACAGATTAATTAAATACTGAAAAGAGAATTTAAAGGAACAACGGCTTGTTGAAATTCAAGCTGAGTGATGTCAACTGAACCTAATAAACAAAGCGTCCGAAATAATTGCGTGCACCAACTGTTACTGATGGACTCCTTTAGCGTTTTACACTTGTACAATCCACTTATAAAAGCACCAGCTCTCTAAGGAGCAAACAACTCACCTGATAACGACTAGCTTTTGCAAGCTCCTGATTGGCCGAGTCCACGTTTGACGATGTGGTCTGGATGTAGTCTTCAATGCTGTCTGTGGAAGAAGAACGCCAGTATTTGTATTGAATGAAGCACAGATTTTAAACATAATTCTAAATCATAAATTATATCTAAACATTTTGACACATCACATAGATCTCCATCAATGCGTTCATTCGTTCTTCCTT
Source organism: Danionella cerebrum (assembly GCA_007224835.1). Classification (NCBI taxonomy): domain Eukaryota; kingdom Metazoa; phylum Chordata; class Actinopteri; order Cypriniformes; family Danionidae; genus Danionella; species Danionella cerebrum. The sequence continues at coordinate 11,528 of SRMA01026222.1, forward strand.
TGCACTAGAGTAGATGGTCTTGTCGGCTCGGCATTTTTTTTATTTAATTTTTAAAAAAAAAAACAATATTCGAAAAGAAAGAACGCAAATTTTGCATTTAAGTAAACCGAATGTAATATTTGTCATTCGTACAAAATATTTTTATTGCTGCTTTGCACACAAAATGTAAATGTGAGGATTTTAAGCACGAGCAGCAGGTGGCACAATTATACGTTATACAAGTTGTGTTTAAATCAGTTTTGGTAAATCAGAATGGATTAGTTTGCACATCTGGAACGGCTGACATGGAAACCAGACCTGCTTTTATTTATTTTACTGAGCCCTTAATGGTTTTAATTTGCGTATGTCATGGTCTGAATACTGGATTCTGATTGGCTGGCAGGTGCTGATTAAATTTGGTTCTCTATTGTTGTATATTTTCTGAGACGTACCCAAACAGTGCTTTTCACTGTGTTTGTGCCAGTTTCCCCAAAGATAAAATGGTAACTATAAGAGTGAATGTGTGAACTGATGACAGGGTACCGCCCCCCCCCCATGTGCACTGGAGATGACCCTGAAGGAACACGAGGTGAAATTAATCTAATCTATTATTCAGGGTCGGCCCTAACCGATTTGGCGCCCTTAGCAAGATTTCAGAAGGTGCTTCCTTACATCGTAGTAAATTTCACTTCTGTGTACATATACTTAAAAAAAAAACTTAATGGCTTTGTCTCAGACATTCTTTTTATTTGAATAAAGCAACTGCAAATTCAAAAAGAATTAGAAACCAATAAAAAAATGAACTGAACACATTATATACAATATAAATAACCTACATAAACTATTAGATTCAAATACTCCGCAAAATAAAAGTAAATAAACAAGTGACATTATTTTAGAAATACAAATAAAGCACTGTGCAAAACAAAATATTAAAGAGTAGACACAAAAGATTTAAATAAAAACAAAAATAGGAAATGACTATTTACATAACAGCTAGGCCTCTCCATAACATTAAGTGAGGTTAAAACTAACAGATAGCGCTAGTCGTTTTTTGATTACCAAACTGTTACGCTAATAATTGTTATTAACGTAATTCTTTCTTTTCTCCCCTGGAGGAACTTTTTCATTGTTATTATTATCAATATTATTATTATTACCACTAAATAGGCTTTGCATTGCACTTAACCTAATGTGGGCTTACTGTTCTTTGAAGATATAATACCAAAGAGTTTTAAGATAAGTGGATGTTTTTTTTTTCTTCCTCAACTTACGGCGCCCCCAGGATGTACGGCGCCCTTAGCATTAGCCTATAGTGTATGTGCCAGGGGTTGGGCTTGCTAGTATTAGTCAGATTTGAATGCTTGTTGCCCATAAAACAACTTTTGTGTGTGAAAGGCTGTAAGTAAGTTAATATTCAACAAGAAAAAAGGAACAACAGATCAATTAAAATTCTCCTTTACTTGAAGTGTAAACTCAAAGAGTCAATGATGATCACAATAACTCGATTACTTCCTGCCTTCCATAATGCACAACCAATTATTACCCTTGAATAATCCAAATGAGTTGTCTTGTTCCGATGCACATGTACTTACACTTGCAAAGCGAGAACATTGATTCAAAATGCAAAGTCAATCCCTTTTGCAATTAAAAGCAAATGTGCGCTTGAGCACAGCAGGCAGCAGAGGAGGGTTAAAGGAGGCTACGCTCAGGTTCAGCAGAGGAGAACACACTCACACACAAATATACCTCACCTACGCCTCGTCGCTGGAGGAAGTAATGAGCTTTTGTTTATCTTTCTCTGATTTGATTTGCTGCTGGTGTGATATGAGAAATGGGAGGGTGGATAGTAAGGAGCTCAGAAAAGCTCTTCTATCCTGCAGAGACAACATGCTGCAGCTTCTGGGAAGAATGAGCATTTAGAGGCTCCACACCCTACAAACTACTGTTAGATTTAATAACAAATAAATGATCGTCAGTGTAATATATCCAAATTTATCTGTCAATAATATAGTACACTAAAAAGATCATGGGACAGATTGTTTTTAAATGATATGCTGTGGAGATGGCAATAGACAGAAAAACAAACATTAAATCTTGAATAGATGCTTTATATACTTTGGGTATTCTTTATATACCGTAACCCTTAGAAGTCTTTTACTAGTTTACAATTTTCTCTAATAAATTACCTTTAAAACAGTTTTTTGTGGCAATGTTTTATATTGTACAAAATGAACAATTCAGTGCAACACATTTTGTCATTTTTAACTGCATTTTTTAAACTTTTTTATGTTTTATAAAAATCAAAAGTGTTGGGACAAAAAAAAATTCATAAATCCCCACAAAAAGCAAAGACAAGGTCAAAACAATGTGAAATCTGTATAAAAAAACTTTTCTAAACCATATACATCATTCTGTGTTCCATTGTGCTTTTTTTGTACCAGAATTAAAAAAAAATGACAAGCCATATCACAGGTCTTGTACTTCTAATGGTTATCCCTTTTTTCACCACTAGATGGCACTGATTTGGGGTCTTCAAAACAAACGGAATACATAAAAAGCATGAAAATATCAGCTTCCATTGAACCAGTTAATTCACAAAGCGGCTCTTGTTTTAAATCATCCTCTTCATGTTAAATATTTTTCTAAATACACCCCTAAAAACAACATTACCGGTAATTGCTTTATTAATTTCCATTTAAGAATTTCAGCACAATACATTTTACACTAAATAAAATCGCTCAAGATCTTTTCTAGGTACAACTAATCTGGACACATCAGGACCAGACGCAGGCGCCCACACTGAATATTTCTCAAAACAATAGGATAGACATAATTAAAGGATCAACCAATTAGAGAGGTAGAAAGTGAGCCGCAAAACAAACAGTCAATTAGTCGGAAACACAATTTAGCATTCATAGCCACAGAATCAAATCACCTCGTGATGAATTAATAGATTCACAGACAATCTTAAGCAAAGCTAAGGTGGTAAACAAACAAGTGGTATTAGACTAACTGCAGATGTAGAACACAATACAGGAGGAAATAACAACATGGATTTAACATATGCAAGCTACACAGTTGGAGATAAGCAATTAAAAACTAATTAGCTTAACTTCAGCTTATTAGAGAGTAGAAAAACATAAAGTAAGCGCGAGTTAAAGCCATCTGCACATCCACATTGTCTCAGCAGATGTCAAGATGTGTGGATGAGATAACGTAAAGTTTAGGGGTTTATCAACATCCAGGCGTGCATTTGACTGTTTTAACGACACAACACCTAACACGAAGTTCAAAATTAACATTTTATGGGTAGTATTAAGTGTTTTTACTGTGACGTGCATTCAGGGAAGGTAACTAATCTGTCATTATGAAAAGAAATAAAATATATATTTAATCAATAACATGTACTTTATAATTATTTTCCATGTAAATCTCTGAATTTCACAATTACCAGCATTCAGATACTAAGAGCCTGGCTAGCCTCACCTTGGACGGCGCATTCATTGTGAATACTGCGTGTGCATTGTGCAGTGAGATTGTTTCTCTGTATGTTAGCATTTAAATGTTCAACCACTTGCACTATATGAGATGAATGAGGTGGGGCACGCTGTTCTCCTGCCTCATGCTAGGGGGAGCCGCTGATCCAATTATGACGTTTAGGCTAAAGAAAAATTAAATGAGCATCCTACAGTAAATAGTTAGCCAAGTGCAGCCGTACTTGTCAGCCTCATTTTAAAATGGGGAATTTCATATCTAAACTTAATAGAATTAGGAGCTGGAGTTAGAGACTTAAAAGGAACACTTCTACAAACGAGTTATTGGTTATGTTCTTCAGATGGAGCGGGTCATGGACTTTATTTATGCGTAAAGTCAAGTTGAAAAAATTTTTTTAAATAAATTCTAAACAAAACACGGTAGGCCACTTGGTCAGATGTGTGATGTCCCATTGGCGCCCATGTTTTTTGATCGTACGCAACTTTGGACTGAAAAATCAATAATCCAATTTTTCAGTAACCCATAGCGGCCTGTGCAGAAAAAAAACCTGCCAGCCAATTAAAATTGAGTATTCGGAGACCATGACAGTATAGTGAATTTGAATTCAAAACATGAAATATTTGTACTTTTTTTCGTTTATTTCCTGCATTTTTGGAAATATCAATATTCAACCTTTTTCCTTGTGTACATCTGTGACTGCATGACTAATATCAGAGCAGATAATTACACATTTCGTTCATGCTTATGTCACGACATGGCCTGGGCTTCATCATAAGCATCTACTGTTCGGTATGTTGCCGTTAAAAGCACAAGTTCAAACTTCTTCAAGCTGTTTACAAGCCTCTTCTGTCCGATACAAAACCCACAACCAAGCACTGCTGCTATATTCACAACCGCCTGCTAATGAACACCCTGCTTACAATGACAAAGAGCAATGCAGTCAGTTTTTTTTTTTACTTTAATGGACTAGAAGCCACAAAAATCTCTTGTGCGTGCTTCACTTTACACCCTACTCTAAACTCTTGAAAGCCTGGTTGGGATGGGTGCATTGTTTTATTTGTTTATTTTGTGTAACAAACACAGGGTTTCTTTCCAAGGCAGGGTTTACTATTTCAGGTGCACGGACCATGGTGTCTCTAAAATCTCAATTCAGGAATTTGCAGGACTGTATTAACTCCCAGATGAAGGAAATTTAAGAGCAATTCGCACATGTGAATCCATCACTTGTATCCATCACTTTCTCTTGAGAACTGCAAGTTCCACTGTGAAATCTTGCAGAAATTAATAGCACAGAAGTGAGAAGATTACTATCTTTTTTTTTTTTGTATGCAAATATGTTCCCTGTTATGTAGCAGTGCCAAAGCCCCCTGCAGAATTTTAAAAGCAGTATTCAAATGCTATTTCATCAAAGTAATTTAATTATTAAAATAACAACTCAACTCAAACTGTTGATCCAGTTGTATGATTTGTGGTCGGGAGGACATCCCTGCTGTTGTCGGTGACTTGTTTATATATTGTGTTATATATAGCATGATCTATATTTTAGATCATTTGAAATCTTACACTCTAGAAGATATCTAGGAAATCTTACACCCGAACCAATTTATTTTTATTTTCAACCATTAAATGGTTAATTTTGTTCGTTTTCTTTGGGTCATTTTGGCACTTCCTGTTTTATATTCATCTGAAAACTATCCAATCATTGAGTGGTTTCATGAATGTGTTCAAAATGCATGAAAATATTGTTTTAATTCACTTTTTGTTTGTGTGATTTCTCTGTTTTGTTTTTGTAGAGTGGCGAGAGTCTGTGGTAGAATAAATACTCACATAGTCTACTTTTGTTTGACCAAAGACGGTCATTATAATGTACCATGATCTATGTGTTCTTCTGTATCAATTTTTCCTCTCTTTCTCTCACTTAGATAAGGAATATGGCATCAACGGTGGTGATTTTGTCCCTTATTTCGGTACCACAATATCTGCAGCTGTTTGAATGTCATTGTTAACAATGCACCAAATCAAAACTTAAACTCAACACAAAAACAAAATAAGGTTTAGATCATGACTTTGTGCAAAATTCCAGACAGAGGACATTTTCTATCCCTTTGACAATACTGGAACACCCCCCTCAAGGTGCTCTAGGGCCTCCTCATGGATAAATTAAGCAAGGGGTTAAAGTACATCTGAGTTAGATTTCTGTGTTCCTGGTGACACATAAATTGGTCAGCAAATACGCCAGAAAATATATAAACCATACTTAAATGTGTGTGTGTGTAAGAAGATGTGAAATTGGAAAGAGGACAAAACAGTAAAGAGTATTTCGATTTCTCCTAAGGGCACAGAGATAGTTTTGGCTGGTTTGTGTACTGTGTGTCCCTCTTGATTCTGGATCTTTTGCTAGTCATAACTTGTGGTAATGTTCAGGGCACCTGACATCATCTCCTTTTGTAAATGTTAAGGGCCCACCAGAGAAGGAAAGATTTTGATGAGAAAAGTTTTTGTATCTTTGTCCCTCGTGAACTTCTTGGTGGTAACCTGCTAAGATTCTATTTCATACCGGCAACATTTACTCTTTCTAGACACATTTCTACAAACTCTATCAACTCCCTTGTTCCTCTGCATGGTTAAAATTCTGTGACGTGTTGTTTTCCTCGCCTAATGTGGCTTTTCTCTCTGTCTGTTTTCTCTTAATTGAATCTGAGGATCACTTCGGATCTCGCACTTCTCTGCGCTTCACTAACAAACTCTGGCTCTCGGATTGTGCTGAGCCGCTGAAGGTGATGTCTGGTTCTCTCCTCTGAAACCTCACCTCAGCACAGCAGGGGATTATGGGATGGATATAGGGTAGAAGTGATTATCAATAGAAGGGCAGACAAACAAGGGTGAGTCAATAGACTCTTAACATGAAACACAGAGTCCCAAACACAAACAAGATCTCACCTATGGTGTCTCCTTGCTCATGCACCATGCTGGCCAAGTCCTTCATAATCTGATTGACGTCCAGCATGTCTCTCTGCGGATAAAAGAAACAAGGTTACAGCTCAGAGGTGAAGAGAGCAGACTGTATAAGCAACAAATTAATCAACAAGCAAGGATTTTTTAGTATTTACGGCATAATCATTTGCAAAGATGTTCAGATTTCTTTGTAAATTCTTTTAATTTCAAAGCTTTCTCCACCGAGGCTTGAACCAGCATGGGCTCTTATAAACCCTGAGTCTATAGTATCTGCTGCTCGCAGGCCGGTTTACCTCCAAATGCAAGACTGTGTGTGCAGCAGGGTCACTGGAGCTGAACGCATTGAGCCATTCATCACAGCTGTCTGCTATTGTTTGGCAAACTGGCAGCCATTCTGGCTCCTGGCACCAACAGTTTGCCCAGAGCCAAAACGGCCACTTGCAAATAACACATTGCAAAAGAGTTTCTGCATTCTCTCATTCATCTTACCACTATTACAACATGATTTATTTATTAGGGGTGTAATGGTTGACAAAAATCCCTTTTTCACAATTGAGGATTGGTTAATGGGCAGCCAATCCATAGCCATCGTCTTGCAGGAAAGGCTGCCACACTACTGCCACATGAGGTCTAGTGTTGTCTTGCATTAGGAGGAACCTAGGGCACCAGCTATGGGCTCATCTTGGTAATGAATAGCAGCCTGATTACCTCTCCAAAGAAATGCCACCCTGCACCATTACCGACCTGTATGAAGAGAACAGGGCACCAGTGGCGAATTTGCCTACTTTGGTGTTCTGCAAATGACAAACTTTCTTCGCCGTGTTGGACTGTAAACCCAACACACACCTGTAGGCCTTCATGCTACGTTTCATGCAACGACTACAGTGAAAGAATCACTTGCATTCAAAAGTGACCAAACCTATGGAAAGCAAAGGAACTGAGAAGTGGTGTGTAGTCAGTAACTGCACTCTTTTGTCTTTTAAATGTATTCATTTTGAGCAGTGTGTATATGAATTGTTTTTACATTGGAACAAGAGTAAAGCTCACCTAAGGAAAGGTAATTACAACAGTAATAGTTGTAATAACAAACCCACTCTCTGTAATATATATTCCCATTCTTATTCATCTATCACATAAAATAAATAAACCGCGAGTGCCTTGAGTGAATTCCTGATGGCCGTGGGGGCTGAGGTGTGCAGCTTCTATCATTTATGATGGTTAGAAGGGGGACACTGCACTTCATAGCTCTCTTGTGACCCAGATGCCTCAAGAATTTTATGTTTCTATGAATAGGGCTAATAGTGGCACACTCCCATGAGGCTGTGAGAAGAGTAGGAGCGTCTGCAGTCAGGAAAGGGTTCAGCAAATATATTTACACATAACTTGCAAGGTAATTCGAATTAAAATGTGAGAAGGTCATCTTTCAGTTTCATTTTACAGACCCCAAATCGGTGCCATCATTGCCATCTATTGGTGAAAAGATGGGATAACCCTTGGAAGTACAAGACCTGTGATATGGCTTGTGTTTTTCAAAGTTCTGGGACAAAAATGGTTTTTGATACAATATTCACATTGTTTTGACAGTATCTTTGCATTTTTTGAGAATTTATTACTTTTTGTGCTGTGAAAAAAATGAAAATGGAATCCTCTGAATTGTATTTTTTTTGTATTTTTGTAGTCAGAGGTTCTGTGATTGTTTCACAGAAACAGTCAGACATCAGTAATATCTAACAAAGTTCTCTCTCTCTCTCTCTCTCTCTCTCTCTCTCACACACACACACATACATGCACAGAAGCGGATCCACATACACATAAACGAGAGATGCTGACAGCAGCAAGATGATTAAATGTGTGAACTGATAAGTCTCTGGATGTCTTCGCACACACACTGTCTCAAACAGAAGATGAGTGACACTTCTATAAAGGGAGGGTTTACAGGATTACAGAATGACAGGAAAAAGAGTGAGGGAGACTATGAACCGTCAGACACTCGATCTAAGACAAGAAAACAGAATTGAGTGAGGGAGACAAGAAGTTTTTGCTTGCCGAATGAATGACACCCCCCTCCCCCAACCACCCTCCACCTTCCAAAAAAGGCAAGTTCAGGAGGAAATAACTCAAAAATTCAACAGTAAAATATTTCTCATATTTTGGATTCTAACAGTTATTGATTCGTACTATATTGATATAAAGAGATCGAAATATAGAATATAAATCTCGAAACAGAGATGTTTTGAACATATTTTTAGACAAATTCATTGTCTGTTATATTTAATTGCTGCTGCTGTTCCACATCAATACATTTCACTTCATCTCTGTTTGCACATGCTCAGTTAAAATAACTTTTATTTTCAACAATATTTTAAGATTTTTGAGGTGTTAGCGCCGAAATGAAATTCGCTCAAAATTTTAGGATGGCAACTCAGCAGAGTGCTCTTAGTATGCATCAAGGAAATATTGATGCAATGACACTCCCTGCCTGAAGATGCCGTTTTTGGCACAACAGATGCACTCCGCAAGACATGGGGAAACAGGAATGAAGAAGAAGACAGAGAAGAAATAAAAAATAAAAAAAACATCCTGGATGCCAAGTGACGGCTGTTGATGGCAGACAGGGAGCTGTTTAACAAAATATGGGGATTTGTAGTGGACTATTTATTTCCTATTTCCAAAGATGCTATGAAAATTTGGAACAAGCGATAATGGCTCTACCCCCTTGAAAGACTCAAATATCAACATTTTGGCCATTTTTACTGTATGAAAATGTTCGAAACCTAAACACATTTTGCGTGAAGGGGAAATGAGCAGCTCTTTTACATCAATTTCTTTGCAAAAAAACAGATCCGATATAGCAGTGTGAAACTCTTTTCGTTGGCCCTACTCGTTCAGTCAGATGTGTGAGCTCCCGTTGGCACCCATGGTTTTTGATTGGTCACACAAACTTCGGACTGAATACTTTGATCGGCTTTTAATCAATTCTTGTGACCTCATATGTATTGCAACACGCGCAACAAGAGGTTAGCTGAAAATTGTTCTTTAATGTATGCTTGGCTAAAATGGCTGCAAATGCAGATAGATCCCTGATATTTATGCAAACATAATTAGACATTAAGGACAACATTACATACTGTTATTCCACACAACATGCTTTTGTAGTTCATTTATAGATAAGAGTTAAAATTTGACTACAATCAACAATGGCCCTCACAATCAGAGAAATAATGCAGTTCTAAGAGCTTGCATTTATTTATAATGTAGAAATCCTCTCTGGATTATGCCGGCGTGCTCCACTGGGTGAAGATAATGTGATATGAAGACCCTCTGTGTTTCTGATTTCAAGACCTGAACTAAACGCAGCATGTTTCAAAGATCCCCTGAGGCTAACAACCTGAAATCTCTATATTTGGAAGCTGCCCAGCAGGGGTCTGCAACTCCAGTAGCGTCTTAGAAAGTATATTGTGAAATGCATACGGTAGAATGGAAATAAATGACACTAATACATTTAAGATTAAATAGAGCAATGGACTGAACCATTACTGGACTATTTGATTGAAATCTAGGTTATGTTTTGACAGTTTTATATTATGCAGTGTTTATATACTTGCCAAACTTTTTTCCATTGATCTCAAAATTTATAACCTAGATTTCGGCAGAAATTGAAGAGAAAATGAAGTAAAAATGTGTTGTGAATGCTATACATTCCCAATTGTAATTGCTCTGAGAACTATTAATATTCTTGGTCATCACTTGGTCATCGCCGGTTTGACCACAGAAGCCTGCTTGAAAATTCACCTAAATTCACCTAAATTCACCTGGTCAATGTCAAGCTTGCAAAAGTGGTGATCTGATACAGTCACTGCTCTAAAGGGCCCCCTGTACACATTTCGCCTAAAGGTGAAGCTTGCAAAACATGATAATCCGACACCACCGTTTTAACTGTGCCTTGAAAATGGTTCTACAGCACCCCCTTGAAGACACAAATATCAACATTTTGGCCATTTCTACTCTATGAAATTGTTCGAAACCTAAACACATTTTGCGTAAAGGTGAAACTTGCAAAACATGAGAGTCTGACACTATTGTTTTGACTGTGCCTTGAAAATGGCTTTACAGCGTCAACAAGAAAGACACAAATTTTTTGCAGTTTTACCAATTTAATATTATTGCTTTGGTTACTTAAGGCATTAGGGAATTTTTTTTATCAAATACAGAGAACCAAAAAATGGAAATTAATGTATTTGTGGCTATATATCCAACATACATCATACAATGTGCATTTTTTTAAAAATGCACAAATGCACTAACCCCAACACTCTTTAGTCACATTGACTAGAAACATTCACCATTCAATAGTGAAATTTTATATATTGTATTAATATTTAATAACAAACACTGGAATTGGGTACAATATCAGCGTACAGGATATGAACCTTTAATTTTCAGCTGATCTTGAAACTTTTTAAATGGGTATAAATATGGTAATGCATTGATAATTTTATACTTGTGATAAATTTATACCAAGCTCTACTGGTTACAATGATCTATGCTAAGATCTAGACAACAACTTAATTAAAAAATAATAATAATAATAATAATAATAATAATAATCAACTAAATTATGCTTGTTTGCTTTTTGAGTAAATAAATGAAGCCGACCCTGCTCCTTATAAAATAGTTGTTTACGGATGAACAAAAAAAGGCCAAAATATTTCAGAGTAACTTCAATTTGATCAATGTATCTTTTTATCAGACGTCATGTTCTTGAGTGCCCTGGAGTGACCTGGTCATCTTCAGGGGAAGAAAAGACTTATGCTCATCATTAAGCCTCTATATCATCATTAAGACATATCTCTAGAAATATGTCAAGGGATTGTGTGATTTTTACAAACAAGAGGAAAATAAAAGAGCATATTGTGTTTGCCCTAGCTTTAGCGGAGAAGCGCTCGCCAGCTAAACTAATGCCCGGGGAGACGCTGGCTAATTACGCTTGCTGTGTAGCTTTTGTTTCAGGAGAAATGGGGATGGGGGGTGTTGCCGGCTCGATGTTGTGTTTGCCGTGCTAACACTGAAGGCTTTGATCTCTGCCAGTCGAACAGCCTCGGTGCATTCAAATTGGCAGCTTATTTCTTGCTTGATTGCTGCGGCTCAAAGGATTGGAGGAACAGGTGGGCTCTGTGCAGGCAGCTCGAGAAAAGCGCCCTTAAATGACAACGCTCCAGCGGAAGGCCACTAGAAATCCTCCCATCTATACAAAAATAATCAATGGAAGACTTGGCTTTAAATGATTGGCCTGGATGGGAGTATTTAATCTAGTCAAAAATAAAAATTAAAAGCAAAAAATGTGCTTTTTACTCGCGTCGCGTCTCCCAATCGCAGATGTTTTCTCAATAAAAGTTGTTGCGGACTGATTGCCGTGTATCATTAAAACGTGGAACTGATCAGTTCTTTGAGGCAAATCTTGTTGTTTTCTTTGGAATAGATGCACAACACACAGAGATATCCATAGATCTGTATACTGTACTCTGTGGCGTAAAGCTGTGTGCTCTGAGTTTTGAGGTCCTTGGGCTGTGAAGGAAAGGAATCATTTGATTTTACATTATAAACCGTTTATTCAGCAAGGGCAGAAAGAGATGTTTCACCAGGCTTAAGCCCTCAGCAGGCTGCGCTCAGAAATGTCATCACTTTTGGGGCTGTAAGCGTGTGCACAAATCTGCTTAACAGTTTTTCTGCAGTGCCACTGACACGGCGTCCTGTTGCCCGTCGACTTTGGGTAGTGTATGTGTGTGCATGTGTGTGTGCCAGTTGAAAATCTCATATCAGCATTAAACACATTTGAAAAAGAGAGAAATAGAGGGAGGGAGGGAGAGAGCAAGAGAGAGAGAGAGAGAGAGAGATTTGCTTAACTTATATTATTTACATTTTGCAAAAATTTTAATATCTCAGAGAGCAACACAATTCTGTATTATTGTAGTTTTTGAAAATTCACAAAAATAATTTACCCCAATGAACCCATCAGCCAATCAGAGAACACTCCCAACTCCAGCTGTTAAAAGACTCATCCCACCTTGAAAACGGTTGTCAGACCTACAGCTCACTCCCCCTGACTCTCCAAGATCTGTAGCTGCATTCTTGGATCTCTCCTGTGGATTCTCCTGCTACTCACCATCTCCCCTGAGTTCACCTGAGACCACTTTGAAGGTTCAAAGCTCACTTACATTCAAAAACTTCATGGCTGAACTCATTTACTACGCTTAATGCGGTTCCTTTTAAGAAATGTGGGATTTCTGCAAACATTACGAGTGTTTGAATAAACCTACAAATAGTATCTCATCCTCTGTTCATCTCAATCTTTTTACTCATACAAATAACAGATTTCCTGTGAATATTAACTTTTGCAGCATTGGATTAAACTGTTATGTGTGAGGGAGAGAGAGAGAGAGAGAGAGAGAGAGAGAGAGAGAGAGAGAGAATAACAGATCCCCCACTGTGTTCTCTGAAGGGTCAGGCTGTTTGTTAAAAGGAAAACTGTGGTCGCCTCCATGAATCAAAACTGATAAACACAATGTGCTTCGACTGGCCAAAAACAAAAACAACGCATGAACAAGAGCAACCGATAACATCACAGAATAACATCATCTCTTTGTGCTCGGAGTAAAGCATATAAACTGCTAATGTCCCTGTCCTTGGAATAAAATTAATTTTTTTATGCTTAAGTGCAAATTGACCTGGGGGTGGCACGGAGGGTAGTACTGCTGCTTCATAGGTAGTAGGTTGATTCAATGGTGTTTATGTTTCGAATATTTTCAGAGAGTAAAAATGGCCTAACTGTTGATATAAGTCTATGGGAAAACACATGAGTAAGAATTTGGACAGAGAAAATCCAGAACAGCTTTAAATCGGGATAGAGAAAGGTAACCACCGGCCACGACTCCTCTGAATACACTGTTGCTGATTGAGTTCATGACTTCAACTGCAAATTTTCTGAAGGGATCTCAACACTGATCTTTAGACTTCCGGACCACGAGTCACCAGCATTTGGGAATCCAGAGCTGAGATCCTCTCGAAGGAAAACCGAAAAAGACTTGTGTTTGAGTACTGTAATGATAATTTAGAAAAACTGTAACCAATTCAAAGAAAATCAAATGATTACAAAAACTGTTTATTAAATATTGTTTTATATCTGATTTTAGGACAGAGTGAGAATGAACCACAGAAGCTTCTTTTGACCAAGTTTTACATTTCTAACTAAATGCCTAACAGTGATTTATTAACAAAATTAGCCTGTGAAATCTTTCTCAAATGGCTCAGAGAAACCACATGGGTGGGGGGGGTGTCCTTTATCCGTCCTATATATTTAATCAAAGCATGCAGAGTGTTTACAGTCTTGCGAGTCGACGCTTTCAAGCACAGTTTTCACAAGGGTAAAGGTTGACTAGCAATGTCACAGAGGTCAGCGCCACTTGTCTGCCATTACCGCTGTTTACTGGAGATCTGCTTCTCTGCTTCTCACCGAAGGGCAAAAGTGAGGGACTGGACGCATTAGCAGTGGAGACACGTGTGTAGTTTTTCTCCTGGATGGACCAGGTGTTGCTCTACAATTCCCCTTGAAAGATGTCCTTTGTGATGTCCGATGTTTGGTTTTTTTAACAAATTCGCTTTGATGAAATAATGGCGAGTGCCAAAGTGTCACAGAGGAGATGTGACAAACAGTGACTCCTCCCTCCAAATGTGTCCCTGGTTCACCAGTAATTTAAGCAGAATTTAAATCAAATTAGTCATCCCAAAGCTACAGTTCATTACCCTTGTGGGTCGACTCATAGAAAATCAAGACTGAGAATCCATAACGGCATGCTGAATAACCTCCTCGTCCTCTGACGTGTGTGGGTGTGTGTGTGTGCCGCACACTTCTCCAGAGAAGGGTTAGCTTGAAGGAAAAAGCCGACACAGTAAATGTGAACTAGTGGAGGGGACAGATCAGCTTTCAGAGGGAGAACGAGAGAGGGACTGATTGTACTTTACACGGATAACAGACATTCCATCTTCTCCATTTCCCTGGAGAATCCATCCAACTGTGAATGAGAGAGAAAGAAAGAAGCCGAGATGGCTTGTGTGCTGTTGTGTGAGGCAGAGGCAATGGTGCGGGGCTGGACAGAGCTTTGGAAGATGCTAGACAGAAAAAGCACATTGTCAGATATGATCAGCTCTGCTGGGCACATGGCCAGAGAAGGCTCTAGAACCTACGTCACATCTCTTGGAAAACAAGAGGCAAGCCAGGCTGGATCGCTTTAAATAAAACAGATATTTTGACATTACTTCTTCTGACTCCCAGATTGGGCGCTTAGGGGATAGGCAGACTCCCAGAAAGTCAGATTCCATGGAGAGCAAGAACTGTTTAGCTGTGTTCCTTCAATTCAACGAAAGTCATTGCGGACCAAAATATCTGCCAAATGCATAAATGTTCATGTAACACACGGTTTAAAAGGCAAAAAGATGAGCAATGTCCCAAACCGTCGTGTTGACTGAAGTGGAATTTAAGAGGACAAGGGACTCTTTGAGGTTTGAGTTGATAAACGCCAGGCTCGAACCAAAAATGAGAGTTTTTTTTGTGCAGTCCTGGGTTGTACCTTTCTTTCCATGCCGCGATAAACGCCGTCATCTAAACAAGTTAACCCGGGTTCAGGATTTTCAAAGTAGTCGTGTCTGATCTTTTCACACTGCAAGACGGTCTGGGGCAACATCCAGCTGTTGCTAAATTCACATGATAGGAACTGTATCCATGTTCTTAAATTAAAAAAAGTGTGTCATGGAGCGCAAGACCAGAATTTTTGACAAAAAAGGCAAACGCAAGTTTGAATTTTATTTCTTGGGCCCAAATAGACCCTGTTTGCGATGCAAAATCGGGGCTAAAATCATGGCCTTGGGATAGCCTCTTATATGATTAGTATTAGTATTGTTCACTGTCAGAATTCAAAATGTAAGAATACTTTACTGTTGCATTTTTGAATTATTCCATCATGAACTTTGCTTAAAAAAAAAAAAAAAAGACCATTTTAGCTTAGGGGACCAATTTGGCCAGCTGAGGCTCTAGTTTAACCTTTCTATACTTGAACCAGCCACCATTCGATTTAATATTTTATTCTGAAAAAATTCTTGTTGTTTTGTTGTTCTTTTTTGTTTACAAAATGTGCCATGGATTTTTCTTGTTTTTAAAAAAATACAGATTACTTTTTAGATTCTCTATGAAAGTTTGGGAGGGGGGGGATCCATCAAAATGGATTTATAGCGTTTTCGAAAAAAAAAAAAAACTTCAATGCTGATACCCGTCAGTAAAAGAGTTTGTATTAGCAAGCTAGCGTCTACGAACTACAGCAAGTACTTCAGGAAGGAGAAGTCATATGTCTTCATTCCAAACCCTGTCAAGCTTGTCTTTGGTCATTAGGATGAGAGGATCCTCTTGTTTCTCAGCTCCCTGGTTTTCAAACAATAAAGTGACATGCCATCTGCATGACTGTTCCAGACTAGCCTTTGAGATAATAATGATGAACCAGAAATGATTTGGGATTTTTTTTTGAGCACCTTACATGAATAGAAACATTTAAGCAACATCTCAACTGGACCTAACGTCAGTCAAATAAAAATATCATTGCAGATCCGGTGTGAAACAGCTGGAAGACATTTTTTAGCTTGTTTTCCATAATTTACGCAAAGCATTGTGTTTGCAGCTAGACATGTCTCTGGAAAGCATCCCTGAAAGCTTTAGTAGCTGAAGATGTTGAGGAGTACGGAAGAAATCCAGCCCCGAGGGAACAGTTTCTATGGAAATTTAAGTGACGCAGCACTGTTTTCTTCAATATTCACGTTTGTTCTTTTCAAGTGTGTCTGAATAAAACGAGAATGCACTGCACTAACCCAGTGTATAGATGGTTGACAAATAGCTACTTCAAGTTTTTTTCCACTGATGCTTCTTCCTCAAGATTGAATCAATGGATTTCCACCTTTTTTAGCAGTTGTGTATTTTACACCATGTCGATATTTAAAGCGGTCTGAAAATCGTTGATGTGCTTTACCTACTCCCTTACAATACTGAAAAATTATGTTTCAAAACTCTAAATAATTATTTTATTTGAAAAATAAAGAAACAAGCTTTGCTTGGTGCATCTCTGGCATAAAGCAAGAAAGCCTCATTAAGTACAGACCCTTTGGCAACGCATCCAGATTGGCAATGGAAGTGGCGGGGTTCCCCCAGTTGTACAGATGCAGTAACAAGGTCATAAAACTGTTTCCCACATCAAAATGTCTGGTTGGTGCATTTATGGCTGAAGTTTTATATGACTCCGACAGGGTTGTTTGCATTTTAGAAGAACAGGAAGCTGGTGATCAAACATGTTGATTGGAGAGAGGATTGTTGATTGGAATGTTTGCGTCTTGTTTGTTAATTTGTCATCTTTTACCATATGTTGCCAAGATTGCAATGATGCGTGGTAACACGTATTGTGAAACATGACTGAAAATAACCCAGGATTGCATTTATCCAGGGTTTAGGATTACCCGGTGTAACTGAACACCTTCTTTTTAAAATTGGCTTCTTTGTAGTATAAACAGTGAACAGAGCGAAATGAAAAGCTATCTGCAGTGCCTCATTTTGAATTTGTTTTTCCAGGCTAATAAGTGTTGATAAGGGAAGCTGAGGGAAATTGAGCTGAAAGGTTTTAATCACTTCAAGGTACCCAAAAAGTACACACATCTGCTCAAAGGAATACAGAACGAAATCAAGAGTGATCTCGTACCTCAATCTGCAGCAGTGCATCCTCTCTCTGCCTCAGGATCTCCACGTCTTCTTCACTGATCTCTGAGAGGAACGCTTGACCATCAGCCTCAGCTTGTTCTGCAGTACCAAACAATGGTGCTTCCTCAACCAGCTCGCCGAAGGGAGTCTGTGCACTCTGCAAATACAAAACAACTTGATCATGTGGGATACATTATTAAAGAGTTATTTGAATATTTTTATAAGTGAATCGAATAAAAAAGCATCCTGTCAGTGTCTAAACCAAAGGAGTTTCTGCTTAGTTTATCAGAGGACCAGATCATCATAGGCTAGACTTTCCTGGAACTCCTATATGAGTAATGCTGCAACTTTCCAATAGATAAGTCAGTAAACATCTTATATAATTGCAGAGCATTGACATTTCATGGCTGTGAATAAAAAACAACGCTAATGACTCGTCACCTCACCCTGCAGAAGATGAATGTTACTGGAAGATCAGGCTTCTTTGTTAACCGTTTAGTTTGAACTAAGAACAGCCTGCAGCTTGAAGAGGAGGGAGCTGGTCACTTAGAGAAAACCACATTGATCTGCTAATTTCTCAAATTGCATATGCATTACATCGATAAATGCCTGAGGCGTGCTTTTATTTTTTGCACCGTGTTGGATGACTCATGTTCTTCCCTCACAGTATTAGCACATTCAATACAACACGGTCAGGAACAATGACGTCCAGAGCGCATCTTCCACTAAGCGCAGTTTCTACCATCCCACTCACAGAGAGACTCCACTCTTCGAGGGTCAAAGAGTTGCTTGTAGGTGTATCTGTATCTCAGGAACATTATGTGCCCTGAAGTTGAGGGAAAAGCCTCTTAAACAGACATGTAATAACATAAAGTCACTTGATCTCTGCAACTGGATGTCCCCAGTGTAAAGCTTAGCCATTTTGCTGCATGACTAAAGCAAATTAATTTCTTGTTTAAAACTATATTCAAATAAATCAAAGGCGTGACCTTTGAGCAAGTGACGTGTTTTTTTGTTTCATTGAAATTTTCTATTGGCATAAGATTGGTTCAATCTTTGTAAAATTGTCATTTAAACTGAGAACTTCACCAAATTTGTGGAGGTTATCAGTCTGTGCAAGAACATACCAACCACCGAGCGAAAGCATTGGAACCCCAGACTCTAGAAGGGGGTTTGCCAAATAAATGAGAATAGGCAACAAAAAAATATTCAATATCGTAAATAAAAACGGGTTTGTTTATGGTTATTCACAGTAACAAATAAAAAAAAGCTGACATCACATACAGCTACCTAGTAACCAAACTTTACCCTAGCAACCAAATTTTGTAAGTGCTAACTCAGCTTGATAAAAAAATGGGGGTTGGTTTATGTAACTTATAGTAACAAATAGCAACCATAGCAACCATTATGTTTACCTTAGCAACCAATTTGGCATCTCACTATCTCAGCTAAGGAAAGTCATAGACATATGTGGGTTGGTTTAAATCACTCAGATGAGCATGGACAACTCTGTATAATGTCACTGACTACTCTATAGCAACCAAAAATTCTATTTTGGCAACCAATCTATTTTTCTGAGAAAATACCTTTAATTTGCACATTTACAAGCCAACATAAAAGTGAGTGTACAAACTTTGGTGGTCTTTGCCTCTAAGAGCTTTGTAGCTGATTCTACGTATTTAATGAAGGTATTTGGTTGTTTTGAAGGGTTTTTATGGGTATAGTCGGCAGCGAGCCCAGTTCCTGCGACCACTCAGTAGCACCTCATAATCGGAAGTCCCGTGTACAAACTTTAGTCATCTAGTTATTATTATGAACACTTTATGACACAACCAAAACAAAATAACAGAATAAATTGCTAAAACTCATTAAGTTACACAATGAAGGTGTGAACCAATGAAAGTCTGCAACATGTAGTAAACCAAAATGAGCATAACAATAAATTACAAAATGCCTCGATTTTCTAGTTCATAATGTTGCATCATGTTCTTGATTCATCTTACAGATAGTTGGCATCGTTTACATAAACTAAACTTGGAAAAGCATCTTGCTCTCCATGAAAGACTCGTGCTGTTTGCTTTGGAAGTGTTATCGTTCACATTAGAACTGCACATCCTGTTTGATTGCTCTGTTCTGGTGTTTCCAGAGGGGATTGTGTAAAAGAGACAAGAAGATCAGAGGCACAGCCACAGGTGACAGAGTGTCACATAAAAGCAGCATCTCTGGAGGGGGTGAGGGAACAGAGCTTTTTTTACAGAACTGAGACCGGGTTTGAATTTGTTGTATTCACTTAGCCGCTAAAGCGATCTGAGAAGCTGCTGGACAGCATGTAATATTGAAAAACACAATTCAACACATCCATGCGCTGTTACATCTTTCAATCACCTCAGGTGAACTGAGAATGGGGAAGTTCACAAACTGAAAAAGTGAGAATCAGCTTTAGAGTGGTTCATCTTCCAGTGAGGGTGAACATGACTATATCCACTGTATGTGGGCAATACCCAGGCATCTTGACTCTGCTTGTTTTTTAAGGGCATTGAATTATTCTGAAAAGGCTGTAAAAAATAGGACTAATTTTGGAAAACTAATTGATGTTATTGATGATAATGAAATGACGGAAATAATGATGGAGTTTTAGGCTATGACTAATGAAAGGATGTAGATGGCGCATTAGAAATGACTGCGACTATTAGAAATATTAGAAATGTGGGTTTGCATGCCCTGGTGCATGTGCCAATCACAGCGGCTGTTTTGAATTAAGAACGAATAGCGCAACCCACTTCTTGTTTAGTTTTTATTTTAAATATATTTTAAAAATGTTATTAGTTTTTAAATAGTTTGCTTTAAACAAACATTTCAAGAGTTATGACATCATTTTAAAGGTAATTCAAGAAAAAATATGAGAAAATGTTCGATCGTCTTTCTATTTCATCTTACAGACCCCAAATTGGTGCCATCTAGTGTTGAAAACAAGGTATAACCACTGAAAGTAGAAGACCTGTGAAATGGCTTGTGTTTTATTAAATTCTGGCACAAAGAAAGCGCGATGGCACAAAAAGTGCTTGGAACAGTTTTCATGTTCAAATTGTAAATAAGTAAAAAAAAAACATTTTAATAAAAGATCTAATAAAATAAAAAAAAGATTACTTTTATACAAAGCTGGAAAAGCATTTTGTATGAAACATTAGGGCCGATTAAGTCAAAATCAAAATCTCAGACTAAGTTACTGAGAAAGGCTCAACTCTTAGAAATATAATTAAAAATGTGCAAAAAATTGGTTATTTTTATCTAATATTGCCTGAAACTCTAACTGACAGCATTTAAAGCTATATGCATCCAAACAAACTTACAAGGTCTTTGGTTTGTATGTGTCAGGAAGCTTTGACATTAAATCAGGCCTGCTGGAAAATGAAGAGTTGAGAAAATCCGAGCATCAAAGACCTCCTCATCCACAAGCAATCACACGCCGTCACACTCTTTATCTTACTGTCACAGAGCTCAGCAAAGAACAAAGAGCAAGAAGTGGACTCTCTCTGGTGTCTGCGATATTGCAGCCCACTCACCTGTTTCCTGTCCTTTTGAGCAGAGGGAAGCAAGGCCCTCGAACGATCTGCAATTTTCTAACAGAGAATAGAGAGAAGAGAAAAATGACATTAATATGCAAATATCTCCAGACGTATGACAGCTGCAGAGCTGAGGAGAAGTTCGGTGGCTTCTTTATTTGCCAGTTGACATTATTGCAGGTGAATGAGCTTCTAGTTCCAAAGGGAACGTTTCAACTATATATTTCCAAGACCACAAACAAGCTGTGTCAATATTTAAGGTTATTTTGAAGGTAGCAATGTTTGAAAGTAGCATTTGTTCAATATTCAATATAATTCAATACAGGGCCATCTAAAAAACTAGCATGATTTACCATATAAAAGATCTTTTCTGTAAAAAAAAAAAGCCAGCCATAACTGTTATTATTTGCATGTAAACATAGTGTGATCGACTTGTAATCAGTTTACAGCAGTAACATTGAGTTCTTTCATGCTATTGTCACTAGTTAAACGCGATTAGCCGCGAAGCTAACGATTTCAATGTAAAACACCATAGACTTATGCTAAAAAAGTTAGCATTTTGCAAAAGTGTGTTAAAACCTCTTATTATGTAAAAAAAAAAAAAAAAAACGTACTCATTATATGCTTAGAGGTATCGAGAGAGGCAAATTGTTTAGTTTTATCCTGAATTTTATTATAGCAAAATAGTTTTACCATTAGCTTAATGGCGAGAGAACTCCAGTAACATATAGCACCCAAATTTGTGGCCATATCAATCATTATTATTGAGAAACATGCAAGTTTTATTTATATGTTATATGTTTAAAACTTTTGCATATTTTTTTTCTGTGCAAGCGGCTCTAGTTTTTAATTATTCGTATATGTGTATAACAAATAAATAAAGCATTAATTTGGTTATATAAAATTGTGGTTAAGTAATTAAACAGTACCTTTCCTTTAGAACAGGTCTGTACTGTGTCTTTTGTTTGTACTGTATTACTGAATTATTTATTTTATTTACCAGGTCCAGAGGAGTCATGTGCAGTGAAAGGGACCCAAAACAGCACAGAAAAGATTGAATATTGCAGCAGTTGTTGTCCCTTGTTCCAAAACAAATAAACCCAAACAAGCATGTGAAAGCACCCCTAAGAGTGGTACGTCTGTGTGTATAGATATATGCTTTAAGTGTACCTTCTGCAGTTCTCCATATCTCTGCACAGAATCCGAAAGCTCTGTTTTGAGTCTCGTCAAACGTAGCCTGTCTTGCTGTGGGGAAACAAAATGGTATGATTTTTAAAATGAACAAAAAGCTGTTAGCAAATATCTAAGAAAGCTATCTTTTAGGTAACTATGCATATAAGGCAGTGTGAAAAGTTGGTCTTCATTGCTAAAAGTCACAAAGAGAAACTATAATAAAAAAAAAAAAAAAAAAACCAACCATTTGTTAGGGGCAACCCTCCCATTGATGGTAAAGGAAGGGTTAAACGAACTCAAATGCACACACAAGATGGGATCAACACTCGTTTAATAAATTAATGAATCAAACCAAACACAAACACCCGTGGTAGGGCAAAACCTAACATAAAATATACTGAACAAAACTAAACTAACTCAGAAAACAAAACAGGAAAAACATTAACTGAAAAGACAATCAACGATTGTTAGCCAGCCGGTTGCTGGGGAGCAAATACAAAAATATATAAACTTTTCAAAGAACTGAGCAGAGATAGATGATAAGAACAGGCTTACCGGACACAGAACAATATTACTAATAATGAACCCGCACATGGAACAGGGAGCAAGGGGCTTAAGAAGGTAGAAGGCAAACGAGGGAATGACGAACCAGACATGAGGAGCAGGTGGGGCACATGAGGGCAATTAACAATGACACAGAATGAAGACACACAGGAGAAGGGGCCAGAATATAAGGTACAAGAGGGTGAAGACACAGACAAAGAGGAAGAAAGTTAACAAAATAAAAGACTGAGAAAATGACAAAATAAAAGTAACTGGAGGAAGAACCTAACACCATTGTATTTAGGTAAAACTATATGCACCCATAAATAATGTGGAAATCAAGTGTAGTGGTTAAATAAACCCTTCATAAAACACAATAAGTACTTATAGAGACAATAAACAGTTCACATTAATAAACATAATATACTGGACATCATAAAAGGGTCTGGAGTTTTACCCGAGAGGATCCACTGATGATGTCAGTGAGCTGTTTAACCAGTTGGCTTGTGCTTGTTATGACTTTATTGGTTTGCTGCTGTGTGGAATGTCTGAAAGAGATGAAGGGATCGAAACAAAGAAAGATAGAGAGAGAGATGTGATAAGTAATAATGCTGTAGAAATCACAGAACACCATTTAAATTGATTCATCAGCAATCCCAAGGTGCGGGGCTCTCAAAGCAAAATGCTAGCTTAACAGCACAATTGGATGGATTCGACTCAACCATTTAAGTAATCAATATTAATGAATGTGCGACAGAAGAAGAGTATTGTGAAAAGGGGGAGTGTTTCATGACTGCAGACCTCCGAGAAAGCGAGGTTTGCTTTAGGCTCCAGGCAAGAGTCAATCTGTTGCCCTGAGGGAGAAGGATTTGAAGCTCTGTATAGAAACAGTACATCAAACTCGAGCATCCCGGAGACAGTTCAGATCTTCTGAATGCACTATTGAGCTGATTAAATCATGACTGCGTATAGAGAATAATATTCATGACTGAATCATAGAAACAGATAATGCTGTCACGGCTGGGTGCAAAAGAAGTGGGTCAGTTTTCAAAAAATACACTCCTTCAATTGGAATTCTAGAAAACACTCACATGCAGGTCTAAATGTAGGATGCAGAATACAAACAAGAGCTTAAAAAGCCTTGACTACAACAATTCAGAACAAAAGGGACAGAAAATACTAGATTTTTTTTTGTTTTTCACATAAACTAGTCTCAACAAATGGAATTAACCTTTAGAAGTGCTGGGCGTTTTGTGTGGCAATGTTTGATATCATATTTGTAGTATAACCCCATCCTCTTTTTTTGTATAAATATTTTCATTTCATTACAGAATAATTGTTATTAATAATCAATAATTAATATTTAATAATTAATTAATAATTACAGACATTGTTAAAAATATTACATTACATGTATTACAGTTATCTTTTTTTTAACTGCAAAAGTAAAAAAAAAAAAACAGTTTTTAGGTTTCATAACAAAAATCAATAGCCAAAATAGCCATAGGTGTTTAACGCACACACACACACACACACACACGCACACGCACACGCACGCACGCACACACACACACACAAACACACACACACAGCTTCAGTCACTTATATTTCGAATAAAACTAACCATTTTATTACAAATTGCCATAAATGTGTCAATGTCACTATTCATCTCCAAATCTGACATTTGATTTTAGTCCTAAAAAGCTAGGACTAAAAAAAAAAAAAAATGAAAAAAAAAAAACCTCAAGTCTCAAAATTTCCTGCTTAGAGCTTTATAGAAAAGGTAGATAGGGAGAGAAAGGGGCCAACGGGTCAGAAGCTCATGAACAAATATAATCTCCTGATAGAAATTCAGTCTTCTCTCAAGCGGAGCAAGCAGGCTGGATAAGGCCATTGATTTAGTGTCTGTGCCCAGCACCGTCTGATCCTTTTCTTTAAAACCCAAAGCAAGACCACCGGCCAGAGTTCCTCCTGCTCCCTAGAGATATGCAGTGGTGAATGCGGTGGCCACCTCCTACTTAAATATTGATTTAAAAAGGCAAGGAAGGAAAGAAGGAGAGATGCGTGAGGCGGAGACATTGACTATGGGTTGTGGTGGTGGTGGTGGTGGTGGGGAAGCATGTCACTGTCTTTCTCAGTCCATGGGAGAAAAACGAGGGCAGCCAAGCAGAAAATCACCTGTAACAATAGCAGCAGGAGCAGTCATGCTGTGCGCACAAAAAGCCAGAGGTCCACCGTCAACGTTCTAATCACACGCCGGAGAATAGGGGATATGACTGAGCACTTCAAAACACAAAGCTTGACTTGGGGTACTTTTCGTGGCTGAATTTAGGCAATGATTCCATCAGTGAGAGTAACAAAGTATCGACTTTATCTGATGCACAAATATAATGAATAACAATAAGCAGTTAATATAGAAATGATCGTAAACTGGTCTTACTTCCCAACTAAAAGGGAAGACAGCGATTATTCTGTCTCTCACTGATTGGTTTGTCTTAAATTCTTTCTCACAGTTCTCGACTATGTGCAAAATTAAAAGACACCAAAGACAAAACTGTAGACCTGCTCAAGAATGGGATGGGATAGGGGACAGTAATCAAACAGTTTGGTGAGAACAATACAACTGTTGGCGCATTTGTAGAAAAAATGAAAGATCTTAAAAAACTGGCTGCATGCAAGATGTCCCCTCGTGGAGCATCAATGATCCTGAGAAAAGGTAAGGGATCCGTTTAGAAAACAAGAGAAGAAGAAAGTTCACACTACAGCACAGCGTCATGGTTTAAGATCCTGCAGTGCAAGTAAGGTCCCTACATGACCAGGCCTGTCTAAGATGGAGATTGAGTATAATCACAAGCATAACATTGCGAATGTGAAGCATGGAGTGGAAACATCATGCTTTGGGGGAGCTTTTCTAAAAAGTGGACAGGATGACTGTAACAT
Organism: Danionella cerebrum; assembly: GCA_007224835.1. Classification (NCBI taxonomy): domain Eukaryota; kingdom Metazoa; phylum Chordata; class Actinopteri; order Cypriniformes; family Danionidae; genus Danionella; species Danionella cerebrum. The sequence goes on from SRMA01026222.1 coordinate 36,965, forward strand.
ATTGCGAGGAGGTTGAATGGGGCCTTTCGGTAAAGCACTGACTGGGTGGTTACAACCACTGGGTGGTTACAGTGGTTACTATAGGGCACCTAGGGGGAGACTGCCTAAAAAGCATTTCAAGGACCTGGAGTGGACCACAGACCAAAGACCAGAAACTCTGCTCTTTTGTGTGAACCAAAGAACTACAGTAGGAGTCTAACCAACTATTTCTTTCATGTATGAAATGGAGAATTACTATAAACATGACAAACTCTCCATTTAGAATGTTATGGTTGAGATAGAACAGGAAGTTACATCACAGCAGTTTTTACAACTAGGTTTTGCCGCTTTGGCTCCGCACATTTCTGTTAAATCTTCTGCTAAATCTGTCATTTCTGTTAAAAAGACGCATTTTCTGTTAAATCTTCTTAAAGCTTGCTTCCAGAGTCTTCTGTTATGGGTTATGAATTGAATAACAGTGAACAATCGACAGAGAATCAAATACCTATTTGCTCAACTTCTGTATGCATCATATGATGAAAGTCAGTTTATCATATTATTAAAATGATTGTGATAAGCTTCAAGAGAAACAATCAGCGTCCTCTGGAAACGGCCCTCCTGTGACTAACTCATTATGAAGTGGCTACCTACAGCTCATGAGGAGATACCATTACTCAAATACTGAAATGTATGAACAATATTCTCTAGAATTTGACTTTTCTATTCTCAGAATATTGGAATCAGATTTTTTTTTGTATTTAAGTTGTTTCAGTTAATTCAGTTAATTTCATGGGATCTCCTTCCATTTTTGTTTTTCATTACCTCCACCACCTGCTTCTCATCTGCCTTTCTATGTGAATGAAAGTGAGGAAACAACTCTTTCACTCATTTTAGTAACAATTTTAACATATATCTTCAGTAAGGTAATGAGCATCTAGCCTGGTGCAACCCTGGATATATTATTTATTTACTTTTATTTATTTATTTTTTTTTTGCTTAAAAAAATCTCATCCTTTGGAGATATGTACGTTCACATAAACTGAAACTAGAGTAATGCTTTCTGTCAGTGCATAACTGTAAATTACAGTCATTGCATGCACCAACACAAAATCATCTGTGGATCAGAGCAGAGGTCACGATGACTTCATTTGCATGTGCGTTACACCATCAGCAGTGTCACATTAGTGGTAGTTAACCTCCTGCCTGAGTTAAGTGAACGTAAATGTCTTCTGCTGAATCCAGCTCAGTGAATCTTTAAAATGCTATTCAGCAAAGACCCAAAGCACATCAGTCGTAAACTTAAAATAAAAGGAACAGGGACAGACAACCGAAATGAGACATTAACCAGTGATCAAAACATGTGTGCTATCCACTGAATACATGGATAACTGCTATAAATCTCTCATAACTCACCCATGTTGTCCTGGTTTTAGTCAGATAAAGCCATGTCAAAGAAAGAATGACTCATTATGTTGCTCACTGCGATCCACAAAAGCTTCTTGTTCTCTCTCCACAGTTACATGCAATTCAATATGGCCTACACTGTCTCAAGGGTCAACATGCAGCGCTGGAAATCTTATTTTATAACTCAACCCACATAATGTATTCACAGCCCACTGTTTTATTTCCCAAAACGTCATTTAGTCATGTACCGTGTCTATGGGAGGTGAATGTGAAACAGATTTGACCACCACTGTATGTTCCTTTAAGCCGGAAGATATCGTCTGAGGCTTTTGACTTCAAAGTAGAGAGGGTTGATCTAACATCAAATGGTAGAGGGTTCCAAAGCCCTAGTCTTTAGCTTAGATCAAGGAATGTACAGCAAGGAACTAAGATTTCTAGCTGATGTCAAAGGGACTAGCACTTCAGAAAGGTGCCTTGTCGTGCAATGAAGTAAAAACAAGCTAAAAACTTAGACGTAAAGAATTGGAGTAATATGCTCCCTCTCATCAGAACTTGTCTGTTACCTGGCTGCTGTGTTCTGAACTAGTTGTGAGATAGAAACTTGGGGGAGTTTAAACAGACCTAGGTTGGAAAGACTGGACATTGTTTATTAAGGAATAAGTTGGAAACCATAGCAAGGTTCCAGACCTTAGCACCTGGGTTGATGAGATATTACTCCTTTTAATGAGTACAATGTTTTAATCAGACCAAAGAGAATCCCTCCTGTCTTGTCTTTATTCACAAAAAATAAATTAATATTATGACATTTAACAAATTGGCCTTCCATGGGTTGGTTGGAGGCTGGCTTCTAGATGTGTCGGGATTATAGCATGTGGATTTCCTGTGCTTGATTTGGCTTGTAAGCAAAAGCTTAAACATAGTCAATGAATGTGTCCTGATGACCCCTCCTGGAATACAATTGATGAAAACGCCACTCAAGATGTAAGCCAGAAATTTGCCAGTGCTCCTAAATTCAGCTGAAAGTTTGTTATAAAGTCTGGGAACAGCAAAACAATAGGAACAGTCCAACCTTGGCTTCTCAACAGGCTGCCCTTCGTCTGCATCTAGGAAATATTGATGCAATGACGCTCCCTGCCTGAAGATGGCGTTTGCGGCTCAACAGAGGCACTCAACGAGGAAACGATGAAGAAAAAGATGACAAAGAAAAAATCAAAGAGCACACAGAAACGTTGAGCGGTTTATACTGTTGGTAGCTTATCGCAGGGAGAAAAGAGAAGATTTGTGGTGCGATATTTCTTTCCCGTTTCCTGTACAAAGTCGCTTTAAAAAAGGATGAGTGCCACTGAGCAGCTCTTTTACGCCCTACTCATGAAAGCCGGTTTTCATTGGTGGTTCTCCTTATTTCATTAGCACCACTCGCTCAGTCTGATGTGTGATGTCCCGTTGGCGCGCATGATTTTAGTTTGAGGAGTGTTCACGCAAGAATCTTCAAAAATTTCGCTCTTAAAACTCTGTAAAAATGGATTTATACAGCAAAAAAAGCAAAGCATCCCATTGGAACCTCATGGACCTGCCATGGACCAAGCTTAAACTCTATTCTAAGAGAATTTGGCGCAAGTGTAGTAGACTACGTTGATTGTTTGTTAGTATAATTTTGGACTAAGACATTTGGTTCACTCCTGAATTCATTGCTTTCCAAAGCTTGTATCCTCTTTACAGATCACCCTGACTTAGGAATTGTTGTGAGGTGCTTTTTTGGATCAGAAGTAAATAGCATTTAATTACAAAAAATATTTCCTTGAGAAAGACATGGATTTTATATCCACCCCTGAAGCTGAAACTGACTGTCCAGAAGTTTACTTGCCTGCTAAGCAAATGAAGAGCCAATGAGGAGCAAGCAATTATCCCTTTGGAACGTGCCTTTGAACACTGATCCAGACCCGAGTGATGAAGCAGAGCGGATCAGTCAGTTTGATTGATCTCATCCTGACACTGTCAGGTAAACCCAAAGTTTGAGCGGCTAAGCTGGATATTTTCCAAATTAAAGGGAATATTTATAGCTTTGTCCCAAAGAATTCTTGATTGGTTATGAGCATGCAGGGATATAGCGTTTACCACAGGTTTCAAAACAGGCTTAACGGTCTTTTGTTGAGCATTTTTCAGTAGCTGTTTTATGAATAATATATTTCACGTGACGTTGATTAAGAGCAGGGTTTTAATTGAAGTTAAATGAGCTAAATGAGTCTGTAAGTAAATTGCACGGTTTTGCTTTGAAAGCTTGAGGTGATGCAGAAGCCGCTTTTAATCATCTGTTCAGTTTCTGATTGCTCTGATAATGCATTGTTAGCTTTGCATTTGCTTCAGAGACTAGAGCATTAATAACAGACACACACACACACACACACACACACACACACACACACACGATCTACTGACAAGATTCCAACACTGAATCATAACAATAATCCCATGCATTTCTAGAAATATTGCATAAAATTACTGTTAAAAACAAACAAACAAAAAAAAAACAATCACACAAGCTGCGATCATTCTAATTGCGATCATTCACTGTTGTGGGAACAGTTTTGAGCGGTTAGTGGTGAAACTGAAAGTGCAATTTGTTGTGGAACTTCCTTTGACGTGAGAACGGTTTGCACAGGTGTGTTTCTGAGACTACGATGGCCCATTGTTTCGGGGTGATGAGATTTGTAAAGAACCCAAATGCTGCTTTATTTCAATAAAAACAAACTACTACAAAAACAATAAACAATCATTTAGTCTTTTTTTTCTGTGCCGATGTGCCTAAACGTCGACCGCTGAAGTACACTTTGAGTAACTCCCTAATGTAGTCTATATTCTGACATTGTGCTGGAGTGCATGTAAAAAGGGTTTGGAGGAGGAGGGGGGGGGGCAGTCTGCCAGGGATTTTTGGTGACATTTCGCCATCTGGGAGGTATGACCCTAGAACTGTGAGGTTTCCGTGGAAACAGTTTGAAATAGAATCATGACCGGGGTGTAAGTGAGGGCAACAACTGTAGAAGTGTAGAGTCAGAGAGCCATAGACGCGATACGATGGGATGGGGTTTGGCGAGGGGTGTCAAATGTATTCTTCACAGCAGTGGGATTAAGTCAAGAAGGGATGCATATTCAAGGGCAACTATGAAGCAGCAAAGAACCTTTTTATTAAGGAAAACACTAAAGGATTTGATTTTAAACACTGCATATTTACATTCCGAGTAGCAGATTGAGCTGATTTTCCGTCGACCGTCGTCCACATTTAGTGTTAATCAACTCTATGCCATTTTAACAAAGTGGATATATTAGGTTTGTCCTTAGAGTCATCTTTAGGGGAATATTTGTGAGGTCGGCCTTGTGTGTGGTTCCATTAAGCTTAATCCATGAGTTTGTCCAAGACCACGATACTTTGATGCTTTGGCTCCACCCGGGCTGGATGTCCCCTCCACCTCCTAAACACCAAATGAGCCTTGTGTGCGTATGTGTTGTGGGGGAAAATAATGATTGTAATAAAATCTCATTTATACTTGTTTGTAGAATTTAGATTCTGGAGGGAACATATCTGAGAGGAAAGGACTGTTTCAACTGTTCCATTTAAAGGTAGCAAATGGTCAGAAGGCATAGTCCCAAGAATAGTTTTGAGCTGAAGATTTCAAGGAATGAATTGGAAAACACACATTTACCATTTTTTGAATCTCACAGAAATTAGAGGAAAATAGAGGGATTTGATTGGATGGTTTAGGAATTATTCAAGAATATTTGAATGATATTTGTGTCAAAGGTGCAAAAATCCCTAAGGAAGCGTGTTGGTATGAGATTTTCTTTGCTGTCTGAATACCTGGTGGGTTAGGTAAAATCTTTGCTCAGGTACGGGTTGTTTATACGTTGACTCATGCATCACTGACTGAACCATGGTGAGAACATGCAAACTCGTCACAGGAAGGCAACCGGCTTGCCTCGAACCAACAACCTCTTAATGAAAGGCACCTTCATTCGTTCCCCATTTCCAACTCATCTAAAAATATTTTGATGATATTTGGTCACGGTCAGGTCATAAAGATGCAAAATTCCCTATGGAAGTTTTTTGGGTGCAATATTTGTACGCGGGTTAGATGAAAACTTTGGTCAGGTATAGGTTGTTTATACAGAAGAAGACATTGCTGCCAAAGGCCTTATAGTTAACCAGAGACGCCATATTGTGCCTTTTAGAATTGTCCCAATGGACAAAAAAAAGAGATTAAAAGATTTTCATTATTGAAAAAAACTGATGTAACTGATGAGACACTGCTGGAAGTAGATATTGTAATGGATTTCTAACAAAAGCAATTTCAGACCAGCCTTTATCCTCAGAAAAAAAGTAAATTTGGCATCATCGCTGCAAAAGTAAGATGAGAAATCAATACATGCTGGGTGGTAGGTGATGAAACAGTGAGAGTGAACATGTCGCTTCATTTCAGGGCACTTTATAGCAGAGGAAAGCCTATTAAATGCACTGATGGCCTGCGAGAGGACATCATAATATAGCACAGGCCTGCTTTCTCTTGCTGAATGAAAGGTCAGTGGAGTTATTTTTGCACATCTGTAAATGAATAAGGAATCATTTGCACGGTGTTATGTCTGTGGGCTAACTCACAGACTCTGGCGTAGCTCTGCTGTGTCTCTGGATGTTCCCAGCGATTGAAGGTTCTTCTCTAGTGTGACCACTGCACAGAAATGAGAATAAAGTCTTATTTCAGATGGAAAGTTTATCTTTGATGATCCATAACCCACTTGCAAAAAACTCACCATTGGCGTTAATCTGGAAGATGTTGGAGGAGGTTTCCTGGAACACATCTTGAAGCTCTGAAGGGCTGACTTGTGTAGCTGTTATTGAAAGAATTTATAGTATGCTTGGATTATTATCAGGGTAAAAATTGTCATCATCTTCAAGGGTGTTCAAATTAGAAGTCAACCGATTGATTGATCTACACAAAAAATCTGGATGTACATTTTTCACACATCAGCTGATTGCTGCAAATGTGTTTAGTAAAAAAGCATCTTTCATATCAAGCCACGCCCCTTTCTCAGTTGGAAACCAAGGAAAAAAGTTTAATGAAAAGTTGAATTCTTACAGTTGCTATTATGTTTAAAACAAGATTAACTTCTGTTTGTAATTTATTTGGTTTATTTGAATCAAGAATGTTGCTATTTTAGAGCTTGGTCAGTTTTCAGCACGAAACGCAACATTTTCTCCTTCTTGCGGATGTAAAACACTCAATGAATCTTTCATCACAGAATTTGCTCTAATTATTAACTTTTAACTCTTAAAAGTCCAGGGCCTTTTTTGGTGCTTTTCTCAACTATACTATTCTCTATAATACTCTAATAACATTTCTTTAATTAGAATTAAAATATATTTAATTAGTTTTTTTGGGAAAGGATATTATTTATAGTACAACCCCAGCCTCTTTTTTATGAAATATCTTGTAATTACATTATACAATTCCAAAACAACCCTAAAATTGCACAACAATACACTTCCGTTTATTAAATTCTTTCAGTGCAAAATTCTCACAAATTGAGTAATAACAGTTTTTATGTTTTATAAAAAAAATGACAATTCATAAATCTCCCAAAAAAGCTAAGACATGGTAAAAACAATGTGAAAATCGCATTGAAAAGCTATTTTCACTGTTTTTTTTTACCAAAATTTGCTCCATTGTGCTTTTTTGTGCCACAACACAAGCCATATCACAGGTATTGTGATTCTTTTCACCACTAGATGGCACCCATTTGATGTCTGTAAAAGGAAACTGAAAGACGATATCTCATTTTCATTCTCATTATCTCATTTTTTTAATTTTAATTAAACATAATGTTCGACTTCAAAGGGTTAAATCATCAACTGGAAACTCTAATGAGTGCCATATTTATTATTATTTGTGTTTAAAGTAGTAAACTAAAATAAGCATAATGCTACAGACGTTTATTTGCAGGGGAAAATTTTTGTATGTATAAAATGACTGATAATTCATTAAATACATTAATTAAATAAATAAAATTAAAATCACATGATGTATCATGTATTTTAGTTCTTGACTTCACATTATTTTCATGTACGGTGGCCCATTAGTGCACAACACAACTGCAAATAACCTTCGCCTACACTACGGCTAATCACAAACGCAAATCACATCTGTCCATATTTACTAAATGTACTGCCAAAAAAAAATCTGAATGTAAATGCAGGTTTGTGGAGGTTTCTGAGTCACTTGGATGATTTGGGAAACGCATTTTCTTCTTTAAACCGTGTTCATATATAGACCGACACGAGCAGGTAATCACGGAGAGCTCTTAATCAAAATCTACCACGCAACCTCTGAATTAAAGTATAACCCAAAGACCCGGCACAAATACATGTCTTCTCTCGCCTCTGCCCTCAAAATGACTATAATTGACGAGCTGTTCTTTTCAACTCTTCATCTGTGCTTTAATGCATTTGCACTTGAGGGGAAAATTGCAGGCAGTCGTTTGCAGAGAAGCATATTGCACAATGTTAGAAGGGTTGCACTCAGTGCTGAGAATGCAGGAAAATGTGGATGAGAGGAAGCGTTAAAAACTGAGATTTTTTATTTATTTATTTATTATTATTATTTTAGTTCTTTGGTCAGGGATTTGCTGGATCCACGAATTTTAAATGCATTTTTATGAAATGTCACACTTCAAGGAACGCAAGTCATCTGTTATACAATAATTTTGATGCTATTGAAGCTACAATCAAGTGCTATGCTTCGACTTTCCATCCACTCATGCAATAGAAAGAGATTGACACTGCAATTCATCAACTGACCACTTGAGGTCTGCAACAGAAGTGAACATATTCTTATTGACAAAAATAAACATGTTTAACACATAGTACATTTTGAATTATTACTCATTAGTTTAAGTTACATTACACCTTGAACTTTCACCTTTCATTTAGGTGGTAGTGACACACAAAAATGGCTGTCAACACCTAAATGGGGCCTCCCTGCCCTCTATCAGAGACCAACATGGACACCAGGTCCACAGATTTATACGTCAAATCACGGTGTGATTCTTCTTTCCTCGGCAACCTTAGCAGAGACAACAGTCCATGAGTATTTCACAATAGTATCTATAATGTTTAAGCTAAATAAAGCCGCATTTTCTGTTAAATCTGACTTTCAGAGTCTTCTTGTTTGGTTCTGTGTTCAATAACACGTCATTACTTTACAATAAAGTCAGAGCTTTAAGCTTCAATTCACTGCTGCAATGTAATTGAGGAGTTGGTATTCAAAACTCGATCAAGTAACAGTTCAAAATTACTGTGAGAAATGTTTGCAGATCTGAAACATTGTGATGCAGTCATGACCACATTCCTGGGCAAGAACAAAAAGGTCTTATTGCCATCGCACGTGACTAATAGTTTGGCAAAGCAGAAAGAAACACATGAAATCTTTGGTGTGAATTTTACATGACAGGGAGATGCATGTGACATTATCTGTCTGCTCCCAGCTAGATGTGCCCGTGTTTATGGCGGTGTGTGTGCAATACAAAGGTGATAAGCTGTTCTCGGTGGATCATTTTTCAGACAAACAACCTTTTGTGCCCTCGCTGTTATCTCCACTGTCCTCCAGCAATGCACACACCTCTCATTCGCTTTCCTTCATCACTATGATAGATGGATCTTTCATATTCATTCTACTCTGCATTGAGCACCATCGCGTCATGTACACCAGGGGCGGGCTGAGAAGATGCAAACACAAGGACAATAGTGACAGCAGGAATCTCTCCTAATATTTTAGCCAGAAACATTCACCTAACATGCCATCACCGACTCTCTATCGCTGGATTCAGCACCCTGGACAGCGGTGCGTGTTTATTTCGTGTGTTGAGCAAAAAGTATTAAATGAATCACAGTGGGTCAATTGATTTGTGTTTAATTGTACAGCCTGAATTACAAAAGTCAATATTTCTATATCTAATAATAACAAGATCAGCATCTTGTTGGTGCTATTTCTGGCCTCAAGTCTCTATGCAGCGATTTGTTATCAGTTTTGCCTTTTCCCATTTGCAGTACCTCTGAAGCTTCACCAGATATTTCCAGACGTCTTCAGAAAAGAATTCAAGCCAGGCATTGACTAGGCGACTTGAAGAAAATTCCAGAACCAATCTTTGATATTAAGAATCTGTGCTAAGGACCATTGTCCTGCCGATAGTCAAGTGAGATGGTTTTCTTTCTTATTATTCCTCCAATCTTTCCTAGTTTCCCAGTTCCTGCTGCTGAAATTGTCCCCTGAATATGATGCTGCCACTCCCATGCTTCACTGTAGAGATGCTATTAGCCAGTGGATGAGCCGTCCTTGTTTCCTCATATTCACACCCAAATTTTGTCTGAGTAAACCTATAAATAAATATATGCTTTTTGGCAAACAGCAAGTTTCTGTTTGGCAGCTCTCCACACAGGCTTGATAGGCGGAGCTCTGTAGGCATCCGTGCTGATCTCTGCACGTAGATCTCTGATAGAGTGACCATTTGGATCTTGGCCACTTCATTAAATTAGGCTCTTCAGTCCTGATTGCTCAGATTAGACAGTTACCAGATCTAGTAAGAGTCTCTTGATTCCATTAATAGATGATGGCGTGTGCTCAGAGTGTAGGAGTAAAAGATGAAATCAGTAAAAACAAAACCACAAATCACGTGTCTCTAGTCCAGGGTCCAGAAAATTTGTCTTTAACATATAGGACATATTAACTTCCTGGTTAGTAATGGCTGCAAATGCAGAGTCTGCTTGATACGCATGAGACACGCATTTTCTCCCTCACATGCAATAAAAAAAGAAGCTCAAACACTTGAGTGTAATCTCATGTATTGCCTGGGAGCTGTGACCGAGGGAGTGGAGGGTTTACAGGTCAGAGAAGGCTGTCAGAGGCTCTGCATGTGCATGGGTGCGATACAGAGGAAGGCAGGTCCCCTTATCCCCACAGCGCAAGCACAAGTCCCGTCACAGACTGATTCACTGAAGAATGATTCACTGCATATCATGTGCTCCCATGGGTGTCCTCCCACAGCCCCGAAACATGCGTAAGGTTAATCAAAATTGAATTCAATGGTGAATAGTGAGTGATGGTGGCTTTGTGCCCCTCCAGGGTGTACCTTTCACTCCATGTGACGTCAGGACGACATGGATAAATACAATGGATTTATGGGATTTTCATGCCTTTTCATGGGTTTTAAAACTTTAATAAATATGTCTACATTTCATCTATCTGTATTTAGTGATAATAACTTAAAAACACATGTGGTTAGCTTCATTAAGTACCTCACACTGTTCCATAATTATAATACGTAGTATACAATTAATAATTTTTATCTTGGTTCGTTATTTTATTGTATTATGAGTCGTAAATTATTTAAAACCACTGCAAAACATTTAGGAAATGATGCATATATCTACGATCGAGTCCTATGAATATGTCTAAAACAGTGACTGAATGTGTGAAAATTTGTTCGTGCATCATAAATAACTTGTGTCTTGATGTTCTGCCCAATTTTGCAACGTTTGGCTGGTTGTCGCCTGGTTTAAAACCTCATACACAGTTGTTTCTGTTTCAGTTCATGACTGTGTTTCAAACTCTCATTGAAAACCTGACTATAATCATCACCTGACTTTCTGCAAGAACTTCATATTTTTCATGTTTTTAACTTATAGAATGAAAAAAAAATACATATGACCTTAACTCACAATAGGATTCTGTGGATGCATTAACCGTGAACTAAAGGCACATTAAATGAAAGGAAATCTAAATATCTTGCCTGTGTTACATTGAAGCATTATACTCTTGCTTATTGTCCCTGTTTGAAAAGAAACCCAAAGTCTGAAATACATTGCCTACTGTAAGTATGTTTACCTACTGTCGTCAACATCAGAAGTCACTGCATGTTTAGTTTCCGTGCACAGCATGAACAGCTTCAGTCGGAGCGCTGAAAGCTTCTGCAAGTGCTTTCTTTACTCACAGGAAACACACAATGTGTACAGAACTTTTGGCTGTTGGGATCTAGGGACTGAACTTGTTTTTGGAGGGAGGGAGCAAGATGATCGTTTAAAACCTGTTTATTGAGAAATCATCATCATCTAATGTTTTAAGCATTTGCAGGCTGAGCCTGGAATAAATAAGTTTATTCCATTTGCTATCATGACACCGATGTAATCCCACAATTCCCACGGAAACAGAAAAAAGACCCAGGTCTCGCCAAGTACAACACAATCAAGACACTGACGCACAGCATGGCCTTTCACAGTAATCATGGAATGCCTGATTACCTCGGTGAGAATAAAAAGCCCTCTTATACTTTACACTGTTGCATCCAGCATGGAATCAGTCGATGGTGGCTAAAATGAGTCCATGAATGGCACCTTTTTTATTATGTTCCGGCCAGACATAAAAATAAGGCTTTGTCATGATGTTTGTTCCATGCTTTCTGTATAAGAAAACAGGGCACCTCAGTTAATTTCGTGCCTGGATGTTGTGTGTGTGTATGTGGCAAAAAGACCAGGCTGTGTGGTACCTGCTGGTGTTTAAGCGGACTTTCATTAAGATCACACACAAACAGACCCCTCCCAGCGAAGCCAACTAATGAATGGAGGTGAAGCTGAAACCTCATTCTGACGCAAGCTCAGCGAGCACGCGCAAACACACTCTGTAACCTCCACTCCTCTGCTGAGAGAAACAACAGCACATTTAACCATTACTGAGAAATCTCATGCGGAGTAGCAGGGGGGAGCCTGAATCTGCAGCCAGTTGGAAAAAGAAGAGAAGAAAACATAAGAAAACTGAAGGAAGGAAGAATGGAAAGAGGAAAGAGTAAGGAAGATGAAATAATGGGAGAAAAAAGTTGTAAGGAAGTAAAATGCTTCCTATTTCCTCTCTAGAAAAAAAATGAACAAAAGAAACAATACATTTAGGAAGAAAGAATAAAAGAAAGCTTGATAAGAAAAAAGGCTTCTATCCATTAAAACATGATAAAGAGAGTTTCATAGAGGAAAACAAAACATCTAGGGTTGATGAGAAGAAGAATGTGACAGAGATAAAGATGAAAGGAAGGACAATGAAGAAGTCAGATCAATGAAGAAACAACAAGAGAGGAATCTGTAAAGAAGGTATGGCGAAGTAGGAAGGGAGGAATATTAGGTGGTAGTGAGTGGAAAAAAATGAAAGAGAGGGAAAGAAAGAAGTGGAAGAGAAGAAAAATAATAAAGCACGAGCAAGGAAGGAAAGAGTAAGGGGAAAAGTGGGAGGGATGAATGAAGAAATGAGAAGGGATAAAATAAAAAGTTAGAGAGGGGATGTGTGGGAAGGATGAAAGAATATAGTTGGAGCAAGGAAAAGAAAAAGGAATGGGAAAGAGCCAGTAAGGAATATGAGGGTGGAAAGAAGAGAGGAAAGAAATCTGGGAGAAGATGTGAAAAAAGTAGGAAGAATAAAGTTGAAGCAAGGAAAGATGTAAGGAAAGAATGATAAAAGTGGGAGGAAGGAATGAAGAAGGGACAGAGTTAGGGAGGAATGGGATGGTGTGAGACAATGAGGGGAAATGGGAAGAAGTGGAAGGGAGAAAGCAAGAATCAGGGGCTTGGAAAGCCGAAAAACCATGAGAGAGGAGATTTGGGGAACCCCTTCAGCTAACGTGAACGTGGGTAGAAATAAAACTCAGCATAAATGTGGTGAGAGAAAGGGCAGAAGACAGAAATGCAGATGTGTCTGGAGAGGAGTTAAGAGGTTTGTCAGGAGAGAGGTGGGAAGAGATTAGCTGGACTGACGGCTCCATTAGAGGCTTTGATCATCGCTGAGCTTCCTCTCAGCTCTTCAGTCTGATGTTGGAATGACAAACACTGACTGATGACTCCTGATCAAAGAGCCTTGATGCCCCCCCTGCTCACACACAGACTCCTCACAATGCCCCTTTCACTCGGGTCAATAAGTGTGTCAAAATGAACATGTCTACCTTTTAACATTCACAGGAAAGTAACTATGTGATATCGGGCATCATATGTACAGTATACGTTGTCCAGGCTACAGTATATTTTATTACGTATTACGTTATTTTTATATTTCTTTAATGTATTCATGTGACTTTCTTAAAACTGTAGAGATACGTTTCAAAGTGATTGGGTTTACAAAAATACAATAGTTGACATTTTTCTAATGGACATTTTTTTACTGTATTATATACAGCTTTATTATTAGAAATTCACATTTACTTGAGGAGGAAACATAAACACTGCATGATTATGGGTTAAAAAAAACCTGTCAAAATGGTGAACATGTGACAGCTAATTAGTGGTGAAAAACAAAAACCTTTTGATTCCCTGATACACAGAAATGATCTGTCCGTAAATTAAATTGTAGATTTATTTTTAAAAAATGAGAGACAGAGATTGATTAAAACATAAAAATACATTAAATTGAGATTAAAAACTGATAGGCAAGTATATGAGTTCTTTTAAGCTTTTCTTTTCCATTGATATTGATTCATAAGTTAGCAAACGCATATTACTCGTAACTAAACAAGGCAGAACATTACTAAATTATCCATTAGGCTTATTAATCCAAAGAAGATTAATAGAGAGCAAATAAACCCATTATGTTGTGCTTTAGTGAATGAGTACGGAGGAAAACCTTTATCTCCCTCATACCTTGTGTTTTTTTCAACAATGCTTGATGATAAATAGAGAGAGGGGCAGCCAATGATCATAAAAGAGTACAGTCTTTACCTACTGGCTGGTACCCCTGCCTGGTGGGCCCCCCGAATGGATTTCTGCTTCCAAAAGAGCCCGCATCAATGGATCCGTAAGACATTTTGCTTCCTCCTATGAGGCTTCGAGGAGGTAAATGGGACAAGTCTGTAAAAACACAGAAAACACTTATAGCTATAATAAATGTTTTACGTTAAGTGGATTAAAAAGTTCTTATTTTAGACAAAAACAAAACAGCTTATGGTGATGAAAATGTTTGGTTAGATTTAATATTAACAAACATCCACAGTGATAATTTTGTAAATAAATTAAGAAACGAATAAAAACAAAACACAAAGCTAAACAGGTTTGCAATATTAATAATAATACCTGAAAGCAGCGATACGGGACCAAACTTTAAGAAGCAAAAACTTAAGGAGATTATCAGACAGTAAAATAAACACAGTTCCATTCGGTTGTAGGCAAAACTAACTAAAACTCTATTCAACTGTGAGTGTTTTAGGCCTACCACAGAAACATAGAAACTTTGACCTTAAGGTGTCGCTGTAGCCAGCTTTTCTGAGGGGTCAACCTTAAGCAATGACTACCTACTCCATGATTAGGGCCATTTTTTCAGTCCCAAACAATGGTTGTGATATAACGGCAGAAAATCTTTATAGTGTGACCACAAGGTGGCGCTGCTCCAAACTTGTTAAACTGGCATTAAAAATTGCTGGCATACTAGAAAGGGAATGGTTGGACTTGGCATGATGATCCAAACATATGATAAACAAATATAGAACCATAAGAGTTTATTTAGTTTTAAGAGTATATCTCCTGAACACTAGGGGGCAATATGCTGAAACTCTGCAGGCAACCTCAGATTATGGTTCTTTTAACATCCACCAAGTTTTGTAGAGGTACACTGAAGCGTTACTGAGATATAGCCTTGTGACTATTTTGGCAAACTTTACATCATAATTGTTCATTAACCAATCGTAAACGATTTGTCGCGTTGACTTGAATTTTAAACGTGTAGAATTCAAAATTGTGGCTAATTAGCCATTTGCAGTAACATCATGTAGTCCATTGGTATTTGAATGAGCGAAAGATTAAGGGGAGAGGAGAATTCTGTTTGAACCTTACAGTTTAAAAGTTATTTACATAAACATAAGTGTAATTTTAAACTAGTGGTGGCACTATAACGTTTGAGTTAGAGGATCCAGATTTCTTGTAATACAAAACTCTATCAGTGTGTCAAATTCCATAACTTTCCCACAAGTGGTTCATAGAGCAGCCATTGGCTTTGGTGGCAGAAAATTAAATACATTTATTAAATCAATAAATATTCACTTTGTTCAAGATATGTCATTATTTTCACAACTAACTAACAGGAAAACACCATACTGGTTCAAAATAATTCACTACCTGGTGGCAATTCTTGTCTCACACACCCAGGTTCATGAACCCTGTGCTTAACAATTATTATTGCCCTTACGTCTCAAGTCACTCAGCTTCATTCTGGTCTCCCTCATTCTGAACAGAGGCACATGTGCTGCTTCGTCATTGCAATGGGACTTTGTGCCATTCATTAGCAAAGCACTGAAAGTGTGAACAGACACGGGGAATCTGTGCCACCCCCTGTGACATGCTGTGTGAACGTGCATGGATGTCTAGACATGAATTAACATAGAATCAACAATTGAGAGAGGGCTGTCATCTGCATGGGCCATTCACATTTATAATAACTTGGTGAGGGGTGTGAAAAGCAGGAAGGGTAAAGAATAGAATAGTAAAGGGTGACACAAAGCCCTTCACCACGTTAAGTTCTGTTTGTCGCACATGGTTTATCGTGCAACATTAGGATCTATAATTCTAATTAAAGAATAATATAACAGGCTTTTATTACTTAGAATAATCTCAAATGAAAAAGATTTATTGGCCATTGTTGTTCAGCAAGGTGATGACGAAGAGTCTTGAACAGCTAGAGATAAAGGAAGTGATTCATTTATTTGATGATCAAGTGAATATAATAGTGCATGTGAGAATAATCCAGTTCAACAAAACTGAGACTTCCATCATCATCACTGAAAGGGCTGTGAGAGATGTGACTCACAGGAAACTCTCGTATCAAACCCAACAGCTGATTAGCTAAGGTTGATCACACTGCCAGTTATAATTAGCCAGCTGACCATTCGAGGGGGAGGAAGACTCAATGTAGTGGACATAAGAATGTCAAGAAATGCATTTCAAAATCTGGCATTTCTATTTCTATGAGTTTCGTTGTACCAAACAAAGTGTTTTCTTTTGAGAAACAACCAGACATTCTTGGTAGATTCACAAGTAGACATCATGCTGCAAGTGTTGGCAATGTAATGAATTAAATGTGAAAAATGAGGCTAATTAGTTAATTATGAATGTTATAGACATCAAATAAGTAAATTCGATATGTTTTTCAACACTTAAATACATTAATATTGCAAATACAAGAAATCGTGTATAAAAAGATACAGTATTTTAATTACTTGCCTAATCTGTAAGGGGGACCAGCACGCAAAGGAAACTGGAGTACATCAGTAACTTGGTAACCCTTCTATAAAGAGCACCCCATGAGGGAATAAATAATAAAAAAAATGAATACCTTTAATACCAGGGCTATCAATCGGTAAAAAAAAAATTATTAAATCACATATTTTTGGGGGAAATTAATCATGATTAATCACAATTAAAAGACTGAATGGTTTGGATATGTAAAATGTAAATAAGTAATGTAAACTCAAGACAAAGAAACTATTTGAAACTACAAATTGAAAACCTGGCGGCATGGTGGCGCAGTGGGTAGCACTGTGGCCTTCCAGTTAGAAGGTAATCGGTTCGAGGCTCACCGGTGACCTTCCTGGAAGGAGTTTGCATGTGCTCCCTGTGCTTGCGTGGGTTTCCTCCGGGTACTTCGGTTTCCCCCACAATCCCAAAAACATTGACTAATTGACTAATCTAAATTCCCCTTAGGGTGTGAATGTATGAGTGAATGTTGCCCTGCGATGGACTGGCGACCTGTCCAGGGTGTACCCCTGCCTCTTGCCCAATGTGTGCTGGAGATAGGCACCGGCAGACCCCTGTGACCCCGAAAGGGAAGAAGCGGGTATGAAAATGAATGAATGAATGAAATTGAAAACCTTACTGTTTAATGACATTTTTCTTTTACTCATGTACACAACATACCTGCAATAAACCATCAATATCCTCCAAATTACGGTAACTGTTATCTTGAAAGCTACGTTTATTATAGTGTATTGATCTCCATTTATTGATCACAAAACACAAAGAGAAACATAAAATACCATTTCCATACATCGTATGGAAAACCTGAATAACATAAGACTTCTCCAAAGGAGGAGGAATAAACTAAACTAAATGAACAGGTGACCAGTAGATATACAGTAGAGCAGTAGATATACAGGATGACACCAGGGGAGTACTGGAACTAAATAGGAAGCCAGACGGGAGGGGAAACAGAATCATGTGACTGAACTCCGATCACATGACCAAGCAAATATATGGGGGAAACCATGAAACAGACGAAAAGGCAGAATATAACAGACTGTGAGAAAAACCCAAGCATGGTCTTATCCATACTTCTTTGTACGTTGAACACAGAGAAATCAAACACTCTAATTTAGTTTTTAATATGAATTTGTGCTGTACTGTTAAATGGGGAAATGAGGAGCGGGACAAACATTCAGTGGTCTGAGTATTCACAAAATAAAAATAGCTAAATAAAACAGGTTCACTGGGGGACATCACACCATTTGCTAAATTTGCATTCAGTATTTGTTAGAAAATGTATTTAACTTTCATTTGAAATGCAGATGAATGGGATTAGCTAGAGTATAGCAGTGAAATACAGCATTATGTAAATATATCGGATATAGCAGCTATGGAAAAAAGCTGTGCATTCGACTGCAATTCATTCAAGGTTTCATAGACTTTTGAGTGATGAATTCCAAAGAATAAAACAACCAGTAATATTGAAATAAAAAAACCTTCAAACATCCAACAGACCACTGAGAGGTGATGTGAGGTAAGAAAGAAAGCACGCAGAGACAGGAAGCATGTGTGGGGGTATATGTGTCATCCCACAGCTGCCATTGAGACGCCTTCTGTCTCTTTGCATTTGAGTGTGAGAACGTGAGTTTGTCAATGTGTGTTATTAGACTGGAGGTGGATGTGGGCTGGCAATAAATACAGCCATCAGAGTCCACGCATGCAGGATTGAGGATCCACCGGGGGCCGGCAGAATGCTTCATCACGTCCTCTCATTCGGAATCTGTCCCTTCGCTCTGCTCCCCGTCTCCCATTATCACCAGCGAGAGGCTTAGCGCAGCACAAAAGCAAAGGCATACAGTGGAACACTCAGGTATCTGCTGTAACACACACAGCAACAGTCTGCGCATCAGAGGGGTTTATGCGAGTGTGACCCATTTCATTCAACCCACAGACACCAGTATCGTCTCAAAGATGCTAATACATATTTTTAGGGAATGTTTTAATGGCTATAAGAAGCCTGTCCAGTCCGTCGCCAGCTCGGACATATTCCTAGACCGGGTATTGTGTACTGGTGTTATTGAAAATATTTATCATATACCATTAAAAAGGTGATAACTGGGATTCTGCTGATTGGAATATGTGGAGCTCTCGGCTATCGGCGATTATCAAAAGCGGTCAGTGCTCAAAGCCCCACTAAGCTGACCGACTGGAATGGAATGTTGACTGGACTTAAAACTGTCGGGACTCATGTAACGGTCTGTGACCGCAAACTGGATTTCATCCTGGAAAGGCTGGCAGAATTGAAACGTAAGTTGGATAATATGGAGACCGGGGAAAGACTCTAAAAATCTGGAAATTTACAGCTTTTGACCTAAATTAACTTCTGTACCATCTGGCTTTCCTTATCTCCTCTGGCCTTGGAGGCCGCGAAGAGGAGTCTAAACATCCCCCTTGCGGAACTCGATAAGGAGACTCTCTCAGAACCCTCCCCCGCATCCACTTATCTCCGCCAGCTTTTTCCCCACCGCTGTAATCTGATGGGTCATTGTACAGCGCCATCATGGCTGCAGGTAAATGCCGGCTGCGGACTGCAGCGACTACACCACTTCCCCGACCCATACCTCATCCTGCGATGTTCTTTCCTGTATTTTTCAATGTGCTTGATTGCAAATGGCTTTTTTTAACCTGCTCCACAGTGCTCTTTTCTTTGAAGGACAATGCGGAAAAGGCTCTTTTTTAAGCTAATTTACCTAATGTATATCCATTTCTCTGTTTCTCTCTAAAATGCTACCTCTCAACACTGGCCTGTTCCCACCCTGTCTATGTCTGTGGCCAGAGGGGTCCAATTTCACTACATGTAACAGTGTATGTGACAAATAAAGGCTAATTTAAAAAGACTCTGGAAGCAAGGTCTATGAGAATTTAAATGTAACAGAAACGCGTTATTTAGATTAAAATCCAGTTAGAAGCTAGTAGGGAACAAAGAGAAAAGTGGTGGAAGTCAAAAGGAAAAGAGTGGGTGAGGGATGTATATATAAGAAGTGTTCATTTAACCTTCAGTCACTCAAACATGTGTGCTTCCATTCAATTTGTGTGTGAGGAAGCCTGTGGTCGCCAAATAATTGAAGTCCTCCAGGTCAAAACAATGCTGAAATATTTAGTGTTGTCTGCATGAGTGTGGGTTTTTTTTGTAACAGTAAAAACAAAAATGCATGTTTTTGTGACATCGCCCAAAGTCTTAATACATCTACAATTTAAACCTTCTCTCTCCAAGAGATGAACCCTCAGAAGTGTTTATTAACTTCAGTTCCAGAAACCCATGGAATAGTAATGAATACATACCACCTACATTAGGAACAATTCCATTGTAATATGTAAGAAAGACTACAGAAATAAATGATATATTGTTTTAAATAAAACGTCCTTTTCTTGATAACATCAGACTAAGTGTAAATCAAGTCGTGGGCACTCGTCCTAAGATGTGTCTGTGTGAGCTAATGCCGGTGATTCACTTTTTACACTACACCACCTCACAGCACTCACACATTTACCACACGCCAGCGTCATTCAGACATCATTGAGATTTAGCTGGAGGGGAAGTGCGGGGGAGTCACTCAAAGAAGTAGATGCACCATACATCATTTTAGAAGTTTCATTGGACACAAAATTAGATCTTTAAAAAGATGAAAAGCCAGTACTCATTGAGTCACAAAGTACTTTAAGTTTAACAATGTCTGATTTTTCAAAATAACTTTAAGTATTTAATCACTTAATGGCTTGTAAATAGAGAGAATCCCTGCATCAAAATGAAACCACTTGAAAAAGACGAGTGGGAGGAAGCAAGTAAAATGTAATCTCTGTTTATCTCATGATTGAAGCTTGCAGAGAATTCCCTAACAGGATTCTGCTCAGAGATCCAACTCTATTTTCCAAGCAATCAACCAGTAACAAGAGCTCTGGGAAATACTCGGCTTTGAAAATGGAACAATGGGAAAATTATTAGCCTTTTTATGGCAGAGGTGCTTATCTTCATAGCAGCCTTGTAAGCCACATAAAGCAAAGTCAAAAGCACTTATGGGACTCGGCAAAAACAGCCGTCGTCTAACTGTGTTTGGCTCAGATTTGTCTGAGAAGTTTGTCTTCTTGTGTTTGAGCATTTTAACCACGAGAAATGAAATCCGGAACAATTAAAAGTAAAAAAAAAATGTTCTTTGTGGTTCATTTCTCAGCAAAATATTTAAACTGGTTCAACGTAATAATCCCAATGCTTGCCTCACATTATTGTGTAGATGACATCATTGTCCAGGAATCTCAAACTATTGGTCTATCTAGTCCAGGAAAGTCCACAGATATACAAAAATATAGCATTAGCCTATTTGTCATTCAAACATTTTAGGGATTTTAAGAGTACGTGGTTTAAATTGTAAAATGGTGTGGGCAGAGAATGTTTTAACAAAACTAAAATGCAGGAAAGTGCAGTTCTTCATTCAACTTTTATAAAGAATGGCTGGGAAATTTTGGAAATGTGGATAAGAAACTGGATCAGTAGAGTCAACATAAGATCGGAATTCAGTAATCTGCTAGAAAGGCACTGAGATTTATTTGTTAGAAAGCTCTGGGCCCATTTTTTTTTTTAATAATCCTTCCATCTATTTGCTCAACTAATTTATTTCAAATGAGTCGCCTGAGATCTCACAAAGCCCTTTGGTTCCAGACGTAGTTTTCTTCTCTGAAACAGACAGAGCCATTCTGGTTTAAATTCTTTTCAAATTCAAGGTCAATTTGCCCTAATATCAATGTAGGCCGCATTCCAGCAATTTGCTGATGTTCTTCATCTAAAATACCCATAAAACCCATTGTATCAAAACAGCGATGATGGTGATGCTTCTATGGCTGCTGTTCTACACGACTTTGAGTGGAAACGAAGAATTATAGCTTCTGTGGTAGCTTCACAGCCATATGGAGAAGCCCCCGTACACAATAAAACATATGAAAACACATAAAAATGACACTCTGGATTTACAACGGCACACCAGCGCAAACACAGGCAGAGAACTTTGTTATGCAGATGCACTTAGCTACAAAATTACATTGTTGCAATCGTTCCTTTTAGGTGTTTTGCTTCACTCAGCAGTTAAACAGATTTTAAAGCTTGCATATGAGGTGAGATGATGCTTTTAATGGCTTCATACTCACTTCTTCCTGCTTTTAATGTCCAACAACACCAATACAAGCTCATTAAAACGAGTCTGCAGAGCTGAAAGAAGCCTAAGACTCAGATAAACGTCTAATGGGAATCTAATTGAAGTCGCAATTATACAAATCCTTAGTTGTACCATAAAACTATATACTGATAATTCAAACACTGGGGAGGAATTGTGTTTATCATTTATTTATTAATTTGTTCGTTTTCCAACCCGTTTATTCCCATTTTGGAGTCACAGGGTTGTGCCGGTGTACATTGGGCAAGAGGCGGGGGGGACACCCTGGACAGGTCCATCGCAGGGCAATAATCAATATTCAATTAACCTAACAGGATGTTTTTGGGATTGTGGGGGAAACCGGAGTACCCGGAGGAAACCCACGCAACATGTGGAAAACATTCAAACCGGCAACTGGAATGCCACAGTGCTACCCACTGCACCAGCTTGCCGCCTGGAATTGTGTTTAAATATTTAAAGAAATATTTATTAGAAATATGTTCAAACTAAAGGTTACATTGAGGCCAACAGTTTTATTACTGCACAGATTTTCACTATAATGCAGAACATTTACCAAAACAAATTACAACCCTCAAAATGCCAGCAATTATGCCATTTAACAAGATGATAGCATGCAGACGTTGACACAAAGCCCAAGGCTGTTTTGGCTGCCAATGTTACATGCTACTACTGGACAAGGGTATAAGTCCATCCCTTAGGGATTACAGGATGTTCTGGGGTTGTACGTTTGGAGAACTGATCTGACTATGAGCTCCAAGGACAGCCTGGCTCTTGGTGGGGAGTGAAACAGATGGTTTACTGGAGCTCCAAGTTCCAGCCTTCTGGTTTTCTCCACGAACCACATATGTTTCCCCCTACAGCTACAGTAGATCCTGGAGATAGGTTTTCCACAACCATGACATCTCTGGCCCAACTTTGGTGAGGAAGGACATATGGGACATCTCCTTTGCAGGGAACTGTACTATGTTTCACCAGTTAAAAAAATATTTAAATATTGATTGTATTATGAATATATATTATGTATATAGACTGTAGGATTAATGTTGTACAGTGGAAATCAAATTTGTTCTTTAACAATTCTTTTCATTTTTAGATTCAAGACTTGAAATTTTTTTCTAAAGTTTTGAACGTTTGTCCACAAATAAACCAGTCTTCAGTGTTCATGAAAAAAGCTTCCTAGCAACCATACTGTTTACCTTAGTAACCCAATTTAACTCTAGTCTCAGCTTCGGTAAATGATAGAGAAAAGGGGGTTAATTTATTTATCTTTTAGTGACAAAGAGTTTATAGTTTGTCCCTGACTCCACCTTAGCAACCACATTGTTTACCATAGCAACCACCTAGAATATCTCTATCTCAGCTAAGGAGGCTGGTTTATTTTACTGGTTTATGCTGATATTGGGAACATTATATGATGTCACTGACCCCTCCTTAGCAACCGTTCCTTTCTGCTTATATAAAAAATACTGCAGTTTAACAAGCCAAAATGACATTTTGTGTAAAAACTTTAGCCTCTAGTCTATTATATCACTGTGATAACTTTGATAGAACTGTGGTTCTTTTAAATACAGATGACGTTAGATGCGTCTTTCCATCGCTCTGGGTTAACCAGTGACAAAAGAAAAACACAGAACGGCTCAGAGCTAAATAACTGAATTATATTTGAATTTATTGATTTTTAATGATAATTTTTTTTAATGATTTATGAAGTGTGATTAATTGTACAGAACCATCTCAATGGGCGAGTGATTTAATTATGCATTCATTTATCCCAGACTTATTTAAAAATCATCATTAAACAGAAAAACATCTTTTGTGTGTGTTTTCAGGCTTTTAATAAACGCATTAATAAACTCAACACGTGTCATAATTTGCATAATCTACTTTTTAATCGGATGCATTAAGATTAAGTCCAAACTTTAATGCAAATATCAAAGTATGATTGAAATAATTACAAATTATAATTTAAAATTTCTTCAAGTTGTGACAGGGGTTGCATTGACAGCTGCATCTATTAGGCGCCTCACTGAAACAAGGCGTTTGGTAATGGCTGTTGAAAGCACCCTCAGTGCGTGTTGGTGAAAGTTTTCGACAAGGCGGCAGATGGTAAAGTTTTGCCATCGATGATTCACTTTAGTTGTGTATTTTCTATAACTTGTGAAGCAGTGCATCATTACAATGATGTGTACAGCGATTTCAGAGTTTGGTTTGTGAAAGTATTGTGTTAATCCCTCGTTTACCGAAGTTCACACTCACAGAGCATTTAAGATGGAGAAAATGGTGTCAAATAAAGAGACCGGTGATTCACAGAAAAGTAAACTTCGGCATTTGGATGTCCTTGTCATTGGGGTGTGGAACTAATAAAGTTACAGAGCCAGAACCAGGAACTAATCTCATTAATGACAGCCATTTGTGAGTGATTAAAACCTGTCGTCATGCGATGGCACACTGGACAAAGTTCTTGGAGGTTAATAAGCAGTTACAATCAATTACTCTGCAAATATAAAACAATCAATGCTTTCCTCTCATCATTTGAGGGTGTAAAAAACAAGCAGACAACAGTCAATTCTGCCAAATATCTAAGGTGTTTTATAAGCAAAGTGAATACAACTCTGTGTCTAAGAATACAACAGAGTGATTTTTTTAAGAACCTCGATTTTGACTATCGTTGTTAACAGATTGCTAGAACTCATCAGATCTTATCAGATTATGGATTAGATTTATTTTCCAATTACAGTTACAGCTGCAAAATGTCTATTTTTCGTTTGCACATTCTTAATGTGTTTTATGTTGTTTAAAATAACAAATAAACTACATTTAAGAAATGAGGTTTAAATGTTTTAATTAGCAGAATAGAATGGTTGCTAAGGTAATATTCTGGTTGCTATGGAGGGGTCAGTGACATCATATACTGTTCCCCATGTCACCTTGGGTGAAATAAACCATCCCTCAAATCACTGTTATGTAGTAAGCTAAGGTTTGCTAAGTGGTTGCTATGGTAGACCGTTTGGTTGCTATGGGGGAGTCAGTGACATAATATAAAGTTCCATTTGTCATTATAAAGTATATAACCCAACCCTAATTTTTTATCATTTCCCAAAACTGAGATCGGTTGGGTTACTAGGGTAAACATTTTGGTTGCTAGGGAGCTTTCAGCGATGTCATAAAATCTACAAAAAAAGGCAATAAAGTCTTAAAGATATAGCAGATTGGTAGCTAGAATCGTTTGCAGTTTTTTTTATTTGGAGTTTAAAAAAAAAACTAAACAAAATGTTGGTTTTTGCAAGCCAATGTATGTACATATAAAATCACCTCTGCTTTACAGACTGCAGAAAAAACTGGCTATTAATGTGGTCTCGCTATCAGCTGCAAATGCATTAAAGTAAACAATGTAGAATGCTAAAAAAAAACATTAAAAAGCAGCACAGTTTTGTTTGTCCTGCTCTCTGTGTGCAAAATAAGACATTAGAAACACTCACTGTTAACAAAGAAATTCTAAATATTCAGCAAAAGTTAGCTCCATGGGCCACCGATCAACACAGACCGATACGGACCAAGCCGAACAGATCAGGTATCAACTTCAAGTCGATCTTGTGACTGGAAGTACTGGCGAGTACTGCTGTTGCACAACGCCCATTTGATATGTGTCTCACACGTACTTTTAAGCACACAATTCAACAGTTTGACGTTTAATTAAAAGTAACCCTTGTCCACTCATTACTCACAGATATCTAGAGCACAGGACTTGTTATCTCTTTAGGTGAAGCTGCTCGTCTGCGAGGGGAACGTTTATTAAATCCCAGCCAGGCTCTGACCCAACCAACTGCAACATAATGCAATCCAATTACAAAGATTTCAAGTTACTTACTTATGCAATCAAGTAATTACAAGCCAATCTCGCCCAAGCCACTAGCACAACATAATCTTTAGACTGGCAGAGAAATTATGCCCAACGATGCACCATTTTTCAAGATGGGACAATTGCCTTGTAAATTATGATGCCATTGTGTCAACTTGCTTTCTCAGCCTAATCAAAAGCAGTGTAATCATGAAAGTGGTCCTGAGATGTGGACCGCGATGTTGTAATTGCATTTTAATCATAGTGATGTAGGGAACATGGGTTCCTGCTATCTCATCAGTTTCTGAAAATTGAAGTAAGAGAGAGAGAGAGATGTCTGGCAGCCTCGGGAACTAAAGGGAACCTCAAGGTTTTCTTGAAAGCGATGTCGGCAAAGCAGCTTTTGGGAAGGACTGAACTCGATACAAATGACTACTCTGAATCTTTTGCTTTCTTTCATCTTCTTGACCAAAAAAACTAAAATAAAACCTGAAGAATAAAGATAAACATATCAAGTCAGTTTTGTCAAAATTGTTAATGGTGCCATTAGTGCACAACACAACACAATTAAACTTTACGCACACAACCCTACTGCAAAGCAAAAAGGACTACTGTACATCAAAAACACTAATAAATCACAAAATATTTAAATTACTAAATGGAACTGGGGGCGCTAGTAAGCAAGTTTACATGCTAGAGCTTTGCCCGAAGAAGAACGCTTCTTCTGGCTCTCCACTGTCATGAACAGAATGATCGTGGACATTGTTGGTTTGTGAAAGTAACTAAAAAATATGATTTATGAAATTTGGGAAGTTTGGGAATCAGTGGCGTACTGAGAAGCAGACGCTTGATGATTTGTGCACTAATGGGCCACCGTACTCTATAATAGTACTGCACCGTTATTAATTTTCTAAATATAATATTAATCATTTAAAAAGTCTTAGAATCACCTTTTTGGCTTCGGTAAAATGCACTGTTTACCCCGTTCCTACAATAGTCAGTATTGCTAAACCCCCTGCTGAACAACCCTCACATTGCCTTGCATAGAGATGAGCATAATCTGATTGGTCAGTGGGTGGTGCTAGAACAATGGGCGGTGCTAGAATCATCAAGCTCACAAAAAAAGGAATATAGGAGTGCATTTTTTGAGGCATGCTTTTGATCAACGCTAAAAGATGCTAGGGATCTCCGTTTACATATTATGTCACCTTTAAAGAGGTTTAAAATCAGAGCCAATCAGAAGTTCAACCCCAGGCGAGAGGGCCAATCATCGTGACTAGTTTGTTTGGGAATCGAATGGGCGTACTGAGAAGGACAAGAAGGGTTGAGTGACTTTAAATCCATGGACACAAACTCCTCTTTGGAGCTGGTAATCAAAAACCAAACCCCTCATTATTCTTGCACCCACTCACTATCCTGCAGTCATTCCTTGCACACTGATTACGATGTTCTCAGTCAGTAAAACCCACATTTAAACAATCGATAACCATTTTAAATATGGAGAGAAATATCGTTGTATACAATACTGTGCAAAAGAAATTAAAGTGTTTATCAATGAAAGAGAAAATCAATCTTTCGTCTTGGTGTGTCCAAATTGCATCTAGTTTGTCTATGTTCCTTCACACATTTCGAAACCTCAGTACTCTTTGAAATCTTTTTCTAGACTTTGCTGATACAGTGTATAATACTAATGCTGGTTCCTCACCAGTTTCAAGCCTCCTACATAGTTGTTTCTGTTTGTATAATTCTATGTGCGACATTGATGATCATTGCTATTTGTTTTGTAGAATTGGTGGCATATGTTTACTCGACTATAATCCTGCAAGTCTACTATGTGCAATTGTTCCTATAAGAATTGACAACACCAATTATTGATTTGATTTAGATTTTTCTATAAATAGCAATCGATATTTATATTTCTGAAAGCATTTTTTAGTTTGTTTACACCATTTTTTTGCCAACTACATTAGCCAACACGAATTAATCAGAAATTTAACAAAAAAGATTTACAAATTCAACAGACATGTGTGTTCCTGCTCTGGACCCCAGAACAATCGTAATAAAGTCCCAGCTTTGGTAGCGGTTTGCAGAGAAATGCAAGTTTCTTCTTGCTGTTCTATACTTTGTTGTAAGTCATTTAAGTCTTTTTCTTCATGTTTTCCCAGTTAATCTGTAGTAAAATAATATATTAATATATATATATATATATATATATATATATAACACTCCGTAAAATAACTTCTAAATAAACAGCACAGCTTAAAAAATACCTTTTCAGCCACATATAGATGTTCCTAAAAGCAATTGTTTACCAATTATAAACTGAACGAGATTAGCATAAATATTAGACAAACAAATCTCCATCCCCTCATGCAGAAATGATAAACCAGATGAAACAATTCAAGACTAGCACAGCTATTATTAAACCATCCCACACAACAGAAAGAACATAATGATGATATCTTTGACATTATATGCAAAAAGCAGCACCGCTCCTTCTAAATGCCACAGAGCATCTTTCAGGCCTCTCTCCTCCTCCCCTTTACATCATCCACATTCCTCTCCATCCGTAAGCTCAGATCCCCGCTGATGCAATCTCAGCTAAAGAGAACTGTCACAAATGAGCAATCAGTGATTTTCAAACATTACCCTGTTGTTTCTTCCAAGAGCACTTAGCTTTAGCATCCACGCAAGACCAGCTCTGTGCATCAACCCCCGGCTCACAACATCACATGACTCTGTACCATCTGCTCCCTGCTGATGGTCATGTGACCTGAGTGGAATATGGGAAATGCAGTTATGAGGGGAGATGGACTGAAATGTGTGTAGGAACTAAGAGAATTTTGAAATGTTGAGGGGAAAATATCAGAAAATATCAAAAAGAGATGTTTTGCTTTAGACCACATAATTTAATTTAAAGGTGTTTCAAATAACAATGATATTGTTGTTGTGTTCTAAATGAGGCCACCTTAACAAATTGAAACGGTATTTATTTTATTATCCGTTAGATCGGGGTTTTGATTGGAAATGTTTGAAGTTTAAAATAATCTTTCTGGGTCTACAGACTATTTATTTCCACTATTTCTATATTTGCAGATAGAAGTTTCCAGGCTCCCTCACATTTTCAAAGGGATTCTTTTCAGAATTTTAATTTGCATCTTCTTCAGCCACTTGCTACTGTTTTGGCTGTGCGTTCTGGTTCATGGTCATGCTGGAATTCCAAGACATGACAACGCATGCTGAGAAAATACTTATGCTCAGGATTTGGCAGGAAATGTCCTTTGCCTTCATTCCAATGATGTGCTACAGGTGCATCACCCCTAAAGTACAACCACCATATTTGACTATGACGATGGGGTTTTTTGTTGATCTCATCTTTTTTTTTTTTTTTTTTTTTAATAAAAACTCTTCATACCATGACTGATATTAAGTGATGAGCATTCTGGATAAATTTAGCGAGCCAATTCTATTTAGCAGTTTATAAGGAGCTGCGAAAGGCATGGATTAAGAAGCGATGCTACTGCAAACCCAAAACACTGATAAAAAACAATATATTTAAATTTGTGTTTTTAATTTCCAGGTTTTTCTTTTGCTTCTAATTTTTTAAATGCCTTTTTTCTAGATTTTGATGACACCATTGGCTAATTTGCATGTAATGTTATATGCTAAATTGGTGCCTTAAACTAGAATTCAGATGTTTCTTGTAGTTGGTCACCTGGATTGTAGACATGTCAGGACTGACGATGCTTCTCCAGGGCTTTAATTTGCATCTTCTTTAGCCACTCTCCATTGTGCGCTTTGGGTCATGACCCACCATGACATGTTTCTGACAATGAGGGTCATGTTTTTTGGTGTTTGGCAAAAAACATAAAATATTTTAAACCATAGAAGATACAGTCTATCTGCTACCAGTCAAAAAATGTTTTCATTAGATTCCATTCAAGTCATCTCTTGGTTGGAATTGGCTGCAAAACAGAATGATACGTACCCTTCAGCTACACGTCCTCCAATCATTATATTATCTTTATAAAAGGCTATTGACACTCACTTCGAAAATGAGACTTTTTTGCAAACTTTGAAAAAAAAATCAGCGTAAACCATTATGAAATATTTCGTCATTGAACAATAATCACATCTGAAGATATAGGTCCATGTTTGCCAATGGTGAACCCTGTGTAACTGCATGGGTTTAGCTTCCAGTTTCCTTGCACAGTCTAAAGCAGTTGAAATAGTGATCTTTCACCCAACCCAGAAAACGATCAATACTACGGTTATAAAAATGAATGAATTTCCTGTCAATATGTGAAAACTTGCATTAACATGTAGGGTTTAAACCCCGCTCTGCTGACACCAGGTCTATTATTACTATTTGAAAAAAACCTCACATTAACATGATCAAAAATCCTATTTATGTGTTGCTCTTAGCGCCTGCTGCTGATGTAAATCTCACTTCTGTGGCAGATGTGGCTGGTGACGATCATGTCACACTTTTTATCACATGCTTATGTTGGCAAGCCATTCACAGACCGGAATTAAACCCCAGAGCATTATATTTCTCAGTGAGGGTCCATTATCCCTCAGACTTTTCATTCTTTCATGCATCGTACAAATGACTAGTCTCTGCTCCTCTAATCACACCCTGGTGTGTGTGACATCAAGGTAGTCATATATCGCTGGGTTTTACCAAAGATCATTGCAAAACTTGCTTGATATTCATATAATAGATATTTTAGTTTACAGCTAATTTAAAAGACGCCAAAACAGAGCTCAACTTACCAGAGGAGTAATGCTATCCTGTATTAAATACCAGTGGTGTAAAATAACGAATTACAACCTGTAACGCCACGCCAGCAGAGGGCTCCCTCTCCGGAGTTCTAACCCTTGCTGCATCACTTCCTGTTGGGAGGGTATTTAAGTCAAGCCCTCCCCTACCTACAGTGCGAAGTATTGCATGCCAAGCGGTTTCAGGCTGACTTACCTGCCTGTTTATTGTGACCTGTTTTGCTTGGACTTTTGGATTACTCCTTTGGATTCTGATATTGATTTGTTCGCCTGTTGGATTGTTATTTGGATTCTGACCCTTGCCTGCCTCTCGACCTTCCTGAACGGTGTTCGTGTGAGTGTTTGCTGGCACATGTGCTGCCGCACGGCGCCGCCATTTTGAATACTGCTCTGTTTCTCACTGTGTGCTTTAATAAACTTCAGCACATGGATTCCCCAATGCCTCTTGCCTCAGCGTCATTACAGATCGGTAAGGGGAGGGCTTGACTTAAATACTTTCCCAACAGGAAGTGATGCAGCAAGGGTTAGAACTCCGGAGAGGGAGCCCTCTGCTGGCGTGGCGTTACACAACCACTCAAATTACTGTAACTGTGTAGTTTTTCTCAGAAATGTAAAAATGTATTTCTAGTTCTTTATCGATACTTTTACTGTCTTAAAAGTTGGCACCTCTCCTGTCCAATCAAATTGTGTAAACACTTTCTCTCTTTTTAATCTATCCATCTCTCTTCTATTTCCATCTCTTCTTTCTTTTTTTCTCTCCTCTCTTTTTCCTCCAGCTCGCTCTGATTCTTTTAATGCTATCTGTCTATTTTCTTTCATGCCCTTTTTTCCTTCTCTTTTCCTTCGCTCTCCCTCTTGCTCTTTCTTTTTTTCTCTTTCTCTCTCTTTTCCTCTTCTCTATTTTTCTAGAAACACCCTTAAGAAAATGATGTGATTTCACTTCTCTTGAGTAGTTTTAAAAGAGCTTGTTTTTCTCGTACTTTGAGTCATATTTAGAATAGATACTTTTACAGCTTTCTTTAATTTTTTTTGGCAAGTAATGGTACTTATATGTGGTATTTCGGTACTCCTGTTGAGACACTTGGTGCCAAATATTGTAATCTCAAAAAATCTCATATTTCAGTTTTTTTTTGTTTTTTTTTACAGTCACTAGCTCTCATAATCATATAACTAAAATGTGATGTTATAGATAAATAGCTCTCTATAGTTAGCTCTCTATAAGTTAAACTTTGACTTAATGCCCAAAGGAATTGGGGTGATTGGGTGTGGGAGTGGGTCATACGGCTGGATTAATTTTAGAACCCATGCACCGTTACCTGTTACTGGAAATAATAAGCAATAAAGTTCAGATGATTAAATGTAATGATGCATAGTTTACTCTGAAACATGAGTGGAGCGAACCAGAACCAATTACCATTCACCCCTGACACTAATAGTGAGTAGAATAGACTTGTAAATCCGCCTGGATGCCAGACAGCATTGCTGTCCATATTAAATGCACACATAAATCAAGTTTTTGCATTCTTCTTTGCAAGGCATGGGTGCCATATTAAATCCATGAAGTTAAAATTAATTCTTTTTTAACATAATTTTGCATTATTTAACTTGTTAAATGTGTTTCATTAAGGTTGCAGCTAAACTCTTCAGGGTGTTGGCTCTCAATGGACTGAATTTGACTTGTTTAAAGAGTTACTGAAGAGGTAAGAAATCAAACAAAAGCGTTGATCTTTATAAAAGAAAAATCAGATTTAGCTGATAGAGCTATTTTATTTTATTGATTTGCTACACAGTTGCTTCAAATAAATCCAGAGTAGCCCTAACCAACTTTTGTTCATTGCTAAATTTAGTTTCCATTTTTGCTGCTTATAATTTGTAATTTGTTACCTATATACATCATTTCTACAAACAGAACATGCAAGACACAAAGAAAATTGCACAAAACCCAGCAGTTGTCTCAGTACGCTATAAACCTACCCTAGTTTTACAGGTTCCACAATATAACAGTTATTTTATATTTTATCCGATGTTAAAAACAAT
This sequence comes from Danionella cerebrum, assembly GCA_007224835.1. Taxonomy (NCBI): domain Eukaryota; kingdom Metazoa; phylum Chordata; class Actinopteri; order Cypriniformes; family Danionidae; genus Danionella; species Danionella cerebrum. Next base: position 69,522 of record SRMA01026222.1, read on the forward strand.
TTTTGTTGGTTTGGATACTGATTTGTCTATGTAATAATATCATCATCATTCCTCACTGTACACACTACACAGCATATGCAATCACAGCTGGCTTGGATCACTGCTAAACATTCCCAAAATCAAATAATAAAGCTCTCACAATCATGATAGGAGCTAAAGAAGAAAAAGTGGCCATTTTTTGAGGTTTCTGTAAAATAGTCGACTTCTTGTCAATTTTGAAAAGTATTTTTAAGTCTTGGTACCCTACACGTGTGTGCCGATTTTCATTCATCTTTGTTAGCACTCCATAAGCTGAAGTATGTTTCTATTAAACCTCATTCAGTGGAAAAGCACTTTTAGACCCTCAGAAATGTGCAGAAAGCCATAAAACAATAATTCTTTGAGCAATTACAATAGGGTTGAATGCAGATTCAGTGCTCGAGCCCTTAATATAACCCACATCACTCAGTCCATCCCAACAAATAGGAACTAACCAGAAAGAAACCCTTTAATGCTTATGAAAAAAAATCTCTAAAAACGAATTCATTCATTGATTGTTTTTTAAACGCCGTTCCAGCTTCTATGGCTATTTCCAGGGCGAGAGTAATTCAAGTTATTACATTAGATAAGATGTTTGAAACAAGCGTTTCCTCAAAATGTTAAAACCATTCTTAGATCTACTTGATTAAAAATGTTAAGTTGTAGAAGAATAAAAACGTTTCCTGACGGGGGTCAAAAAAGGACTGTCAAATAAAATATGCTTCATAGATATGCTTCACTCTGCGTCTACATAAAAAAAAAACCTGGTGTGTGAAAATCACTAATAATAATATCTATATATATATATATATACTCTGAACAATCCTGCAAGTTGATTCAGCATCGTTAACAAGTTTCAATTTTGAAACGTCAGTAGTTATTAAACAAATTCACACATTTGGTTCCATTTCTAGTTCCATAGTGTGTGCTTGACCTATCATTGTGTTCAGAGTATTTCAAACACCATTCAGAGCTCACCAAGTAAAAAAGACTAATCCTAATGAGCTTTACATAATCAAAGAGCTTTTGTTCCAGTGGCACACCATCCCAAACACATTTAGGATTTGAATAAAGCTGTTTTTAAAGTCCAGTAACCTCTGCTAACAACTTATGGACAATAGGTTTAAAGTTTTGGATGATTCCAGTGGCTAATAAAACATCCTGTGATTGCCTTCAAAGATTTCCCACGTGATTAACAAGTGGGGGTGGAATTAAATGACATTATTTGGCATCAAATTGGCACCGGTCTATTCTGTGTGCAGGAGGCAGTGGCACAGCGATTTACATGAATTGTGAGCTTAAGCACTTCTTCTTCAGGGAGGAGACTGAAAGGTTAATGCCGAGGTCTTCCTCGCACATCCTGCGGAGAGAAGCATGTCTGCTGCTCAGGGAGTCTGGAATATTGTTTCTGTGGGAGATAGATAAAGGACTGAGTGCAGTGAGAGACCAAGACTGAATTTTGTGGTGAGATGAATCAGGTGGCGGAAGTTTATGGTAGTGGTAAAGATATTTTTAGACTATATGTGACGGGGAAGATATGCTTATTATTATTAATAATAAATACAAAGTGGTCATTTAAAAAATGCACAGAAGAGAACAAAAGATTGCTGCTCTGGTATAGGTTCCAAACGAAGCACAACCTCTGGTTCGTTACTACTAGCTCTATTGGGTGGATGAGGTGTAGCACATTTATGCGTCACAACCTATAAGATAACGTATATTTTTAAGGATGAATGGTTTCAGCAACTCTTTCTGAGGGTACCTTCCATGCAGCGTTCTAAACCCTGTACTAGAAAAAATACTTTGAATCGTATTGTCATCGGTTACATCATGACAGGAAGTTGCTCACCAGATCCAGAGCTACCGTTTACCCCCACCCCCCAACCTGACTATCGTTGTTCTCATTGCAGTGTGTCATTTCATTTCTAATTCCCTTTCAGTGTCACGAGGGTTGGGGATCTCCAGCTCCAGTACCCGGAGGAAATCCACCCAAGTATGGAGAGAACTCCTTCCAGGAAGAGCCTTGAACCGACAATCTTCTAACTGTGCTACTCACTGGGCCACCTTGCCGACCCTAATGCAGCATGTCATCTCCAATGTTTAAGCTAAATAAAGCCGCATTTCCATGAAATCTTAGTAAACTTTGCTTTTGGAGTTTTGGGGTTTGAATATATATTCAATAACAACCCGTAAAGCCAAGCCCTTCAAAGACAAAAAGTTGAACGTGTAAATATTCCTCAAATGGCTGCAGAATAATGTCAGAACTCATGCACATCTGACCATTAATATCTCAATAAATGTGAGCACGGAGAAAGAAGAGCGAGATGTAATTGCAAATGTGAGCAGCGGGAGTTTGGTGCAATCCAAAAAACAGGAAACGCAAACTCTGTTTGTAATTTTCAGCTTTTCACCATGAAGTTCTTCCACTCCACGCTTAGCAGGCGTTCTCTAATAGACGATGAAAAGTTAAATTAGATGAATTTAAAGTCTTTCTAACAGCTAAGGATGTGATGATGACTTACAGCCTTCCTCCCATCTCTTATAGTCACACCATATCATAATAATGCTACATGTTTTACATGTGACAGGGCCTTCACATTGCAAGAAAAGCTTTTAGTTGGTCAAAATATGCCAAGAAAAGCTCAGATGAAGATATAAAACACATACTGTACGGCACCCATCTGTTGTGGGCAATCTGGCATTCTGACGCTACTGGAAAGTGCCAAAAATCAGACTAAAACACTAAAAAGATTGGTTTTAATTACGGTTGCTTATTGGTTTTAATTAACTTTCAATTGCTTTGATTAATAAAAAGGTTGGGCGTAGCTTTTCTAGCAGGTGACTCGGTATAAATGTTTAACATTGTTCTCAGCAGCATGAAAACCCAAGCATTTCTCTCTGTGGGAGATTAATCAATTAAAAAGCTTTTTAAATCCTTAATCACATTCCTTAAGTTTTCGTAAGGAAGGTCAAGGCTACTCTATTATGACGCTGTGATTTAGTTACAACCTTGTTACCCTATGAGCACAGGTTCAACTATCAAGCAAATTTATAACCTTCAATAAAGCCTGACACTTGACATTAAGCACAGTTCTACAATTACGCTCTTTACTTTGGAGTCAACAGGCAGAGGTATGTATTGGTGCTTAAGTTGGGTAATGAATGTGATCATAATGGACACACAGCACTTTGGTGGAAGAGTCCTTTACTGCCCGAGTGACCTCTGGCTTATAGTCCTCTTCTGTTTAAAATGCCACTTGCGAATACTTCGCAGGCCAACTTAAAAATCCATTTCCCACTTCACTTCCTCATTCAAAGTCCATTCGTCTTGCTGGTATTCCTGTGTTTTGCGCATTGATTTTCTGCTTTGATCGCGTGCAGCGTGCTAAAGGCTGAAGGGGACCTTCAGAGGAGCTGCGCCCTATTGGTAATCTCTCCATCCTGTGTGCTCTGCTTTTCAAGTTCTACCACCATTGTGATCTAAGGAGGATTTGCATAATTTCCTCATAAAACAGAAAATAAATCATAACCATGCATTAAAATGAATTTTACCAGTTTATATAATGATTAGCAGTAAAGCATGACACTCTATGAAAACCATTGCCGACCAATGTTACATCACAGAGTTCTTGTGGTTATATGGGGAATACCAGAGTACCCAGAGGAAACCCACTCAATCTTGGTGAGAATTGGCCTCGAACCGACGACCTTCCACTGGGGTCCTTAGTATAATTTATCAATTTAAATCCATAATTTGAAATTCGGTAGTGATTTTATTCCGGATATGATTACAAAATTATGAAAAATCTATGAGTAGTTTTAGCATAAAACATTTCACAAATGTGGCAACAACATGAAATATTGCTGGAAATGGAAGAAACACATACGCAACCTTTCTTGCTCTCCTTCCCCTCGCACTTCAAAAAAAATCTCAATTCACTGTCTAGCTTGTATAAAAATATATAGCTTTATGTGTCCAAAGAGAAAGGTGTGCTGTTTAAAATTACAACATAGAGAACATGAAATGGAGCTTAGCTCCAAGCCTCTTAATCATGTTGTCACTCAGGCAATCTAACAAAGCAGTTTTCCCTTTTATTTGTATTTAAGTAATCCAAGATTAAATACAGCTAAATTAAGTCTGGATTGTGTATTTTACCCATGACTAGGGTAAATATGTAATCATGGTAATGTCTTAAATTTAATACAAACACTTATTCAGAAAACGTCAGTGAATGTACTTGCAATCTTTCTAAGGTGCTTTCACCCTTATAGACAATGCAGTATAACTAGGTAAAGTGAGAAACCCATGAAGCAAAAAATAAATCAATCAAATAAATAAAAACCCTGACAGGAGTCAAGACCCCAAAGGATCAATATATCTATGTTCTGCTAACAAGGGGTTATATTTAGCCTCCAGACGTGTGTCATATCATGACAGCATTGGCTAACACCTGCATGGGGAGCTCAGTTTCTGCTTATGTTACTTCTTCTTGACTATCTAGCTGAAATGGGGAAACACCCGTTGTTTAGTGGGACTTGTGCTCAGTTGTAAAGTCATCTACATTTGTTAAAATTACATTTTTGCTAAAATTGTGCTTAGTTCCTAAGCATAAAACCCCTTAACCCTCTTCCACTTTTGGAGCAGCCATTTTGCAATGTGACCAGCTGTATTATGGTGTGGTTTGACAACACTACGGTGAAGGATCGCAAGAGACTGCAGAGGGTGATGAGGACTGCAGAGAAAATCACCAGGACTTCACTACCTTCTCTTCAGACAATCTACCATGGTAGAGTTGTCAAGAGAGCTTCTTCCATCCTCAAAGACCCCACCCACCCACATCATGGTATTTTCACACTCCTACCCTCAGGTCGTAGATACAGGAGTGTGAAATGCAGGACCAAAAGACTGAAAGATTCCTTCTTCCCATCAGCCATCAGACTCTTGAACAAACAGCCAATGGACGCTAAACTCCCATAATCTCAACTCAACACCTCAATTACATACTGTTCACTAAGCCGAACTCTGCTCAGATAACAGTGGTTTCCAATTTGTCACTGCTGCTATTTCTATATATTTTTTTAGATTTCTTTTTCACTGCTGCTATTTATATTATATTGAAGAACTCATCTTCTCCTTTTTGCACTGTTGCACATACATTTGCACTGTTAAAGTTTACATATTTTATATTATATTGTTTACATATTTTTGTTATATTTACATTCTGTCTTTTTGCACCTTGACAATCAGTGTGGACAGCAAAGTAAGAATTTCATTGTACAGGGAAACTTAACAATAAACACTTTGAATCCTTGAATACATTCACCCAACTTTGCCAAGACATCCAAACTGGTTTGATTAAGGTTGCTATACCTTTTTATACTGGTACCACTAAAGGAATTCTAGAAAATTTATGAGAATGCTGGGAACACAGTGCAAAAGCATTTAAATCCCAAGCTTTAGAAGGCGTTAAATATTTACAATTGACTTACAATGGCTATTGAAAATAAATGGGAAAAAAAACTATGGAAATAGAAAATGAAAGACTGTATTGATCAATTTCCTAGCAACAAAACGGTTTACCCTAGCAACCAATTTTGCATCTCTTTATCGCTGCTTAGAAAAATCATTGAGACATTGGAGTTGTATTTTTTTCACTCAAAGTGACATGGGGACATTATATGATTTCACTGACCCTTCCATAGCAACTAGATTATTTACCATAGCAACTATTTCCCATATTTCTATCTCAATTATAGATAAAAAGTCAGAGAGATAATATGCACCAGAGATTTAAAATGCACTTGTACAAGTTTGTGTACAAAGCCATCCAGTTATAATACCTCTTGCCAAATAAATATGTTTTAAGTGCACGTTAAAATCATTTGTGAAAAAAAGTTGTATGATCAAACCAATAAGCAATATATTTGAACTGAAGTCGGTGGAATTTGCATAATTTTCTGTAATGCATGCACTAGAAAATTAATGGGAAGTTGAATTGTAGACACCTTTCGATGGACACCTCCTTTTCATTCAATAATCGTGGAAAACATTGAGATCAAATATCGGGTAAAACTTACCAAAAACCTCTCCATAAAGGGCACTGGACCCATTTAATTAATCTCCAATATATGTGTAGCATTTCCTGGTGAGTGTGTGTTCCCCTGTGTATGCCTCCACTGTAGATTCAAGTGTATTAGTCTGATCACTACAGTAATCATCTCATTCTCACAAAGAGAGGGGAATAATTACACTGGATATCTCCCTTTCTCTCATCAGAGGGGGTGATGCTCAGGCTGCTGTAGTGCTTTCAAAGCAGTCGTCTTTATTAGAGAGGGGGAATTCAGCATAATTATCCTGTATTAAGCAGTGAACAATTTCAGGCTACAAGCAAAAAGGCTTTACTGATACGGTATATTAATTAGTCTGGTCGGATTTTTCCACTTGTTTCTGTTCTGGCAAGCCAGGTGCAATCAACAAGAAGACATGCACATAAAACATGGTCAGCAAAAGAGACTATTGTGTGCAAAACAGGAAATTAATTTACTCCTAATCCACATAATTGAGGCATTGTGTGTTAATCATAATGCTTCTTCGTTTTGGATGCGTCAGAAGAGAGCCGCGTGTGAGAAGGGTATTTACAGTCTGTGTTTTTATAAGAAAAAAAAGTGTATAAAATCATTTGGTAGAGCTCCAGCTCCTGTGTGCCAGAGGCAGTGCTGGCGTGGTGGTGTGTGACTAACTGGGGGAGGTTTGGGGAAGATGGGGGAGTTTGGCACAGGGAAAAATGTATGTCAGCTGGGCTGTTTTGAGCTTCCTGCTCAGCATGGGTTCTGCCCAGCCGGTCGTGAGTTAGAGAAGATGACTTCATGAATCAGTCTAGTCTGTGTTTGTTGCCATTGTTTGGATTATTGAACAACAGATTAAATTTAAACAATTTGAACCTCGCAGAAGCCTGGCACATCTGCTGTATCATGTCTGACAAGCATGTAGATACAACTACACTCTCTTAAATACAGGTGCTTAAATACAGTTTCTGCAAACGCCAGTTTGTGTGCCAATCACAGAAACTGATTTGTATTACGTAGGAATGATGCGACACACCTATTGTTTTTAATGTAATGTTCAGGTTCCAAAAAAGTTATTAGCTTTGAGTTTTTCACTAAATACACAGTTGTCTTTCAGTTTCATTTTACAGGCTCTAAATCAGTACCATCAGTGCCATCTAGTGATGAAAAGAAAGGATAGCCTTGGAAGTACAATACTTGTGCTACGGCTTGTGTTTTTCAAGGTTCTGACAAAAAAAAGTGCTTAAAAACAGTGTATTAGGTTTAGGAAGTGTAAGATTTAGCATTGTTTAGAGCTTTTTTGCAGAATTTATGAATTTTTATCTTCTCTCAACACTTTTGATTTTTGTTATAAAACATAAAAGCTGTTGGTTTTTGTGTTTACAAAATGTCATTGTTGTGAAATTTTGTTGTGAAGGTTTGTTGTGAAATCTTTCTAAAATGTATTGAAACTATATTTGTTAAAAAAAAGGAACTGGGGTTGTACGAAATAATTGATATCAAGTATATCAATGTAAAAAAAAATGTTTTAAAGGTAAATCATTAGAACAAATTCTAAAGAAAAGTGCACAATAACAATGCTGCTGTTTATAAAACTTAAAGATCCAGAACGTTTGGTTTCTCAGGTCACAACCCCTACAAATCGTGATGGAAGAGACAAACATTATCCATGTCTTTAAAAAACTAAAGCACACTTCTTTCATCCTTATTTTTTGATGCCCTAACAACAAGTCTATACATGTTAATATTTTATCAGATGAGGAAGCATCTTGTAGTGAATTATGCAATGTGAAGCCCATCTCTCCCCAGGCGGTTTCACCTTGCCTGTATAAATGACAATGCATACTTGCTCCACTTGCCAAAGACAAAAACCTTCGTCTGTGTGTGATTCATATTCATATTTTGAGTGTTAAGCAGCTCCTGTGGTGACCATTTGGAATCTAGCAGAAACAATTTGACTACTTTTTTTGTTCATGTTACGATGAATAAGAGATTATCTGATGTAATTGTCACATTAGAAGACAGAGAGAGTAAAACGTTGGTGAAATATTAGCATTCCTTAGATAAGAAGGTGTTTACTCAATGTCTTTGTCATCAACAGGTCTGGCGTGGTTTATCTGAGAGGTGATTATGAGAGAAGAATATAGTAGACGTATCTAAAGGCTTATCCAGATTTTCCAAATGATTTTATCATATTGTGCAGTGCATTTTGAAGATCCAAAGGTCCAGGCAAAAAGTATTTAATCCATCAAAAACTCTGTGTTTTATCTTGGCCCTTGATCTCGATGCTGGACTATTTAATTTCCCTTGAACTCTGCATTAAAGAGGAACCTGATACAATCTACACAATTACACTCAGCTACAGTATCTCAACCCAATTTCTCTCAATGAACAGCCTGATTTCCATTTAGACCTTTGAGAGTTGCAGACTAAAGCTCCACATTAGATAAAACCCGCTACACCCGTGAACCAAACGCTAAGGTCACAGTCAAATAACCTTACACAGAGACAAATGCGAAAATCTAATTTAGAACAGGGAGAAAAGTGCAATATGAGCTGAATATATATGTGTGATTTGAAATTCATGGAATTGATCATGTGCAGAAAACTAGAGTCTTGTGAATTTGCTCTGGCAGATCCATCCTGGTTAACTTCATCTGTTAATTAAAGGTGTGGATGGGTTTCCTTTCAGCTTGTTTCTGCATCAGTCACCATGAACAGCAGAGAACGGGGTGAGACTATCCACCCCCAAGCCACCGGGAATCTTTTCAAAAGATTCTCCTTATTTTGTCATTCTTGAAATACTTCCTATAATAATGATATTAATAAATATAACTGCAAAACAAGGCCACAACCACAATAGCGCGGCGACAGGCAAATTGAATTTAAATGGTTTGAGTGCCAACCTAATAGTGAAAAAAAATATGCAAGTTTAAATAGCACTCAAACCATTTAAATTCAAGGCAAATATATTGAAATGCAAAATTGTCACATTATGTAACGTGGAGCAACTGAGAGATGTCGGCTCAAGGAGCGAAGTGTATTTGCTTCTGTGGGTGATTGTGATTCTAGTCACTTCTGAAACTTCTTTACCTGTTTTCTTGTTTTATGCTATAAATAGGAGAAAATGATCATTTACTCACATTTTAAACAAGAAAACTTATAAGATCCATCACTTAGAGTAAAAAAGTGACTTAATGTAAACTTAAACACTGCCTCCTTGTGGATTGATGTATCAAATGCGCTCATAGAAATCAAACTAGACCCTAGCCTTCTTAACTTTGTGGTCTCCAAGCATTTTAAATAATTTTTTTCTAATGATGGTTTGATATATAAACAGTTTTTAATAGTTATCTAAAAAATAGTGTTGTAAAATATTGTGATGCATATCGTATCGTAATATCGAGGTATGTATCATATCGTGAGCAGAGTGAATCATTATATCACTACGATTAGGAGGTGCTCATGTTATTGATATTATGGGGTCAGCAATGGGCACTAATAACTCACTGCAAGTTTGGTGGCAATATGTCAAACGGCTCCTAAGATACGTCTTCGGAACCAACTTTACACCAGATTTGTCATGCCGTTTAACATAATTATTTTGCCAGCAAGATCTGAGAAGGTTCCGGTTCTCTTTTGTGAGGATCGTAAAAACAGTTTGTGAGGAGATTGACTTAATTCAATATGTGAGACAGTTCAGTCAACAATGATAAAAAATTATATTAATGTTTTTGGCTAGATCTAGGGTAAAATGCAAGGTGGCATCTTTACTGATAAGCTAGTTATCCAAAAATGATTAGATAAATTTATTCAGGGCATGGTGTCAAAGATGCATGACAATTTTCAAGACTTTTCTGACCTTTTGTGACCAATTTTATGATTTTGGGAAGCAAGGCATAGGCGATATAAGCCTAAATACATTTTTTTCATATCTCCAGACCACTAGAGGGCATTGCGCCGATTCTTTGCATGCAACCTTGTATCATAGTGTTTAAAACATACACCAAGTTTAGTGTCAATACATTAAATAATTGAAGATATTTAACCTTATGACCATTTTAGCGAGCGGCAAACCATCAAAAATGGGTTTGACATAAGTTTTAATCCACAAAATTAGGAAACAGTGAAGACTAAATATCATGAAAATCAGATAAAAGGCCCAGGAGGAGTTTGCTATCATGTTGGAAAATGACGTCCGGAGCCAAGGCATTGGGGGGAAATATTTTGTTTCTTTTTTTTTTCTTTCAAAAGTTACTAACTTTAGACAAATTTGGACTAGTGGTGCCACTAGAGGGAGTTTGGGTTAAATTCTCCAAAATTTGGTATGGTGACATGACATACACTCCTCCACCAGTTTCCTTTCCAACTTTCCTGCAAGCAATACTATGGGCTGCCATTGACGTAATGTGAGAAACAGAAAAAGAAGAATTAATAGGAGCATTTCAAGCCACCCAAGGACCTTGCATGTATAGAACATAGATCATAGATAAAACATGGAAAAATGTTATCCAAGATACACTTCCCTAAACAGCAAAATCTTAATTCTTGAATTTAAAACAGGTACATTGGTGCTGCTGCTATGAATCTCATAGATAACATTCTTCTTTAAAATGCAGTTTACTTGCTCTGCATTCACAGAAAAAACTGCTGAAAGGTATCGCATGTCATTATTTTAAAGTTTCTAATGTGTAATATTTGTCACAATTGCACACTTTAAAGCAAGCCTCTTTTTCAGCCAGATTTATAGTCAGCAAAAGAGGCGTAGAACTTTATCACACCATAGCAACCAATCAATGAACCGAGTGCCACCACACAGCCGCTGTTTGGGATCTGCAAGTTTCTCATCTGCTTTCAGATTGTTTCATGTGGAACCGATGGTTACGTGAAATCTGCCAGCTCTTGAAGTTTGCATCATGCTTTGGGAATACTAGATCAGCGAGATTATTACTATACATCCACAAAAAGATGTCCGGTGGGTTTAACCCTGCGAGCGCACCATATGCATGCTGTGAAAGTGTTTTCAGCTGTGACAGCATACGGGCCGGCTGTTTGTTTGATGTGTGTGTACACATATGTTGTGAGGGATAGAAGTGCATCAAGCTCCAGGCTTTGACGTTTGGATATGAAACGCAACTTCTTTGACCTCTCTAGCTTTGGGTCAACCTGTCTGACACTCATCAGAACATGGAGAATCTTTCCTCTTGCTCACTCTGCAAGGAAAACAGTTGAGACGGGATGCTGAAGCAAATAGAGCAGAGCAAGCATTCGACTGAATGACTAGCACAGCACATTTGGGCAGAGAAACAGAGCTACAACCTGCCAAGTGGCATCTGACCCCTACATAACATCTTGGACTCCGATTTTAGTTTTTTTCCTCCTCTTTAGAGATTGAAGCCAGTATTTCTCTGGCCCATTTATCACAGAGAAATAGAACAACTACGTTTGCAATTAGAAACAAAATAAAGACTATGTTGTATTGTTAGTCAATGACTTTCCTTTTAAAGGGATTGCATGATGAGGAACCAAATTGATGTTTCGACTCTTACAAGCTGAAAAAGAAAGCATTTATTTCAAACGACAAAAATTCCAGCACTGCAACTTGAAACAAATCGAGTTTACAACAGTAAAACTGCTCAATATTTAAACTTGGAATTAGTCACAAGTGATCTTAAAACTAGGCAAACTGTCTTAAAACTTTTAGGTTTTGTTCATTAAAACATATATATATATACAGTATGTCCTTAAATGAACTCAGTAACAATATGATTTGTTCTTAAACTGAAAAAAAAAAATGCTAATGCAAAACTGCATTCGTCCAAAAATGTTTGTGCTGAATCTTATTGTAATTTGTAAATATGAGTAACTGTGTTTTTTTATTATTATTATTATTATTCTCTTATTTTGTACTATTTGTATCAATAAATCTCAGCAAACAAAGGAAAAACACATGTGTGTTGATCTTTCCCTGACAAGTTTTCTTGAAGCGTCTCAGAAATGTTTTATTTTTATTTGTAAATATGAGTAACTGTGTTTTTTTATTATTATTTTTCTTTTATTTTGTACTATTTGTATCAATAAATCTCAGCAACAAAGGATCCACATGAGCCGATATCTCCGTAAAATGTACAAATCCAATCATTTTTAGATGAAAAGATTAAATAGTTCCAAATCAGAGACATAAAGTGTCCTCTCAATCAGCATTTCTTTGAAGCTGCTATCAGAAAAAAACTGATATCCTTTAGACCGCTGACTCACTGTTCTCGCCAAGATTTGTTATATGGATGTTTACTAATCTTAGATCTTAGAAAAGGAACCTTGGCAAATCATTTCAGTTAAATTCTTTGTCAGGCAGCCTGATTCCTCTAACTGAGCCTCTTGTCATCAGCCTAAAGTTTCTTAACTTTGAGTGTACCTTCCGGTTTCTTTGTGGGATAAAAAAACCATTAACTACGGCTCTAACGAGATGTTTATGTCAGTGTTTTTGCATCTGATGGTTCATGCAAACACTTGCAAGCAGAGGCAGATGGTAGAATTACTCATCGGAGACTCGTATGACATGTATTCTCATCCCCCTCTCTGTCTCCCTTCCTCAGCAGAAACACAGCCCACAGTGCAGTGTTCACACGTCCAAACCCTCCCCCGTATTCCAGCAAGACGAAACACTTAGAACAGAGACCTCAAGCCTGGCCATATTTGCAGCAGCGATACCAGAGGAAACAAACAAACTCCTTGGGTTTAAGAAAAACAAACAGGAAACAAACGAAGCCCTTCCTCCATAATTAAGGCATGATTAATAAAAGATTGTTCCAGAATGCTCCGTTTAAACAAGAAAAGAAGAAAACAAGAAGCTTGAACCATGTACATTCCGGCATGTATTTTTTATGAACATTTCTGCAGACTAGAAGTTAAAAGTTCAGACACAGCTTGTCATATTTGTTTTCTTTATTTACTGACTACGTTCGTTGTAAATGAAGGCATTAGAGGACGTCAGGGTCATGGATCTTCTATGTGCAGATGATCTTGTGTCTTGTCCGGTCTCATCCTGTTCTGTCTGGTAAGATCTCCCAGCGGCTCACCCTTCACTCCTGTTGATTCCCTTTGGATCCCATTCTCTCCAAGCGAGTATTTTCTGTTCTACACTTTGAGTTTCCTTATGGTCTTAACCTTATCAAAGATCTGTCTCAACCAAAGTTGTGACAGTCTGCGGTTTACTACGAATGTTCTCATTTTTTATGGATCTTGTCATGGTCTCGGTCTTATCACAGTCTCTGTGATCATCTTGATCACGGCTGCACAGGTGTTCTGGTAAATATCATAGTCCTAGGACTTTTTTCTACGACATGTTTATCTCTAACATGGTTCTCAGTGCTTCTGTCAGTTTTCAATTTGTGTGTGAAACAGCTTTAGCTTTCGAAGCCTCCCACTCCTGGCCCTCGAGCTGGAGAACCCGGGGTTGAGCAGGTGGCCGCCTACGAGACGAACACTGGAGGAACCGCGCAAGAAGCCTCCATTTCCAAGAGCACCTCGCGCCAAATAAGTATCTGCTTCCTGTAACCATCATGTTGATGTCTCAAACACACAAATGTATGGAACAATACATAATAATAACGTATTATTATGTATAAGGGGGGATGGGGCATTTGCAGTAGTAGGCCCTAGACTTTGGAAACCATTGACACTGGAAAACACGTCATTCTTTGACTATTGAGGTTTTTAAATCCAACAAACGGAAACCTCGCTTTTATTCAGAGGCATTTCAAATATGTGGTGTGGAGAATTTGTGAATGTGTGTTTTTTATGTTTTTAAGTTTATCCTGTCTTTTAAACTCTGTTTTTGAATTTTTTATGTTCAGCACTGTAGTTGTAAATGCTCTATAAATAAAATTGACTTAAAAAAACTGACTTACTTTAAGGTATTTTTTTTTTGCTAATATATATATATATATATATATATATATATGTATAGTTGTATATTATTTTATTGTTATTTTTCAGATATAAAAATTAAGAGCAAATCATTTTAGCAAAGGCTGGAACATAATTATGTATGAAGTCTATTTGACACCAAGAAAATATTACACCCTCCTTCTGCCAAAATGAGCAAACCAATGCAGGCTGCAAATCATTCCCATTACCGTTTTTCCAGCTGTCCCCATAGACCCTCCTCCTCCCTTAATTTGCTGTTTCTTGTATATCGTTTTCAATCGATGAAGTTATGAAATGCTAATTTTATGTCTTGAACATGACTGACAGCAAATATGTTGGGCCCTGGAACCATATTGATGACAGTAGCAGCAGTAAGTCAACCCTGTTGTTCAAGTGGAGAGTCTCATGCTCATCTGAGGAGGATTCCTCATCATCAGGGTCCTCCTCAGGATTATCCTCTATCTCAGACACATTCTCCTTTGTCCCTTTCAATGTCAAAAACCTGTGACAAAATCTCACTGACAGGAAACCTTTACTTAGAGGTAATTGAGAGAGCAAAGATATAGAAAGTTTAGAAAACTTCTGTGTAGACCTTTATAGCTTGGCACCTCCACTGTAAACCATGTGATTTATGTTGTCTCCTCCCACCCACACAAAAAAGGGAAATATCAACGTTATTGCAAGAATCAGGAATTTCCTTTTGTCCTGTCAACAGTCTTTGGTTCTCACATTACTACAGCTTTGATTGTGTATTTTTTTAATAATATCATATTTACATATTAAAATAATATCTTATTAATTTTACCTTTAGAAAGTTCTCCCAGTTAAATTAAGAAAATCCTTTCAAACTGGAAAAAAACCCCAGAAACATACGCAACAAAGTGTCACCATACATATGAGCTACTGGGAGAAGAAAGGCATTTGATTCTTGGAGTGGTTGTGATTCTAGTCACTTCTGCAACTCCTTTACCTTGCCTCTTGTTTTATGTAATATTTACTAGGAGACAATTATACTTTACTTACATTTTAAGATTATGAAATCGTCTCTCCAACACTTCCCCCAAGTGGATGGATGGTATCAAATGCTGGCACACAAATCAAACTAGACCCTAGCCTTCGTAATTTTTTTTTCAATGATGGTTATCTATGTTATCTAAACAGTTTAAAAATAGTGTTGTAAAATATTGAGATGCATATCTGTGGACATAATATCGAGGTGTGTATCGCGTCGTGAGTAGAGTGTATCGTTACACCCCTAGTACATGTACATATGTCATATACACACACTTACTTACAACACTCTGTATTATTATTGTTTTAAGTTGGGTGTTTTTTGTAAAAATACAGTTGTATAGCATAAACACCTAAAAAGTTATTCGAATTAAAATAAATAGTTTTTTTTAAGCCGCCTTGAAAGGGTTAACCAACTGTGTTCTCTCCCTCTCCTCACTTTCTCATCGCGGTGTCTCCTTATGGTTTGACCCACGCAATGCTGTTGCTCCACTAGGGGGGGCTGCTGGATATATTCTGTACCAGTGCCTGACTCCCAGCGCTTGTGTCTGTGCCCGTCACAAATCCCCGAATCCAGTCACAGAGTGTGGAGCTGGCGGGAGGAGAGGATCCCGAAGTCTGAATCTTGACGCTCATTACCCAGAGAAGCACACCACTGACCGCACACCTCCCGGGGGAGCCCCGCGCACCACTTCTGGACTGTTTATCACTTGCACACTGGATTAACTGATGGACATTTGGGCACAAGAGTAAGAGATTGACAAGTGGCAGAAGAGAGATCGTCTGTGAATGTATGGATGCTTGTTGCTTGTTCTGAGTTGTCTCAGTCTGGAGCAAACAGACCTCCTTTTGTCCGTTTTCAAGAATGAAAACCTCGGACTAATTCTGAAGCAGTTGGAGGATTAATCGAAGGGTTTTATTTGGAGACCAACTGATGGATGATGCCAACTTTTTAGAGGTAACCCCTCATTGCTACTTCTAGATGTTCAAACGCCATTTGTATGGGATATCCGAATTCAATGTAGGGTATTTAAATTGGCTTTATCATGTTTTGATCTTTTTCTTTCTTGTTCTGGATTATTTCTGGCAGCTATGTGTTATCAATTGTTTATTAAATTCTAAAACATTAGAGTTCTGAACTTCTCTGATGGTTGAAGTCAGGCGTGTAAGTGATGTCGCTGTCCACGGTACCCGGACCAGCTGCGGTGCTGACCTGCCCAGTGTCCTTTTTAGTTTGGTTTCACGTGATAAATGCGTGTCAAGCTAAACACACGTCTCCATTTAGCGTTTCTGGAATCTTCTTCTCTTGTAAAAGCCTTAAATGTTGTAATTTGTGCTCAAATCTCCCAGGAGGAACGGGAAAACACCGACGCTCCTCGTGTCTCCTTCAAAATGTTTACAGGAGATCTGGTTATAACACTAAAAAGTAAAAAAAAAAAATATATTACATACATATATATATATATATATATATATTATTATATATATATATATATATATATATATATATATATATATATATATATATATATATATATATATATAAATATATATATATATAATTTTTTTTTATTTTTTTTATTTTTTTCCTCAAATTAATTGGTGAATTTGTAGGAGATGGACAAAGGGAGAACTGTTGTTCCCATAAACACTCAATAATGATGCTGCCATCTGAAGCTGTTTGCTTTTGATTGCAGGCAATTTCCAAAAATTTGTTTGTAAAAAAATATAAAATATATATTTTTAATTATTGTAAAAAGCTATTAAATAATAGTATATATATCTCCTTTATGTTATATTATCATTCATTATTAACATATGAAATTTGTAAAATAATTTTACTTTAATTCATGGTCCAGCGTTTTATGAGTCGAACTGGCCATCAACCTCAGTGGGTGGGGCTGCTACAGATGTTCTTCATTTTCTTGGTCTAAAATCTCTGAAACCTTGGCAGCTACATTGATGGAGAACCTCATTGGTCTTCGGAATGAGTTTTTGAGTTTATAAAACAGGTTTTCTGAGTTGTTTATGCAATTTCCAGCCAAATATTCAGTGAAGATTGACAGCAATAAAAGAAGTGAATCTAAATGGAGTGCATCCGTGAATCAGAATAGATCTGCATCTGTGATTGATTTGCTTTGACTTGATGTTCAGAGAAACAATCTGGAGTAAGCTGGATTTGACAGATTAAACTAATTACTAAGACAATGTGACACTGGAAATAGGTGCTAAAATGTCTAAAACTATGCTTTTGATTAATTAGGGACACAATTATTAATAAATTAAATAAAATTTACTGAGTTATGTGAGCCGTACTGGTCTGGACCTACATGGTGTTTCAGGTAACGCTTTTTGAGTTATTATTTGGTCAGTTTCACCATTGACCGGGATGCTTACTCATGGTTTACACTCACAGAGAGTTACATTCAACTCTAGTGCAGTGTTTATACAGGTCCGCAACACTAGAGTTACTTCAACTAATTTGCTGTGAATTGCTTTATTCATGTCTTATATGTATCGAAATAATTCATGTATTATATGTCAATATATATTTAAACATATTTTGAAACCCTTTTAGTGAGTTTATATAGCGTGACACTCACTAGAGTTAACAATTTACACTATGCAGAGTCAAACACATAGTTAATAATGTAATACTCAATGAGAGTTTCATGAGCAAACACCAAATGGATCAACACTATAGATAGTGTTTAAAATACAACGACAAATCAACTCTGTAAACTCTGCAAGTGTTGAAATAACTCTATCTGTGCTGAAATACACTATTGCTTAACACCCACATTTGAACAGTGATTGCAGTGATGTGTGTGGTTTGGGGAGTCTGTGATGCTGAGAGAATTGGAAGTTCTCAGTTTGTACAGTAGGGGGGACTGTGCCAGCGCTCAATCCCCTGTGTGCGTGGGTAACGGAGGGATAAACGGTGATCACACGGAGCCGGAGGAGGATTTCAGACTCACTGTGTACTTCCAGACTCATCAGATCCCCTGACTGCACTGCAGCGTGTGCCTTTCTCACTCACCCATAGATATTTAACCCAGGAAAAAAGACGAAAAGAGTTGTTTTTATTCATTTTCATAAACACAATGAACTGTGATAAAGTGATGTCTTATTTTTTTCTATACCCTATTAAGTTGTAAACAGGCTCAGGTTAAAATGGTTTGTCATCCATAACACTTGCATATTTTATCAATTATAATTGACAGTGAAATTGTGGTTAATCACAATAATGATTTAAATTAAAAATGATATTGTACCCAGCACTACCCTCAGTAAACAAGCAGATTAAATAATAACCATAAAGCTGTCATGAACTGTGCTCTTTCCTCTTTATTTGATTCATTAAAATTGGAGTTAAATTATATTCTGAGCTTTCAGTGCGTTCACTTTCGCAGAATCTTCGTCATGATTCGTTCACAGTTCAGACTGGTCAAAACTTTTAAATATGCAATAGTCACTTAAAGCAAAGATGAGCTGATAATAAAATTAAATAGTGCACACTCGCACATTACAAGCCTTTTTCAATGGTGTTGTGTTATGACCTTGTTTTAGAAAATGAGCCGTTTCCTCTCGAGAGTCTCTTCTGAGATTTCAGGGTAACAGAAAAGAAAGGTACAGAGATGGAATTTGAGATCAACTTTATTGACAGAACTTCTGCATTTTATTCTCTTTGACAGATTGAGGGTGTGTGATAAAGTTCTGTCATTTGTTGGGAAACATCAAGTATAAGTTAAATGATACGAGATATGGGTCCTTATATATAGGCCCTTTTATGTAAGTCCTTTTATATAGGTCATTTCATAAAGGTCCTTTAATTTAGATAATTTTACATAGGTTCTTTTATATAGGTCCATTAATATAGGTGCTTTTATAAAGGTTACTTAACATAGGTCCTTTAATATAGGTGCTTTTATATAGTCCTTTATTATAGGTGTTTTAAATAGGTCCTTATGTATATTTGCTTTAATATAGGTCCTTTTATATATGGATTTTGAATAGGTCCTTATATATGTCCTTTTATATAGGTCCTTTAATGTAGGTCCTTTAATATAAGTTCAAAATTTATTATAGAATATACGGTTTCTGTAGGCCTCTTGGTATTTTGTCCCCTAATGTGTTTAGCTCTTTGCTGCGGTTAGCCTTGGGTGTGTTTGTGCCCACCCCTTGGGTGTGTATAGATTATTATAGTGTGTATAGCAATATTTAATCAATTTTCTGGAGACCGTCTGTAGACGAGTGTGCTGCTAGTTTCAGTTAGCTTAAAACACAACATCAATACAATTTCCACTTATTGTAAGTAAACAACCATGATGTGTATTACCAACCTGTAACTACTGCCAAGTTTTTCACTCATTGATCTTGAAAATTGAGCTGAAATCCACTTGCTGCTTTATTGAGGACCAAGGAAGGTTTTGTTTAACAGTTTTCAGGAGGAGCAATCAGGGCATGGCTCATATGCTGCAAATTAATCCTAATAAATACTAAAGTCTGATTTCTATTAAAGCAAGTCTCTTAGCTTCCTCATCTCTTCTGCAGTGTGCGTGGAAGAGGGGGTATAACATGGATTTTATCGTACTCTTACACACTCGTACTCGTTCATACTCACCACTTAATGCTTAAGTACAAGGTAGGACCTAGTGGTGAACTCATGAATGTTAAAAAATATTTGTAATTTATTTATTAACAGCAATACCTCTCATTTGCTAGCAGTTTAGTTTATTTACTCTGCATTTTAGTCAGAAATTGTAAGGGCAAGTGTTTCGAGGTAAATATTATGAGTAGAGAATTTAGTTTAAGTTCAGATGCCAATTTTCACCTCTGCTGCTTCTTTATTTTTCTTTGCTTGCTGCTTTTCTCTCAAAATGGCGAATGGATATCTGAATACACCAAATATGCCTCAAGGGCCTGTGAAAAGAGCCAGAAAAGATTTTTTTTGCCTGGTCGATGAAGCAAGAGGGAAGGCAGTTAATATTAGCAAGTAATGAGTATTAAAGAGAATAGCTGGGTAAACCAATTAGTTGATATCGATCTTGCTACCTCCCGAAATTAGTTTGCTCAAACTTTATTTTTATGTTAATTAGTTTTTGCTGAAAATTGAAAAAGTAAAAGGTTGAATTGAAATGCACTTTTAGTCACAAAGACAGTGGACTTACGCTAAAGAAAATGACTTGTTTTTAATTAACCTCCAGCAGAATATTTGAGCACATTTAAGAAATTCATTCATTTTTCTAAGCGTTTATTAAGCATATATTAAAGACTAGAGTGACAGAGCTGGCGCTGTGCTTGAGCAGTGTTTGCCCGGGGTGTAGGGGCTGTGATAGGCACCAATATATCCATGAATGAAGAACAACATGTTCTTCCAGTAATCGTATTTAGCTAGTTTTCGGTAATATCCGTACACACAATATTCACTTGAAAATAAGCGAGTTTGGCGCTTGAGTGATTTTTGTGGTGCATGTCACTTTCAGTGTGTGAAGTAGAAATGGTGCAGTCGTATCAGTTCCGCCTGGCTGTCTCTTTTACTCACACACACCGCTGCCGTGTGTCTTCAGGGAATTTGGCGCTTAAGAGTGAAACACTGAGCGCATTGCATGCCCTGCGGCCACAAGGATCTGGTCGCCTCTGTGTTCTTCATCGGAAGAAACAATATCATGTGGTACACTGAGAATAAAAATAGATTGTGTTAGAGATGGCTGACAGCAGAGTTCTGAATCACAAACTGGGGTGAAATTGGGCAAACTGGCACTATTGGCCATTTGGAGGGCATCCATGCATGCTTTTTAACCTACATTTCCCCCAATTTGGCCATCCGTATTCTGGCATGAATCTTGTATCCATGTTGCATATGCTATATACCAGTCGTCATCTGCTTTATGAGCCAGAAACCACAGAGCACCTTTCACGAACACAAGCTGCGTGCCAGTGATTGTGACAGGTTACACACATACGTACACAAACATTTCACAATCCTGCCTGGTTCACAAACATGTTCCCAAAATAGAGATTGAGCTCTTAATACACAGTCAGTCATTCCTTAAAACATTCGTTCCAATCTGCTTCGTCACACATTTTGATAAAGGAGTGAATAAGTTTACCACAGCAGCACAGGGCTTCGAACGGCCGCCTCGCAGCAATCATGAACCCTCCAGAACAGCATTTTACGTGGAGTTCTGCCTATTCTTTTCATGCAGTGATGGGTGTCCTTCAACCGCTTTGTTTGAAGCATTGAAACAACTCAGTTTTAACTTTATTGGCTGTTGTTCTTTGTAAGTTCATTCAACCTCTTCGTCTTTGGGGCATTTGTCCAACTGAAAGCAGTTAGAAATACAATAGACTACTTGCACAACTGTTACCGCATTCTATGTATTACGCTACGCTATTTCTGGTACAGCTCTGATAGCTTTTAATGCTAAAAAGTAAGCAAGACCCCCTCTATTAATATATTATTGTATTAATAATATAGTTATGACAGTAAAAAGTTTTATTACCGTGTTTATGAAGCCACGACTTCGAGATTACCATCTAACAGCTAACAAAATACAATTTCTTTACTTTCTTTTGATTAATTATGATGATCGTTGTGCAATGTTACCAGGACAGCATGATCAAGGGTAGTTTATAGGTGTGAAACACTCACAACCTAACTGCACCTTGGGTAAAACTCGAAAATACTCGTCGCAGCCAGCCAAACTCTGCAATCCTATACTGTGCTATAACTTTTCTAACTTCATGGGTGCTATCGTCACTTCTAGTAGAAACCTTGTTGAATGAGGATGAATACAGTGGACAGTAATCTGCTCCATCACTTAATCTCTCACACGGGAAACAAATAAGCAAGAAAACAGAATAAGTTAAAGCTGCAAGCAGCGATCAAAGGGCCCGCAGCTCCGGCGACATCGCCGCTCAATGGCCAGTTTGTTCCAATATACACTACGAACATATGATATGTGTTCAAGTAAGAATTGTCAAATTCCTGAACAATATAGGAAAATTATATCATATCTGAAAGTGTCATGACCCGCAGGTGGCGCTGTAAATGAACTTTTTTCTGTAATTGTTTTGGCCAATGTTTTTTGTTACATATGTCAAAATTTGTAAAAACAACCTTATCAAGTTGGATTTCCTGTGGACACCTGGTGGCGCTATAACCAAAAGTTTACACAGTAGATGTGCTCAGACATGAACTGTTGAGATAGTTGGTACTTTTTTGGATCCACTTCCTGTTCAAAAGTAAAAAAAAAAAACTTCACAATTTAACATCCCACATGCCTTAAGATAAGAATGGAGTTTGGAGGTGAGCAGATGAAATCTCTAGGAGGAGTTTTTTTAAAGTGCAATACGGGCAAACGTGGCGAGTGGTAACTTCCTGTCAGTTTTGGAAACACAAACCATGTGACTCACATATAAGTCTTGGTACCCCACACGTGTGCAGAATTTCAATCACCTACGATAAACTGATAGCGCACCATAAGCTGAAATACAATAGGTGGAGTTATAGAGCCATTTTGCTAAAACCCACTTTTCGAATTTTCGTAAATTTTCGCAAGTTCTGACGTTTTCAAGCACATTTAGGCTTTTAAAAATGAATCAAAAGATGCAAAACAATAAAATTCTGAGCAAATACAAATGTGCTCCAGCTCTAATTATAAAAAATCTGCTTTTACTTACATTGTTTTCCTGTAAAATCCTGTACATTAGGCCAGCCGAAAGCCATTTAACCCTGCTTCAATGCCTGCACCAGTTGCACTCCAACAAGCCAAGAGAAGCTTAACTGGTGTGATCAGTTGTGTCTCGTAGAGGATGAAACTAAACTCTGCCAGAGCCAGATTTATTACATTCGTGCCATCAAACATTACAGTTATCGACCAATGGCTATTGTGTTGCAGGATACATTTAAAAATAACAAACAGAAATCATGTGATCGCACACGTACAGATAGATGCATCTATGATTGAGCTCTCTGCTTCACAGAACCGGGGAGGCAGGTGTGCAGGGTTTGGTATGTTTGTGAGGTGTGAAGCCACAGGAGCATGTGGCCCCTAGCCATTCTCATCAAGCTCACCAATCAGGGCTCAAGCACCACGCATTTGGCAACTTGCTCCTAATTGGGGTCTAAATCCGATCCTGTGCCCCGGCCTAATGAATCAGAGACAGAACAGGGCTGGATTGAGAAGGTTCTCAGCATCCCATCTGAGCTTCTCGCTATCAAAGTGTATTAATGGCTGGCTTTGCGAGCTCTGCACAGATGGCTTTGCAAACGTGTGTTTGTTTCCTTCTTGCATGATGCAACTTTGGTCGCCTAAGAGAAAGGAGTGCAAGTGTGCGTGTATGGGGGGGGGGGGGTTGAAATGAAGGGATTATTTTTGTGTTAGAAGAACTTAAATAATCTGGTTGAGAACTGAGCTGTGTTAGCCATGGCTCAACTACATTACCGTTAAAAAGAGAGAAGTAAAATGGAAGATATGCAGACAATTCACTGACAGCTTTATATTTATTGAATTTAAATCCAATTATATTAAACATACCTCAATTATATCTGTATATTACTCACATGGTTGATATTTTGGTTTAGTATTACCAAGATTAATGTAAAACAATCAATCAATGATAAACGATCTTCACTCTGTAAAGTTTTAAATAATTCAGGTTACAAAAAAATAAAAAAAAATATTTCGGTTAATATATATTTTTTATACTTGATGAAAAAGCTCAAAACTTGATTCATGAACACAATAAAGCTACTGAAATATTGATAGGAAATTGAAAAAATAGTTATTATGCAGAAAACAGGCAAGTTTTCAGCAGATCCATAACACGTCATTGGCGCCTGGATTTCCAGATCACATTGTGTAGTCAAGAAATCAAAATACTGTATACGATTCCATTTTTAAACCACTATTTGGAAATCTTTAATTTATAAAAGAAAAACATTTTTTTCAGAATAGAAAACATTTTTTGTTTCTTTACATATGTATGAATAATGTAAAATAAAAAAATTATAAATATTGAAAATCAAATATTGAGGGCTTTATTCATTTTGTGATTCAAATAAAAAAAAATGGTGAAAATATTGTTTTTAAAAAGGAGATATGTGCAAATAAATTATAATGTGCAAATACTGTTATTAAATAATTTCTTATTCCTTTATATTCTACTCCGGAACCCCACAGCACACTTTCCTCTGGCAAAGAGTGACAGTGAGGGAAGACTGTAGTGTTTCTTTATTTTAAACCTCAAATCAACTCAAATGACGAATCAAACTCTCTTCTTCACTCATTTGTCAGTATACATAAAGATGTACAGGTTCGCCTCCTGGTGGTCGCTATATGTTACAGTCCACCACTGATCACAAGGTTCTGTGAAAAAATAGCTCAATGCTGCGTTGCAAATAAAATCTTGTTCTAAATCTCTGAAAATGTTGCTCCAGTCTCGCAAGTAAAGTGCTCCAATGGTTCATGAAAAGACTGCCAGCTAAGATACGTTCTAAAAACAAACAGAATGTTAAATTACTTGTTAAACTAATATGTGATTATTAAATACTGCACTTGAATAAAAAATATGTAAAACTGCAAAAACACAACATTTTCTCGTTTATATAAAAAAATAAAATACACCCATTTTTCAAATGTTTTTGCATTCAATACAGAATTTTTGTGTCATGTTAAACTACATGTTTACCCATTGGTTAACTGGCTCCACCTTCCTCAATTGGCCTGACTGCCACACCTCGTATTAGAATGGCTGAAGCAGGTTTAACTCGTTCCCCAATTAGAGTGTGCTATGACTGCACCCTTAATATCAAGCAGGAGCAGATAGAATCAGAGAGAAATTAGTAAATCTCAATGCTGTCCTAATCGTGCAAAACTCAACAAATACAGAAGGTGAGAGCTTGGTTACTTGTATTTGTTTGGAACACATTGTTTGTTTGAATTTGGTATTTATATCAGAATATGGTTGTCTTTCTTGTTTAAGGTTCTTTACCTGTATACTGCATTGCTCTACCACTTACCAACTTCAATAAATATTGGAAGAAGGAATTGAATTGTGTTTTATGAGTGAAGACCAGCTTGAATGCTTCATGTTTATGGCCCTTTCAAGTGGGGATTGCACAAAACCATAATAACTGGACAATTGGGTCGAATTTAGATTATCAACCTTTGCTTTCTAATCACAAATTGAATGAACGCAACATATACGAACCATTCGCCAATAAAACAAATAAAATTAACACATCTAGCAACATGTTTGGTTTAATCATTTAAGATTTGCTCGTCTAGTTTAAGTATGAGTCAATGAAGACACTCATTTGTCAGTTGTCTCTAAAGTGATGCCGGAGATCAAGAGAATTGTGGCTTTGATACCTAGAAAGAGAAAAGACTCAGAGCTCTTCTGTAAAAGCAACACCCAGGCAGATCTAAGCTCCAAATAAAGCTGTGATCACATCAGGGAGGGAAACACCTTGTTTGAGAATGTTTTTTCACACGCTTGCAGACTGCAGAGAGTGTGTTTGTGTAGTGCAGTAAAACTCCAGAAGTGGAATGATGGCATATGACACGATGCAGGAGGACACCGGAGCTTTATGATACCTTTGTCAGCTAATTATAGACGGTGGAATATGATGACATAAAGCTTCTTCTTGGCAATTCACATCATTCATCGTTTTAAATGTCAAATGCATGTCAACAGAAGTAACTCATTGTTTTACTGGCACCCGTTTGGATGTCGACAGCATATTTGTAAGCTCCTCTGCTGATGCAGAAGATAATGCGGCCTGTGTCCTTTCAGCACATGCTTAGTTGATAGCCGTGTTTGCCTTCTCACAATTTAGGAGGTGAAAATTAGCCTGGCAGACAGCTTGCACCACTGCGGTTGGAGATTTTACTACGGATACAGTGTGTAATTGAATTGGAAGAAAATCCAATGGGATGTTGATGTGCACCGAGTTTAATATATTCATACATTGTATAACAATCAAGATGTTTCATGGCTCATTTGATTGGACATTTATCCCATTAAAAACCTTGAAAAAAAGGAAAGCTGTGATGTCAATCTAAGGATTACTCTTAGATCAGATCAATATTTTTACTTTTTTTTTTTTTAAATCACTTTATTTGTTTAGAAATACAGTATTTTTACTCTATAATTGGCAAGAACGTTCATTATGTCATTTTAAGCTTTTTATTTGCACAGACCTATCTCAGGTTTAATGGTTCTAATGTACCTCTTCCCAAAAGGAATGACATCCAACAATCAAGAATGCATGATTATTTGATACTGAAGCATTGCAATCACAAAAATTTGTTATCCCGGAAGTCAATGAGGAAAAGTAGACAATAAATCTGGTGCTACTCAAAAATTACAAACCCTTCAATGCCAATGTTGTAACTTGTACAATACTGTGATAAAACTTAAAAAGAAATCCAGGCAACAATATTTTTTTTAGTATTGAAAATAAGTCTTGAAATCATGTAAGATCTTGGCGATTACAGAGTAAAAAAAAAAAAAACAGTTTTTACTACGTAGTAGGAAGACAAAAAAATGGCTGTTAACAGTCACAAACACCACAAAAAGGTTCATTCATTTGCCCCTTTTTTTCTTTTAAGTTTCAAAACATCCCAAAAAAATGTGTAAAAATAAAACTTGTCCCCAAAAATCAATCAATTTGCCATAAAAGAGAAAACGTTATGGTCAAACTTGGACTCAAATACCCCCTGAAGTGGTGAAAACGTCCCCAACAACAAATATGGGTTAAACAAAAAAGGGTTTGACAAAAGCGCACTCTTTAAACCCAGTCATAATTTTTCTACGACTCTCACCCTTTAGCCATTTACTTTGTGAAAAGACAGAGATTTATTCATTCTAAAACAGTTTACACAAAGGCAGATCCTGTCTTCAGCGATGTGTGCAAGAGCGAATAGCTCCAAATCGTTGTTTCCTGGAGTGCCTACGCAACTGCCTACAAGAAATCTCTTTAAAAGGCTTTCCGTGGCTTTGTGCCTTGTCAGTTTAAAGCTTTTTGTGAACAAACTTCAATCAAAAGGGGTCTGTAGTAGCAAATGAATGAAGGCACTCACCCTTTTTCTGCCTGTCAATGTTCTCTTGTGAGAACAAATCTGTCATTGAAGTGAAGTACATGCATAATCCTCGGTATCTGACATGGCATCTTTGTTGAGGAATAACATATCCCCCTTTTCAAATCTCAGGGGGCTTTCACCGCCAGAGTAGTAAAAAGTGATGCAGTACTTGAGTGGTTGTCAGTGCTACATGTTAACAGTGAAATACCTGAGTCTATCACTCTGTCGGTGTGTACCTCTCGAAGATCTAAAGTCGCAGTGCATTGTTCTGAGTGTTCTTTATACTTTTTTTAAAGCCAAATCATGCTGCTTTTTTTATAGTCTCTGTTGTCCCGTTCTCTCCTCTCGATCTAGTTTGCCCCCCCCCCCACTCTCCTTTGCTCTGACATTACTCTCCTTTGCTGTGATTCACTACTTTGAGGGACTGCTTGGAGATCTTCTTCGTGTTTCTATTTGTTTCTGCATTTTGTGTTCGCTTGCCTAGTTCGGAGATGCCCAGAAGAAGGCTGTTTTTGCTGGGCTGAGGTTGTTTGTTACCTTATGTTCCCAAACACTGTGTTTCTGTGCAGTCCCTATATTTCAAGACAACATATTTGAATGGGGAGGAGCAGTTACTAACCTAGAGTTCGAAAGGAATCTTGAGAGTTGATGGAATTTGAGGTAAAATCAAGAATAAGGAAATTTACTTTTAATAGTTAATAACCCAGTGTGCCTCACATGAATTACGTTATTTTGCAGATTTAATGATTTTTAAGTTATCTAGTTTTTATTTTCTTGTGACTCACGATGGTGGGACCATGGGGTTGTTCGACAGCTACACTGAACTTACCACTGTCAAGATCGTGAGAAATATCATTTACGCTGTCAACGATCAAATTCAGAAAAGTTATTCTCAAATTATGTTTGTTTACAAAATAAGTTGCATATAACATGCTGCATGTGAGATGGGCGTGTGTGAGCCAGTCTCAAGGCGGAGCTCTGAAACAGTTGCCTTCGGAAAGTAGTGTGCGCATTTGCACCCTCTCTCTGATTGTCATGGCGGCGCTCGCGGTTTCCTCATATTAGCCCATCGGCAGTAGGCTTTCTCACAACGTTCCTATTTTTAAGTTCTATATTACTATGTTTAAACTTTCACCCAAAGGTAATCAAGATGGACCAGTAGTAGCACTTCCAAAGCTGCCTAGTCCCTATTTGAGCCCCCCAACTCTTCATTAGAAACCTATGGGTGATGTCACTACATCGATATTTTATACAGCCTACAGGTGGATGTTATGAATCCCACAGAACATCCTGGGATTTCTAAAGACTGTAGTCAAGACATTCAAGTCTCATCCGAAAGACAGTGCTTCTTTAAAGTACTTTAATCCCATTTCATTCGCTCGTCCTGGTACTGCCTGCTTCAGTGTGCAACAGGTTTTTGTCTGTCACTTTAGAAGAATACTATTTATTACTCAAAATATATTTTAAATATAAAGAAAACTCCATTTGATTTCACAAATCCATGACTCTGCATTCACTGGTCTCCATCACAGTAATTGTAGTGCAAGACAAATTACAGTTTGTTCCTTTCAGTTATGGTTTGACAGAGCATCGACAGAGTCATATACTTTCCTTCTTTTCAACCTACTGCTTAAGATTTTTCTTCCATTATTACTTTAGAAAATATCAAGAAAATTAGAAAATATCAACCACGACACTTCTCACGTGCTACTCTCTGATCATATACTAATCTTTACAACAAAATACAAGTAATTAGATGTGCTTTCCCTTCTGTGCTGGTTTCCCCTTCAACAAACAAAGATGAAGAAAAGCTGTTTGCAAAAGTGAAAACATCTGCTCCCGAAAGCACCGACTGCCCAATCTGGGCATGTCAGCCAGATTTTTCTAGACTGCAGTGGAGTAGAGTGCTTATCTTTGTGAGGAAAACTTTTTTTTTTCCATTCCATTAATTTCTATAATCTGCGCAAATGTGCTTTTCCTTAGGCAAAAGGCAGCTGCATTACTGTTTACTGCACATCTGATTTACTGCATTTAAATATATGCAGGCCTATACGCTGTACTAGATTAGAGGGGCCTTACTCTAATCATGAAATACCCTAAGAAATTATCTTTTATTTGCTATAAAAAGATTTATTCATATTTAGAGGTTTTGTCAGTGCAGATGCTTTTAAGTGAAAAGGCCGCTGTGGACTGGATACTAAAGTATCCCCAAAAACAAAATGTTTGAGATGCCATAATGGTGTCCTGTACTGACGACTTCATTCACTAAAAAGAACCTACAAAGACCAAAAACTTGAATAAACTGTCTACTCTTTCCTTGTCAGTTTATAGGCGTTGATGGGGTTAACCCGTGGTCACCTAAAGGAAACATATGCATTCTACAGCTAGCTGGGTGGGGTCCTCATTAAGCAAAGCCCACTTGGGAGGTCTTGATGAACCACCCCACCACAAGAGTCTTGATGAACCACCACCACCACCACAAGAGTCTTGATGAACCACCCCTTGCTATCAGTTCTGTCTGCCTTCATTGATAGACAGCTCCTCCATTGCTGTATGAAGGAGACAAAGCACCATTCCTGTAGAGTTGTGTCTGGATTCAGCCTCGTTTTTATATACCTTTATCATTTTAAAATATTTCTAGATATAACTTACACACAGGGGTGTGATCATCATTTGCCAGCTGCAACTTTAATGTGCGTTGTCAAGTGGCATTAGGGGAGTAGCATTGTTCAGTGTGCAGGAGCAAGCAGACTATTTCCTTCTGCCGGGAGCAGCGGATGGAGTTCTAGTGGGAGCCGAAAGAGCCTTGCCCACAAAACGTGTCTCTAGGGTTTCCCCCGGACCAGTTACTGGACTACGCTCCCTGAGAAAAGGCTTCTGGAGCTCTCTGGGTGTCCAAGGCCCCAAAGTCGTCTGCCCATGGAGACGGGCCCATAGCTCTTGTCGGGAAACCATGTGTCACGGGGTAAAGAACGGCATACCAGAGTACTCGGAGCTGACTTCCTGGGAGCCCACGTGTGCCTTTCCAATTCTCCATTGCTATGCTGACCAACTCTTTATTTGTTTGTGCACCATTTTTTATTAAATACCCTGAGCGGTTTTGATCCCGAGCAGTGTGCCCGTATCTCTCTCACCACCCGCTACAGTTCAACAATATTATTTTATTTTAAAAACATTACAATAAACTTTTCTTCATTATTACTCCTCTCGCAGTTGCTACCATAAGCATTTACATTTATGCATTTGGCAGACGCTTTTATCCAAAGCGACTTACATTTGAATGAACATATTTTTTTTCTGTCAGTTCTTGCTTTCCCTGGGATTTGAACCCACAACCTTTGCGTTGTTGGCGCAATGCTCTACCAACTGAGCCACAGGAAAGCAAAATGCGTGTAGGGAGTGACGTTCTTTCCATCAACATGAGCGCTCTGCCATGACTAGTGGTCCTAGCCGTTATAGTTTTACCTTCATCAATATTTGTGTGAACAGTTTTCTATTTTTCAGTGCTTCTAAAGATCTATTCCTACCTTCTTCATGGATTCAAAATGTCAATCAGCTCACATAGTCCACACAGATTCTTATAACAGGCCCATATATCTTCTCTAATGAGAGCAAGCAAGAGAGATTAAACAGGCTGTAATCTCTCTGTGCTCTCACGTCCGGACACTTTGATGGATGGAGCAGGTCATCACTCCTGTGCTGACAGTGATAGCCAGTGTCAGCTCTCAGATACTGACATGGCTCAATCGCTCTCGTCCCTCCCCTCGCTGTCATTCTCTAGCTCTTTTACTATTACCATCACTTTACCAAAGACACATGAGGTGGTGTTACTTCCGAAAGGTTCACTATGTTTTCATTTGAATGAAATGACCTCCAACTGATGCTGTCAAAGTGTGTAATCATCCATTTCCCAGTGGATTTTGGCTTCTTGCTCAAAATCCTGCTGGGATAACCGGGTCATACTAGCATAAGGTGGTCAAGCTGGGTTTTGGAACACTTTAAATGTATTTTTAGCGATACAAGATGGACTAGCAGTCAAGCCAGGCTTCACCAGCTGGTAATGCAGGTGGTCAACTACTTAAACCAGCTTGGGTGAATAAATAGCCAGTTTGAAACCAGACACAGTGTTCCAAAACACTGAGATTATACACAGGCTGGATCTAACTTGACTTTTTCTTGTCTTTTTTTTTTTTATTTTTTTTTTTTTATTTAGGAGCTGTTTGTACTGTACAAAGTTCAAAGGCAGGGGAATAGACATTGAAATTATGGAGTCAAATCGGTGCCAGCATTTTGCAAACAAACACAATCTGCTTTGTAACAGATCAACCCACAGTCAAATCTTTTTTCAATTTAGAAAACAAAATGAAGGTGAAGAATAAATCCTTTGTGGTTAAACCTTAAAAATCTCTGTGCATGTTCAAATTACAGCGGCTAATTCAAATTAAGTAGGAATGACGTTGACCCACCAATTATTTAATTTTTTATTTCAAATATAATGTATATGTTTCAAAAAGGTTATTAGTTTTGATATTTTTGGGGATTCAAACGAACATTACAAGAGTTTTGTTTGCAAGTGGTGAAAAGAAGGGATAAACCTGTGAAGTACAATACCTGTGATATGGCTTGTTTTTCAAAGTTCTGGCAGAAAAAGCACAATAGAATCACAATTCACATTGTTTTGACCTTGTGTTTTTATTTCGTCTCAAAACTTTTGGTTTTTGTTATTAAACAAAAATGTACTTTTTTACTATTTCAGGATTGCTGGGGGATTTTTGTGATAAAATGATATCAGGCGTGGCCACAAACACTGTTTTAAACGTAATTTATTTGAGCAAATTGTAAAGTAATGAAAAATCGTCAAAATGTCCTTCTAAGGGTTAATTGAAAATGTACTTCAGCTATTTTCCAAGATACTTTAAAAGATAAATTTATGAGAAAATCATCCTGAATGCGTTTTTACGAAAAGAAATTTTTTTTTTTAATGTAACAGAAAACCATAAAATGATAGCAATAACGTTTGAATGATTATCCAATGGCTGCTAAAAATTTCTGCAAAAAAGGGAGGTGAAACAAACACAAATGTTCCCCCAGGCTCCATATGGATGGGTGTGTCCCTTTGAGAACCCTCTGTGAAGTGCCTGCATGAAGAGCTAATTGTTGACTTTGGGTAATTGTACCCTAAAGGTCTGTCGTGTTTTATTTAGTTTTGTGATGAGCGACCATGGCAGGCCCTCAGGCTGCACAGGGCACAATGGAGATGAACAGCGATGGAGAGAAGAGGAAAAACAAAGCTGAGATAATTCTTTAGATTTTAATTGCTTCGTTGGCACTACAATCTACTCAGTGAGCGTTTCATGTAATTAGCCAATGGGCATTATTCTAACACACTCATAGGCTTTTTGTTGTTTGTAAGACATCTGTGTGACATTGAGCCCACATTTGTGAACTCCTGTTGAGTAAGATTGAAAAATAGGGACTTTTCATTAAAAATGATCCTAATTTTGAGCTCAGGCATTGATCTAATTTTTAAGGGTTTGAATGGACACAAATGCTGCTGAAACTCAAACGTATAAGTTTCTTTTCTTGACTCGGTCAGTAGCATACAGTAAAAAAATGTACATAAAATTTGGTACATCACTTATTGCATGAAGCTGTAAAATTAACTTAGCCAGCTGTTTGTTCTTTGCAGTCTGTCACTACTCGATAACTGAGATTATAAAACATAAGATCTCTGACTGCTACAGTGTTTATATAATTTATTATGCCATAGTCTGTCTGAATACGACATATCAATCTGCTGTTATTGGTTAGCATAGTAAAACACATTATATCTGGGTTATTAGGGCAGAACTTTTCCAGATTCGTTGCAGTAGGACTACTGGATCAGTTTAGTATTTCCATAGACATATGCCATCATTTTTTATTCAAATGCATTTGTGGAGTGTTTCCTTTCTAAAGTTGGACTGAGAGACACAAAATGTTGTCAGCAGCATGTGACTGGACATGAAGAGCTTAATTTTGTGAAATGTAACAAACATGTTATGACTCTCACAACTTTTAACTAAAATGTATTTTAACTAAATGTAAATTATTATTATTTTTTTTATTATAAATGTAAATTATTTTTCATAAGTACTTATTTGTTTAAGTGCTCCTCTAGACCACTTAGTTAATTCTGAAATTGGCTGGAGTTACTGAGCCTCAATCAAGATTAACTGACCCTTTGTGGCAAAATGCTTGTTTTTCTCTCAATCTGTAAATCGCTTTGGATTAAAGCGTCTGGTAAAAACATAAATGTGAACTATGAACTATGTCAAGAATATATTGTTATTATTGCAAGGAGACACGTGGATTTCAGGATATTTTGACAATATGTTGCTGATGATAAAACCAAACTCTTGTGTAACAAGTGGAATATAATTTTTTTCGCATGATTTCTTAAGGTTTGTGTTTTCTAATGAATTGAAAAATTGGTTTTGCACTTGGGTATGTTATCACACTCGTTGATTTTAGTTTCTATGTGGCAATCATCTCAAATTATGAAATATTTCACTCATCTTCTACACATTTGTCAAATCCATTGGTTTTGTTTACATCTATATTAAATCACACCCAAGCAAGTAAGACGTTAGCTGTCGTTAGACTCTGGATAAATATCATAAATTCCCTGCTATTGATTTGTGGTAGATGGGGATTAGCTTTGTTTGGTAGGTTAGTCTTTGTAAATCAGCCTGTGACATTTTGATAGTTTAGAAAAATATGCAAATATCATTAGGGGAGGTGACTGATTCCAGGCTGTCACTCAGAGTCCATTATCAAACCCAGCGGATGCTGGAAGGACAAAAAGGGAAACTGGGGATGGACGTATTTAGTGGGTCCGAGTGTCTGTCACTAAACAGCGAGTCGTAAATATTTCAGCCGTCACAGCAAAGTGTCGACAGCTGTTCAGATCTGCATTTTAATGAAGGCAGAGGCGAGAGACTTTGGCTCAATGGGTCCTTTCAGCTCCCACACACTCTCTCAAACTGCTCACTCTCACTGGATGGTCATGGTAGACCTCGGTCTCCACAAAAACACAGAACTAACCCAAAACTGGGATAATATGAAGATGTCTGATAAGATTTTGTCTTTTTTTGTCTGATAAGTGTTTATCAAAGAAATGTGAGAATTTTATGAAAGTTTAGGATTCAACACAAAAAAGTTTTGAATGGATGTGTTTATTGTAAGGTTTGGGCAAATGGATGGAAGGATATGTAGACTGGATGGCCAGATGAGAAACTCCGACTGAGATGGATGGATGTGTAGATTCTATGGCTTCGGCAAATGGATGGGTGGATGTATAGCTTTAACGGTTATGGAGGGATGGAAGGATGGATGAGTGGATGGCTTGGGCAAATGGATGGAAGTATGTGTAGACTGGATGGACGGATGAGAAACTCAGACTGAGATGAATTGCTAGAAGGATGTGTAGATTGGATGGATGGATAGGTGGATCTATAGGTTGTATGGTTTGGATGATGGATGCATGATTGGATGGATATTGAAAATGTAGGGCTTGGGCAAATGGATGGATGAAAGCATGGTTGGATGTGTAGGTTGTGAAAGAAAGAAAGATGAACAGAAATGAAATCAAAATCAGAAGAGTTGGTCTCATTGTTTGTGATACCTTCGGTATGAATCCGTTATCCCTGCTCTTAAACCCTGGACGTGTTGTCTGGCTCAGTGACTCTGACTCGAGTGGATTTGTTATTCACAGCAATCCCCTGTCATATGTATCTGATTATGTTTGGACACAAAGCACTTGTTATCTGTGGGATTGATTCAGAAAGAGAGAACAGAGGACGGTCTTGATGCCATCTGCAACAGCCGACTGTTGTTTGAGAGATTTGTGAATTATGAGTGATAAGCCATTTCATCCCCCAAACACTGAACACTCGTCCTCTCGCACACACAGAGCCCAGTGTTTTACCCAGGCACGCTTGATTCATTGTCGCCCTGCAACCGTAAATAAAGGGCGCCTTTTAAGCGAACTGAGCCCATGATTGTAAATGTTTGTGACGAACCACTTCAGCAAGAAATTTGTTCATCATTAACACCCCATAAACACGGTTGTAAAGCCACTTTTGTAATTTTCTTTGTTTGGCACCACTATAATCTGAGTTACAGATGTTGTAAATTCCATTGGCATGAAACCCAATTAGAGTACATTCAGCACTCCATCCTTTCCAGGCCACATCTTGTGCATTGTGATAATTGCTTTCTTTCATGTGAAGAGATGATGCCGCGGGGTATCTTCTGGACGGATGGACAAAGAGCACACAGATGTGAAAGCTGGATAAGAGGAGGACTTATTTACTTAATGAACTGTTGGTTCACATATAGAATAAAATCCATCGGGAAGGTAATGAACGGGCTGGGGTGTCAAATCTGTGTATGCTCCAAGGAATGAAAAGTGCTCAATAAAGATTCATTATAGACAGCGAGTTTGATTCACGCTAATGCACACAGATATCATTAGCGCGGCGAATTTTCATTTATCATAATAGTGATTTGTTTCATACATGTGTGATTTAAAAGTGCTTTTTTGTTTTTGAGGAGGTAGAAGAGATTGCGGTTATTATCCTCAGTGCATTTGTATGAAAATAGTGTGTATACATTTTCTCCAGCACAAAATCTGTTCTTGCCACAAGCATATATTGACATAAATATAGTTATTTAGCAATTATATGGATGGATGAGCCATTAGACAGATGATGGCGGGTGGATTGAGCAAGGTGTGCATGTGCATTGGAATGGATGGATGGATGGTGTGTGATTTGAATGGGTAGATAAATTGTACGGTTTTGTATAGATGGCTTGCTGGCTGACTGGATGGAAGAAATGGATGGATGGATGGATGGACCATGTGTGGTTTGGATGGATGGATGAATGGGTAGATGGATTTTGTGGTTTTTAATAGATGGTTTGCCGGCTGGATGGATGATTGTATCATTTTAGATGGATGAATGGAGGGGTGGATGGTCCTTGTGTGGTTTGGATGGATAAATGTATGGGTGGATGAGTGAATTGCATGATTTTGGATGGATGAATGGATGGGTTGATGGACTGTGTGTGGTTTGGATGAATAAATGTATGGGTGGATGAGTGAATTGCATGATTTTGGATGGATGAATGGATGGGTTGATGGACTGTGTGTGGTTTGGATGGATAAATGTATGGGTGGATGAGTGAATTGCATGATTTTGGATGGATAATTGTATGATTTAAGATGGATGAATGGATGGGTGGGTGGACCTTGTGTGGTTTGGATGGGTGGATTGATGGATGAGTGAAAAGAATGATTTTGGATTGATAGACTGTGTATGATTTGGATGGATTGTATGATTTTGGTTGGTTGGAGGCTCAATATTCAGATGGATTGAGTGTGATTTGGATGGATGAAAGGGTGGATGGTTTAATGGACCGCTGGCTGGTTGAAATGATAGGGAGGTAAGGAAGGATTTTGTTTATTGTTTTCCTGTAAAGTCATGCTGAAATATCTGAAATGAAAACCCACCACCCGAGCCTTTACAATAGAAACAATCTGAACTGAACAAACCTAAAGGGCATTTTCAAAAAAGCACAGCATGTTCATGTTTGAAGAACTTGTAGTTGGCGTTTGCTGTCCTTTTGTTCAAACTTTATCAGCGGTGAACAGTCTCTGAAGTGGCTCTACTGCTTTATTCATTTCTTCAGACAGTTAGAGGCCTAATTGAAATGAGTGTCAGGTAAGCACTAGAGTGTTACAGAGATGACAGAGAAAACAAACAGAGCAGGATCTGGTGCCCCGGGGGAAAGAGAGCATGCAGACCCAGCCTGTTAGATCATCACACCAACAGATGTTTTGTTTTCTCGAATTCCCCTCGACAGTTGTCCCTATAACACTCTGTACTTCTCCTGGCATCTATCAATCTTCATTTTTTCTTTTCTCGACTGAGAGTGCCCTTTTGATGTTTGGATCTTTAAAAAAAACCTCTTTGTATTAACCATTTGGTAAACCAAAAAACGTTTGAAATGATAAGTGGTAAACTTTCATGGTTTGCAAGATAATCAGCAATTGTTATCCTTCTATATCCTGGATAGTTATACAATTTACTCCACCACGCCCTTAAAGCTCACTCCGCATGAGTTGAAGTTAGCAGTCAAGGTGAGTGCAGACTCCAGGTAGCATTCCGGGGTGTCCTCACCCCGCTTAGTCCAGTGGCATCTGGGGTTTCCGTGCCAGTGGTATGGAATTCCAGTGATGCTGGTCGCTTTGGAGTTCCCCAGGCTCAGAGTATGATGGCTCTGACTCCATGCTGTTTCACTTGGCCAGCTTATGGACTGCCTGACGTTTGGTTTGCTCTCTCTGAGAGCCGGTGTCCAGCTGAGCACAGAGACTCAGTAGACACGGGACGACACCGGTTGAGCACTTTCTGGGCTACTTCTATTCTCGGTAGTCCGACAACATCAGTCATAGGACTTGGCTCTGCCTCTCTTTAAAAGCATGCCTGGCCATGCACCCCGTCACACTACAAATAAAGAACTACAAATAACGATAAAAATCAGAGATAGTGGAAATCCTTGTTCATCTTTCTGAAGACTGTGGGTAATACCAACTATTTGAACATGCATCAATCTGCATTACAATTTATCCGCTCATCATTGGGATACTTGTTTGACACTATAGTTTGGACACACTGAGCTTCATTTCATGTAATTGTGTAGTGCAGATTGGGACGCAGGGATTTGGAAGAAGAAAGGAGGTGCTCTGTGACATTGACTGTTCTCTGATGTAAGATTTCTCTTCGTCCTGTACTTCGTCTGATAGGAAAAGCAACGGTTTGTAAATTGATGAAAGAAGGCCTGGCATTTAGCACAGTAAACACATTCATCAAGAGAGACAGATAATTATCTCTTTAATTCCAGGACGTTGTGAGGCCATTTTCGTAGACACTGAAGTGCACATAGAGGAGAATGAGGTTGGCCTTCAGAAAGGCAGGAATGCTTCTTGTCCTGTTCTTGATCAAATTACCTTGTGCCATTCTGGGTCTTTAATTTGAGAAGACGAAGAAACAAATAAGGTGCGAAACGAAAAAAGAAATCCCGATATATGAAAGCAGCCATGAGAAACGACAGGCTGTCTTCTCTCCCTTTTCAGTCGTTCTGTCTTTCTCAATTTCTCGTCCATTTGCCCTCTACTGAAGCTCTGTGTTTCACACAAAACTAATGGACAGATCGGGGCACCATTTCCAGAGATGCACTGTGACTGCTGAGAGTTGTCTAAATTGTCTATAGAGCTCAATATCATTTTAAACAAAGGTGCTTTGCATTTTCAGAGATCATAACATAATCTAAAGCATCTTCTCTTTGTTATGGATATGGAAAGAATGGAAACTGGAACAAGCAATCTATTCTAATGAGGATGAAATTCCAAACTTGTTTGTCTGTTCCTGACATTTACTCTATTATCATAATTGGGCCTTGTTTGTTTCGCCCTAGAGTTCGATTTGGCTCTTATTTCATTTGTTTGGGCAGGTGAGTGAACAT
The DNA here is from genome assembly GCA_007224835.1 of Danionella cerebrum. NCBI lineage: Eukaryota > Metazoa > Chordata > Actinopteri > Cypriniformes > Danionidae > Danionella > Danionella cerebrum. The sequence continues at coordinate 108,206 of SRMA01026222.1, forward strand.
TTTTTATGGGCACCAAAAGTTGTCTCAAAAGTATACAGAGACCTTCTTGAAGAGGTGGTCTGAGTATGGTGATGGTAATATTGTGATCCAGTGTGTAAGGCAGAAATGGCTTAATTTTTTGGCAGGAAAGTGAGTATTTATGACAGGAAGAGAAGCGGGTAGAGAGAGAGGTTGGACTGCACATACTACTATACATGGCGAGATGGTTTCATTTTTAATGTATCACACAAGACATGTAGTGTGTCCCATAACTGAAGGGTTGGCGGTTCGATCCCCTCCAGGTCCATTCTGCCTTTTTGTCTTTGTGCAAGCCACTTCATCTGCATTGTCCTGTATGGATACGTGTGACTCCTGGGGTGTATGTGGTGGTTTGCAGGAGGTCGTAGGTGTGAAATGGCAACCCCTGATCCAGGACAGCTGGATCACCACCAGTGTGTGAATGTGAAGTGAAAGAGCAATGCTCTGAAAATTTTAGAGTGTCTGGAAAGGTGCTATATAAATTGAAGGCATTATTATTATTATAACCTCGGCTGCAACTTGTTCAAATTATAGATTGTACCTGGAATGCATCAATACTGACTGCTGTACTCGGGCCATGCAAAAACTGGTAGTCATGGTAATATGTTAATTCTGACCAATTGAAAAACACAAAACTTAAACATTTAATATGAAATGGTGTCATTTTTCAGATGTTGCACCCCAGCAGTCAGAGCTGGACTGGGACAAAAAAAACGACCCGGGCATTTTTGTTCAGACCGGTCAACTAGAATCGTGGCAATAACAAGTACACCATCCTTGAGAGATGATTAGGCCAGTCCAATGTCAGGATGGAAAATGACCAATGGGTTGCTGTCCATGCAAAAAATAAAAATCATATTATTTCGACCAGCCCCCAAGTGCTCCTGAAATTGCTCCTGATTGGCTGAAATCCCTGCATAATCTGAGATATGGTCTTGTGAAATGTAGTTTGCTCATTCAACAGTCCATCTCCATGAAATGAGTTGGAAGAAGTATTTTAATGTGTACCGTTATATATGAATAACTTCAAAAGATTACCTTTGTTCTCAACAAATTAATTACAAACTCTTTAGAAACAGCCTGAGGTTGGATCTGTATGTAACAAACAGCACATTGTTGAATCGGAAAAAAAAGACAATATAACAAGTCAAAATGTCTTTTTTAAAATAAAAGCCAATTTTTATTGGTCAATCTTTTTTGGTTTTGAAAAAAATGGCCACAAAATGACCAACCCCTATCCCCCACCCCCCCCCCACCCCTGATCCAAGACCAAATCGTACTATATTCATCTCAGTGGAACACAAAAGAGAACATTACATTCTCATCGAAATCCATTGAAATGCTCCGCGGACGAGACATTTTCGTTTTCTTTTGTTTCCTGTTTTATCTCCCATCCATGAAGTCCATTGTACTGCATTTTCCTCCCCGAGACATGGTGTGTAAAACCGAGGCCTCAGAACCTTGGAGAAGTAGTTTTCGATGTGTCACTGCTGCTGATCAATAAACAAGACATGTCTATAATGAGTTCACAGCCATCATCCAGTGCATGCTGGGATAGCTCTATTTCTTGTGGCAGAAGCGAATAAATGACTGCTCATCTCTGTATTGGTGGAATTATTCCATGAGATTCACCCTTGAGAATGTCCCGGCTAACTTCAAGGCTAAGTTAAGCCATGGATTAGTTGATTACACCATTCGGCTCCATTACAGAGACCACCGGCATCAGACGTAGTGTTTATTCTGTTCAAAAAAACACCCACTCTTTGAGCTAAACACTTGCTCTGAGCATCCTGAACACAGATTATCTGGGACCAAGCAGATTTGACTCATAGCATGTGTATGTGTGTGAGGCAATGTTTGAGGTCATGCTGAGATCAATTGAAGCTTTTTTTTTATATTATCTCTACACAAAAATGGAGCCACCTGTGCTGTCAGCCGCATCCTTCCTTCTGGTCTGCATTTCACCTCAGGCTGTGCTACGAGGGCTGTCAAACGCAATCAGTGCTGAGGGAGCTTTGTCCCTATAATGCAAATCTTGACAATTTAAGACATAAATAGAAATTAATTGACAATTGGTTATTGTAAATTATTTTTAGAACGACTTTTTTTACCACTGCAACTGCACTTCTTTCACTTCCTAGTTGTTGAGTCTCACTCACACCAATGTTCCTCACTGAGTTATAGGTCGACAGCCAAAACTCAAAGGGTTTTGCATTAAAAGCTGCTTATCATAAAAATAGAGAACAAGAATCCAGGAACATGATAAAATGTTGGCTTTCAAAGACTCTACTTGTTTCAGGAACAACTAGTCTTCTTCTGTAGACGTGTCTACTCAGTTATAAGAAAAGATTCAGGCTGAGCTTCACAGAGTGCTTCCTAGAAAAAAATATATAATTTTTTTTTTTAATTTTATTTAACAAAATATTGTCATATTTTTGGGTCTGTCAAATATGATTGTCACTTCATTATTGGCTGAATCCATAATTAACGTAGATGTTTTTTATATTATATTCAGGATTTTTTAAAACATTTTTATACTTTTGTTTTAAAACTATAGGTAAAATGAAAACTTTGAAACCCCTCTTTTTTAAGTATTTTCACATTTTTTACATTCTTTAATATGACCTGTAATCTTAGAATGATGGGTAGAATCTTAGAATCTGTAAATAGGTATGTTCCTGTAGATATATGTATATGTGTATTATTTATGTATTATTTTTCATTTTTTTAAATATATAATATTTTCAAATGTATTATTTTACATTTTTAGTTAAATCATGTAAAATAGAGGTATTTTCCTGTAGTAAAAAAACATGTATACTTTGATCTGAAAATCTACAAAATAATACCTTTTTACTGTAGAATTAAAAGTTTACCTTTATTGAATGGATTTATCTTCCTTTTAATCTGTAAAATATTGTTCTGTGAATAATTTTGAAAAATGTAGTCAAGTAATGAATTAAGCATTAAATTACAGGAAAACATGTAAAATAATAGTATTTTTGTGCAATAATATTTTTGTATCAGAAGAAAAAAAAGCAGTAAAATACATTTCAATGGAATGACTTAATTTTTTTTGTACATTTAATGCTATTATCTTTGTGTCGGTAGTTAAACACTCGAATTACATAAAACTTCACAAAGTATCTTCATTAATTTTAAGAATCCCCGAGTGATTAGCTTACTCCCCATCTGTGTCTGTCTCATTTCTCAGCACACTGCATATAATGAACAAAGCTAATGACCTCAGATAAGAATAATTAACCTATAGAATAAAAACTCTGCGGCACCTTTTATGGTAAATGCCTGTCAGGGTGAGCCTGGTGCTTGGGTGCTCACTTCAGATAGTGAATAATAGCGAATGGAAATGGTGAGATTACTTCAGAATCGTCTCCAACATGTCTGCTTGCATGTGACCTCTCATATTTCTCTCCTCTAAGTGCTGTAAAACTGCTAGAGACAGTGAATTGTCAGGGAGAAGAATGACAATCAGGCCAGTCTGAGAGATGATCCAGCCACTTTTAGCTTATTGACTGGCTGAGGACTGTAGTTATTGATCATTTTGGCATGAAGCAAATGCATTGGAAATAATGAATGACAGCAGGTGTTCATATTTTTTGTAATTGATTGCTCCATAAGTGGACGAATTATTGAGCTCGCTGATGAAATACAAGATTGAAGGTGACGTTTTGGTAGAAAGTGACTGCTTCAAAAGGAACAAAGAGTCCTTTCTGAATGTGAAGCACAGGTGCAGCAATTCTCAATCAATAAAACCCACTGCGGTCATTTCTAAGTGACTCGTATAAGGGTTTACTTACTTGTGAAAGTATAATATTGACTATTATTTGTAAAATGGAACATTATAATTGTTTTTCCAACTTTCTTTCTGTTTTCTCTATTCCCCAGATCTCTCGGAGGGTGTCTGTCATCATGGACAGCACGCTGGACAAATAAGCTGAAGTCCTGTCTCATCCTGAACTGTTGGATCAGATGGTTCTCCAAATATCCGAGAATTCCAGCAAGTCAACAAAACTTGTTGTCTCTGCAATCTGAACCCTTCTGCTCACTCTTCTGCCATTTACAGTCATGATATCAAAATTCCTTCGTAACTGCTCATCGCTGGTGCTGCTATTTCCTCTTCTACAACTCTTTGGGCTGGACATGCTCAATGCTGCCCTCTCTGGTCCAGAGTCTGACACGTGCTCCACTCTAGTACAGAGCCAGGACTTTGGATTTTTCCTCTCGTCGTCTGTATTTCCCAGCATGCCTTGCACCTGGACCCTGCAAAACCCTGACCCTCGTAAATACACTATCTTCATCAAAGTCACAAAACCTACAAGGGACTGTATTTCCAGACAACATCGGACCTTCCAGTTTGACTCCTTCCTGGAGACGACTCGAACCTTCCTGGGAATGGAGAGTTTTGATGATGTTCTGAAACTCTGTGATGCCTCTACCCATGTTGCTTTTCTGGAAGCTGGGAAAAAATTCCTGCAGATGCGGAAAACATTGCCTAGACCTGGTTCTGACTCCAGAAATGGGGAAGGTGAATTTAAAGTGGAGTATCTTGTGGTTGGGAACCGTAATCCCAGTATAGCTTCATGCCAAATGCTGTGCCAGTGGTTGGAGGACTGTCTTGCCTACAGTAGCTCCAACCGGCCCTGTGGCATAATGCAGACACCGTGTCAATGTTGGAAAAAAACCCTTCTGGACAAGGAACCTAGTGGATGTTACAGAGATGGCGTCTACTTGGACAACTGTGTCCCTGTAGTGAAAGCTGGAAAACCAGACACTGACACTACTGGTGAGTTACACGTTTTGTTTACCTACCTGGATATGTGAAGTTGACATACAACTGGCTTCTTCGCACCACCTGGTGACCATTTTGAAGTACTTTTAAGACATGCTCATTTGAATTTCACTGCGGAAGGGAGGCAGTAATTACTCTTCATTATTTAAAATAATATATATTATAAGGTACACCAAAGCACCCTTAATTGTTAAGCTACACAAAAGGATTATATACAGGGATTGTGAAGTTAAACAATTGCAAAATTTGGATATTTTTTTCTATTATTCTTTAGAAATAGCATTTAATTTGCTCTGACACAAAATTTCCCACATATTTTCCATTTGTTTGCAGAGCAACACCTGAATTTCAAACTGCACAAAATTAAATTAGGTCTGACCTAATCCAAAGTTTAGAGCGAGAGCACGCCTCATTCGAAAACCATGGGCACCAACAGGAGCTCACACATATGACCGAAGGAGTGGCGTCGACAAAAATTACCTTGACTGCTGTATTGAGAATGACTAACGTCTCTTTTGATGACTTGTAAGATGTAAAAGAACCGTTTAGTGGAGCTCAACCCACATTTTCATAGCGACTTCGCACAGGAAACAGGAAAGAAGAAGAAAAGCAGGAAGAAAAAGACGACGACAGAGAAGAAATCAAAGAACACTTAGAAAAACATCACGGATGCCGGCAGTTTAGACTGACACACGCCATAAACGTGCGTATGGAGTGCATCTGTTTTACCACAAACGCCATCTTCAGGCAGGGAGTGTCATTGCATCAATATTTCCTCAACCCAAAGGAATAGCACCCTGCTGAGGGTGCAAAGATTCGGACCAGTGTGTAGAACCCTACATTTTTTCCATTTACATTATGCTAATGCATTACTACTGGATGGGTGCAAAAGGGGAGGAAATGGGCGGAGTTGAGATTACATTATTCACAAGATATGTTCCCATGGGAACCAAATGTAAGCGTCCAGTTGATGAATTGCAGTTTCAATCGTGGCTTCATTGGAGAGCTAGAAGTTGCTTTTGATTCGGACACTTTGTGTTTATTACTTGATATGTTTAAAAACGAAGAAACAAAGCAATCAAAGATAAGGAAACACGAGCTCGGGGAGCACTGATGAAAGCTGCCTAAGGTTTCACATTTCAGCTGATGTGTTGTAGGAAGGTGACCTTGGCTTCTTGGCGCCATGAGTGGTCTCGTGAGGGTTTAGATGGGGATACTGGATCGGCCCATGGGAGGCTTGATGCAGCAGCCATGCTTTTGGAGTGACATGGGATATCTGTGGAGATTGATTATGAAAAGGGAATGTTCCTGGCTACTGAGTTCTTCACTATGATGTGATCTCTTTTCCCAGACTGGATACGACATAGAAACTCAACCCTGGGGAGAGTCTCTAGCCAGTGAACTGGAAGAGCATTCTTTGCACTCTTTGACCTTTTTGTGCACCTACCTTTTCTGCATCAAAAAAAATTGATCTTGACCGCTGTGAGGGCTCTTTATTGTCTGAAAAAGAATAGCAACTCTAGGTTTAAATGGTTCCCTCTCTTTATTATGTGGTTGTTCAAACTGCCGATGAATGTGGAGTTGGGTTTCATCACAAACACCCATTACATTTACAATAGAAGCGTACGTTATACGAATCCTCGCGAAGATAAGAGTGGCATACGAATAGATGGTGTGTGTGTGTTTGTAGTGTGATAAAGAAATCTAATCAATTGATCGTGAGCTTGAGGGTGAACCAGGAACAGGTCTGACAGAAAGGGAAACAAGATGATTTTTGAAAGACGTAGTGTGTATCGTTACTCTCTAAAATCTATAATTCCCTTGAGATCCCTCCCTTCGGTCTTAATGACCTGCTGTATATTTTACACGCAGCACATTTAGAGATGTATGTCCTAAGAGAAAAAGTGACCTGTGTCCTAAGAGAGATAGCGGAGGGAGAAGTAAAGGGACTCAAGAGGAGGTAGAGGCTGTGCGTTCCATTTTGAAATGTGAAAGACACAACATTGGAATCACGGTTGATGAGGAGATTCATCTCTTGCAGTTCAAAGCAGTGATAGATTATGGGCTGGATTTGAGCGGCAGAATGGAAGGGAGCAGAGTGAGAAAAAGTGCGGGGACAATTTCAAGGGTGAGGTAACAACATAAAGTGGAGAAAATAGAGTCGCCATGACTTGCACTTTTTCATTGTTCAAGGCTGTTGGTTGATTCAGATCCCAACTCTGGCCCACACCAGTACATTGGAAAAGTTACTAATCTTTATTCTGTTGGATCAGGTGCATTTTACAAATTAAAAACTAAATCTCTTGCATAAAACGTGTTTTCCTATCTGTGCTTCAAATGTAGATTGTGGACTTAATTTTGGAACTTTGGAAGTAACCAAACTCCCAGAAGGAACCTTCTAGTTATGAGTCGTTTTCTGCAGTATTTACAAAAATTAAGTGTGTATTTGTACAGTTTGTTATGAAACATTTAAACAGTAAGCCTTCATGAGAGAGTTTTCTCGCTGTGCTGGAGTGTGTTTCCTTCAGGCTATCAAGGTTCCCCACAAGTCAAAAAACATGTTAAGTTAAGCGAATTCTCTAAATTCCTAAATTAGGTGAGAATGTGTGGTACCCTGCAATGAATGAAAATAAAAAGCAATTATTTAAAATAATTGTAAACTTCAGATAATAGTTGTTTGCTTAAGATTTTCCGCAGTGCAGATAATTAAACATACTGTTGCAGAAATAGCCTGTCTGCTGGGAACGTCTTAAATGAGTCATTAGACTTAACCAATGCTTGTTAATTAGAATTTTGTAGTTTTGGGGGTGTTGGGGGCTTTTTTGTGTGTGTAAATTAACACATTTTGTTTGCCATCAATGGCCCACATAGTATAGAATCCCGTTGAAAATGTTGATTCTGAAAAAAACGAAAGGTTTTCTGACAAATGTGGTGGGGTGTACTCATTTATGATGGAGACCAGTCAACAAAATTCCAAAAACAACCAATTGAATTTTATCTTCAAAAACTTTAAAAGCTGTTAGAGAATAGACACTTATTTCACAAAGCTTATAAAATGTGAGCGCAAATAAAGAATGCACAATGAAATTTTCGCTCCTGTTCAAAATTAAATCCTTATTAAAACGCTTTTTTTATTTATCATTTGCTTTGAGGGACTCTCACATTGCTCTTGTTTTCCACAGTTACTGAGCAATTCAATGACTTAGCAATTTTGACAAAAAGGTCACTCCGCTTGAAAGTTTTAGTGTGTTATAACCCTTTTTGGCCACCAGGGGCAGACTTTTTTTTTTCTTTAATCATTTGCTCATCACCCTGCTCCCGCTGTACAGAGAAGGACCAGGACAGTGCTTATCTCTGCTGGATGGATCGTCTGTCTTGCCATCTTTCTCTAACTCTTGCTTTCAGTCTCCTAGAGTTGCCAATGCGCGCTCATGGCCCTTCCACAGCTCTCCGGAGCTCATGAAATATTCATGTTTTAATTAAGCAGTTTTACAGCTTCTACACTTGATGATATAAAGTGCCTGGGGTTGGGTGCGCATTTGCTTGTGCATGTGTGTTTTATGAAACTATGTTTGCCACCAGACTGCTGCTAGCCTGCTTGTAAAGACTCAAAGGGAATGGGATTTGGGGATACTGTATTTGTCAGACATCTGTCTCGCTCTAGGCATTTGCTATATCCTGCACAACAGATATGAAATAACTTTTGTTTCAATAGTGTCACTTTCTTGTGTTCCAGGACAAAATGTGTTTCTGCAATCATCTCTATTTACTACGGCACTTATGTTTGTCTAAATAATAATCACATCTAACTACATCCAAAGCTGAACTCCAGAGAGGCATAGAAACAGATGGCAAACAGCCGATGTATATTATCGCCATAATAATGGAATGACAAAACAAGACTTTGAAAGAAAACAATGTCACAAAAGGAAATAATGGGAGTAACATGGTCTCTTTTTGTGTGACAATAACTGGCCTCATGTATGTCATTATAGTTTTACAGTTTGCTGCCTGGATTCTATTGCAGAGTTTGAACAATAAAGATTTCAATCGACCATAAAAAAAGTTTTTTTTTTTCATTTGTTTACATTTTAAAATCACATTTTCACGAGTCACATAAACCCACCTTCGACAAGGGAAGGTAGTATTTGATTTTCTACTGACTTTGAACATTTTTTTTTCTTCAAAATAGAAAGATTTTATTAGTTAAACGCTTTGTGCTTTTTTGGGTGAATAAAGATTCGACTGATTGGCAATCACAGAGTTCAGATGTTACTTGTAGTTAGGCCTCCGGATTCCACACAAATTTGGAGAGATTTAGTCCTGCTCGCTTTTTGCAGAACCTCTCCAAGGCATTAAGGTTTTGGTGATGTCATGTGTAAACCCAAACCTTCAACTCCCTCCACAGATTTTCAAAAGGCACACTTTTGTTGCCTCGGCAGTGTGTTTTGGATCATGGGCATGCTTAAAAACCTACCCTTCATCTATTTCATGTGGTGCATTTCAGAAGTTTGGCCATCTGGACCTGCCATAAGATCCTGAGCATGTGTGGTGGGTACGAACATACCGGCCTAGCTGACTTGCTTGGATGTGTCTGAGTCCAATGAGATGTGAAGGGGAGAAAGCTGGGAGCGATACGGCTGGTTTGGACTGGGTCAGGGAGGAGAAGGAATGGTTCAGTATACATGGATGGAGGGTAATGGAATAATTGCTGTGGGTGTCATCTCCTCCAAAGGAACCAGTCCATGTTTGTACTGCCCACCCTGCAGAAAAAACACTTGTTTGATGATGGGATGGTGTTTTGGAGATCAAAGGCAGAATTTCCTCCTCCAAGCATGGAGAGTTGCCAGCTCAGTTTTGGCCACAACCCTAACCCTATCTTTCAGATGTTTACCAATTGTTTTCTACGGCTCTAACTGCCTTGAGACTGTTCCCCATGTGTAGTTCTCATGATAATTGTAACTCCACAAGGTGAGATCTTGCTGGAATACCCAGAAAAGAGAAGATGGAGAGTGATTTTGTGTTCCTTCCCTTTCTCACCAACTGTTGTCTCCTGTCACCAAGATGCTTGGTGGTGCTCATGGGGCTCATTCATTCCTTGTCTAGGTCAACAATCTTGTCCCTGACATCCTTGGACAGCCCTTTGGTGAATATTTTGGAATATGCTTCCGTGAAACGGTGTCATTTATACAGGTTTTCATTCTTTCCTCTCACTTGGCAGTCAGAAGTGCCAGAAGTTTAAAAAAAAAAAAAGTGCCTATGCCTTCAGAAAAACATGCTGAATTTGTGAGTGTGATGGGTACGGTGAGACAACACAACCATTGAGAGCTCCTAAATTACCCTCTCACCTATGTAGAACCCCATCTAACCCTCCAGCTACAAAAAAAACAGTATAAACCAAAGAGAGAAATTCCTCCCTAAAATGGTGAGATTGACCCAGTGAAAACAAGCAGCTGAGATTCCGAGGGGAGAGATGATTGGTTTGATATTTTGGATTAGGGGTTATTTGTCTGATAAAGACTCATGCTTTCGAGAGGCATCACAGATGGGCAACTGTTTAAAGCACCAGGAACATACACATGGTTTCCATAGGAACATAAGCTCTGAGAGCAACACTTAGAAGATGCTGTGCACTATCGAGTGATCACTCTGAAGGTACAATATATCAGAGTTCAAGCTAGGGAATGATGCTTTCCTGCTCTCTTCAGGTTTGGGCCATTTCAAGCACAATGTCGCAGTCAAGAGGATGGAGATAACTGGGTTCTTTTGTCATTCAAGAGCCTGTACGGAGTGGTGAAGAGAGGAAGTGATGTTTTGAAATTGAGAATCATAACTATACAAAAAGGATATGTGTTCATTGATGATCTGCTAATTTTACAAAAGCCAAATTTATCAAACAGCAGAAACTGCACTTTTGACTATGTTGATATAAAAATAAATAATTATAATTTCCAACAAAAGGAACAGTAATCTACTACAACAATCTCCAAAATTTATTAAAATACAAAGTTTCTGAACAGTGTGATGAAAATTAATATAATATAAAAAAATATATATATATTTTTAATTTCTTTTAAAAGCTTCACTTCTCTGCCGTGCCATTCAGTCTTCTTCTCTGCTCAAAGCAGGAGGTTGAAATAACTCTCTAGCGCCATAGTGACATAGTGGTCAAAAATGTTTGCATGAGTAGGCTGCTTTAAATAAGATTTTGAAAGAATAAGAATTTGAAAGGGGGTTGGGAATAAACAATATTTTAACTAATGTCACAAGTGACACACTTCACTCTCTTAATAATGGAACACAAAAAGACAATTATTTCATCAGATTTAAGTACTTTTTTTTTTCTTAAAAATGTCATGGAGTTTCAGTGAGATTCAAAGAGACAGAGTCTCTTCCAGTTTAGATCCATTTTGATGTTCACTGATCCAACACTGAAAGTTCATGGAAGTGAGGGCAGAAAGGCATGTTTATGTGTGTGTTGGTGTGTGTTCACCCACATCCTTTTGCTCCCATGAGCAGAAATTTCTCTGCGGAAGATTGATGTGCAAGGAGAAAAGAAGAAAAGCCTGTTATTTTTCCACTCATCTGCGGACCTGTGAAAAGTGGAAGGCCCATCTGATCCTTTTAGTGAAGGTGTTTTTGATTCGAAGTAGATTTTTCCCCTTTTGTTCCTTCGGAGGAGAGGCATCCATCTTCGGAATTGAAACGTCGACTTCTCTGACCCGCACCTGCAACCAAAGAACATTCAAGCAAAGCCCTATTCATATCTCTGTCGTGCTTGTGATCTGTTTATCTACTTGCTCATCAGTAAACAGTCCAGACTCTGAGCTGCACGAGTGACACAGGCTGTAATCCTGTAACGCTTGCACTTCAATCATAAGAAGACATTGTCTTTGTCATTGCTTCATCACTGAAAGGCAAAGCAAAGATCGTCACTTAAGGAAGTAAATCACCCAAAAATGACCTTTTACTTCCACTGAAAAGATCCATTTGTAAAAGTACTTTTGTTGTCAACATTATATTGCAAAACTTATTCACTCAACCATCCAAATAATTAAATTCAGATGTTCCAGACACATCGATGACCACGGGTGGATACAAAGAAGCACTTATTGAATGAGTTGCATAGCAGAATAATCTGCTACAAGCACCATGAGAGGCTCAGTGAATACCCAGATAGTCAGAAAAGACAGCAACTCGGCAACAAAAGGTGTAAGTCAACAAAATATAGAGGGGGCTCAGATGATGCTGAAGTCACCAAATACCTGCAGTGAGTCCTTACAGATCTTCAAACTTCATGCAGCCTTCAGATACGCTTGAAAACAGTGAGTAGTGAGTTCATGACCATGCAGCTGCATCCAATCCATACATCACCAAGTGCAAGCAATGTATTCAGATGCCACTATGCTCTATGGTGAAGAGTCATACTTCTCCATCTGTTTGTATGAATTTGATTTGTTGAGCTATTTCCAAATAAATATGGTCGTGAGGCTACATCTCTGCAACAACTTTGTGTGTTGACACAAAAGTTCATATATATTATGATAAACATGAGCTGATGTTTTCTGCGCAGCTTCACTATGGTGCCCCCTAGTGATCGGGAGATATGAAAACATTAGCTACCTCTGCCATTTGGATTTTGTAGAACATGTAGACACTGCTTTTGGCAAATACATTCATTTATCTTAAAAAAATTCCCATTAAAAGCTTTAGTCCATGTGATATGGGTACCAAACTTGATACATAGATTTTACCCTAGAGTGAACCTACCGTACACTACCTCACCCAACCGGTTTAGATTAATGTTTTGCATTAAAATCACATCAATTTAAAGTTCTCTCTCAGGACTTGTTCCTTTTTTCAGATCGCTGCTTGGCCCCGGATCACTGCTTGCAGATGTTTTCTTTTCTGTTATTCGTCTTTTGTTTCAGACAAAAATGTCTGAACGCATCTCCTCCGAGACGTTTGAGCTACAACCCTTAAATTTTGGCGAGTAATCCAAACCGTGTGTCGTGGGCTGCTATATAATCTCAGACTGATACCACAAAAGGGAAATCACTGGGAATGTTGGGAAATTATACACTGACTCAACATGTGGTCAAACTTTTGAGCATCTGAGTACTCGGATAGAGAATTTGGAGTTTAGCTATGCTAATAATTTTTTTTTAATTATGACAACTCCCTAGCAACCACTTTGTTTACCCTAGCAACCAATTTTTCTGACCTCTACCTCAAATTTGGTAAATGATAGAGACGCGGTGGTTGGTTTATATAATTCTATAGAGAACATGAAATTATGTCACTGGCCCACCATAGCAACCAAACCGTTTACCATAGTAACCAATTTTAATGTCAGCTAGAAAATCTCTCTTTTTTTTTACTATCATAGAAACATGGAGGTTAGTCGACACTTTTACAAGCCAACATCAAAGTTTGTGTAAAAGTATGATGATATTTATTTATATTATAGTTTGATACAAATTTTTACCCTGATTTTGATCCGGTATGCAATATTAATTGTTGATTAAAAAATATTTTTTATTTTTACACACACAAACCTGGCGTGTTGGGTTTAATAGAAGTTATTATAGCACGCATTTCCTCTTATTTTTAATGTGTTACCAAAATAAGATTGTTTAAGGTAAAAATTCAAATAGTGAGTCATAATAAAAATTATTTAATCCAACGAGCTTTTAATCCATCAGTGCTACAGTGTATATTTATGATAAACGACTTTATGATTGTAATAAAAAACTGTTAGCTCATCAGTTTTATCAGCGGTGACTGGTTCAACTACAACATTGTGATGGATACAGTTGTATAATCTCAGACTTGCTATTTTTGGTTTGTAGTTTACGTTCTGCCCACTGCGAAATTCTTCCGAGATTAGGAGAAGCAGCGAGGGTGAAAAGCAAAGTTGTGTTTCCGGCCTCTGGAGCGAGGGTAATCAATGAGATTTGTAAGCACAGCTGTTCAAATATTTATACTGAGAGAGAAGAGAGTGGATTATCCCTCGGGGACAGAGGCTGATAGAGATGGACAGAGTAAAAATGGATTTGAGGTGATGGATGTCTAATTTCACTGTGACAAGCTAGGTTTAACAGTTTGATTTCTACTTTATAGAGTGACATTAAATCTTTGCTTCACGTTTAAATTGCCTCATGCGCAGGCAATGACTTGCAGCCTCCTCTGGATGTCAGCACTTCCCATGTTTCATTCCCTGGCCTGCAGACTGTTTAAATGCACGGAAACAACCAGAAAACAATGCATGAAGTCCAAAAAGGTATAATTTAGAGGTACTAAGTGACCTTGTCTCAAGATTATGGTAGGATTACGTATTGATGATGCAGAGCACTGTCACTTGAGCTATTATTAGACCTTCTGCTCGAGATGTTGAGGGAAAATGGAGGTCACTTTGAGATTTTCACAGGATGATATTTATGTATGGGTAGAATGATTTGTTTGAAAGTTTGGGTTTCATAAAAAGACGGAATACTAAAGATTGTGCTGGAACAGAGGGCGAATCTTTGAGTTTAAAGATGACAGAAGAGGCTGCAGCAAACTGCTTCGATAAGGGAGCAAGCAGCAAATAAGAGAACAATAAATTACTGAAAGCATAATAAAATATCTTTAGGAACAGTGACCGAAATGTATTTTTCTTCTTCGGCGTGTGATTATTGAGCCAAAAAAGAAAGGTCGTATTCTCTCATCGTTTTTCATCCACAGAGAACATCTTATCTCCTAATGGAGTGTTATTTATCCTATCTGGACATTTTGCTTATTGGTTTTTCTAAAGAGATGATTTTCCTCACAAACGTTTTCTTGCTTCTTTTTTGCAGAGATCTGTATGGAACCTATTTATTTTCACTTTATGTATTTGTTCAACTTTCTTGTGATAGCAAAAAAAAAATTAAACTGTATATTTGCAGTTGTGCTCATACGTTTACACACCCTGGCAACATTTTAGATTTCTTGGCCATTGCAACACAGTAAACTCTTTTTAAATCACAATACCAGATCAAAAGTATAATGTTTGGTATTCCGCCCTGATGTCTCTTGAGGTAGTTTTTGATGAGGTTCTTTATCTTCTCTGTTGGTGAAGCAGAACATTCTTCTTGGCAAAAAGCCTCCACCTTTAGTAAATTCTGAGTGTTTCAATGATCTTGAGGTTGGGAGACTGAGATCCACTTCAGAACCTTCACTTTGTTGTGTGTTCTTTGTACTATCACCAATCATAGTCATGTTGGAATGTCCAGGAACGTCCCATGGGCAGCTTCCGGGTGCAAATATTCTTCCAGGATGCTTTGAGAACATGCTACATTCATCTTTCCATCAATTTTTGACCAAGTTTCCTGTGCCTTTGTAGCTCAAACATCTCCAAAACATCAGTGACCTGCCTCCGTGCTTCACAGTGGGGATGGTTTTCCGTTCATTTTGGCTCCCCTCCAAATGTAGCATTTATAGTTGTGGCCATAAAGTTCAGTTTTGGTCTCATTGCTCCAATTAAATTTGGAGCTTGTCTCTGAACTCTGTTAGGCGTGTTTTCAGAAGCTACCTTGTAACATGTGTATAGTATTGGCTTTCTCTTTGCTCCCTGAAACAGCCACCCACGTTTTTTTTTTCAGAGAGCCCTGTATTTCCAGCTGAATTTTTTTTTTTTTGCATCCCTTACAATTTTTCTGGCAGTTGTAGCAGAGGTTTTGTTGAATCTCTCACTTTACACTTCACAATCAGAGTTAGAACACTTCTGATTTGCATCTTTTTACATCCCTTACTCTATTTGTACAGTTCAGCTACCTTTTCACACAGATCCCCATCGCTCAGTGTACAGAAATGTCAGCGCATCACTGGATAAAAGAGGCTAGCGTCTATCAGAAGTATAGAAACTCCAGGGTGTGTTTTGATCAGGCTCATTTGGAAAGTTTCTGGTGCCATTATGATTTGAAATTTGTAAACTTATGTTCACAACTGTATACACACATCCAAAACAGCTAACGAAAGTCATCGATGATGGTTAATCAATGCTTTACGAAACAGCACGTGTGTGAAATGCTTGTTTCTGTCGTAATAAAGTGAGAGAATGTGCTTCAGTGAATGACTGGCAGTTTTGTGTACTACTTTGAACTTTTTTGTAGAAAACATCAAATATCTGCAATTGTCGACAGTGTTGGATCCTTATACTTCAGCATTTTGTGATAATATTGGCCATACAGACCTTGTCTTTATTTAGACATCCATTCTCCAGGGTTTCATTGAGATCTTATTTACTTTTAAATAAGGTTGAAGTTATTGAGCAGCATTTAGAACTGATTTCCATCACTTATGGTCCCCTGTGGAGCATGATTGGTCAAGCATGCTGTTTATGCCATGTCTGATTGGTTGATGAAGCCATCAGACTTGGCGGGATTGGAGGACGGAATTAATCAGGGCAATGCACTGCAAGCCGTCCCGCTTCATTTTGTATGCGATTGTCACTTGCTGGGAAAGGAGCACGTTTGATTGTATTTTCATGGCCGAGACATTGAAGTTCAATTGGGTGAATGTGTCTCAAGCAACATGAGGCAAAGCCAGAATGAGCGCCCTAAGTAAACAATTTACCATTAATCGCTCATCCTGCTTAAACAAATGGATATTGATTCAGGTTTCCAGCACAACCTGGCCTCAAGATTATATCGGCTGTGCAGAAAAGGCATGGGCTGTTTTTGCGTCTGGTCTTTGTATCGTTTAACGGAATAATCCAAGCTTTGCTTGAAAAATCTGGGCTCGGTAGATAGATTACACATTTTCTTCCATCAATGAGATTCCGACTTCAAAGTTAAACATAGTTTAAAGTAAAAAATGTGCTTTTGTCTTGCAAGGTGTTCTTATTAAAAAGCCCACCGCACACATTGTTTACATTAACTTAGCAAATGAATAAATCGTTAAAAAATAGGCCTTCATCAGAAACACTTCTGTCATGTCATCAGGACACCCAACTGAACAACAGCAAACACCTGAGTTCTAAAGTTTTAAAAAATTGATAAAACTACAATTAACATTAATAAAATTGTTATTTTATCTACAGCTTATCTTAATGCAGTTTCCTTTGGCCTTGTGTACACCGACAATTGTGGATTCATAATAAATCACTGCATTCATACAAAGCTGCAATTGTGCATGAACTCAATTGAATACGAATCTGATAAATATGTTAATAGGCACACTTGAATCAATTATAGACACAGAAACCGAATAATTTGATTTTTGGAGAATTTTATCTTTAGGTAGAAAATTAAAAAGTGAGTTTTCCTGATGTAGTCAACTTTATGGGTTCTAAAAACTTTATGGGTCATAAAAAAGTTTTAAGCAGGCAAAAAAAAATTACAGAATTGTGCATACACCAGATATTAACTTTACATGGGAAATGCATATTCCTAAGTTCATTTAATTGAATATCTGACCATACTCAATATCCCCTGCTGGACCACTTCCGTTTTCAGAGGGTATTACGCATCTTCTAAACTCAGTTATCTTGGATTGCATCTACAGTCCCTCAAACAAGATCCTCTTTGCGTGAAATCTTTGGGATGCAGTATGACTACCTTGTGTCTTGTTGCTCTACTTAACTTTGTACCAGAATGTGACTGTTCCTCACTCAGTTTTAAGCCTCCTATACAGCTGTTTCTGTTTCAGGTCATATTTTGGAATATCCCCTTAAAAATCCTGAATGGAAATGCCAAGGTGTGCACAAAAATTGAAAAATGCACATGAAAAAAAATATTTTTGATGAACTTTTTAAATGTGCATTAGCTATAATGGAAGATTAATCAGCGCAATGTGTTTTTCTGTCGAAAAATGACTGCGCGTATTGCGTTTTGTCTACGTGTTCTAAGACACGTGTTGTTATGTATGAAAAAAGGCTTTCTCCTTACGCAGCAACTTCCATTTTTCTTTTGATATTTGCCGGAAGTTTATCAGGAAGTGACAATTTTGTTCTCTTGGACTCGGTGGATGTAAACAGTGCTTTATTTGGAAACATTTTATACTAAATTCTAGTTCTCGGGAAATTGGCTATTGGTGGACATAAGGTTTGAAGGCAGTAACAAATATTAATTTTACTTAGATTATTTTAGATCTTTTGATTGCTCAGTTTGCATTTCCAAACATAAACAATCCGAATTTATACTTCTTTGTTTGCAGCATTTTCAGCACGTTTACTGTCTTTTTTTTTTAACTTCTCATTTCATTACACACTAATCTGAGCTCCGGGTTGAATTACACATGCACCCCGGTAACTATTGATTTGTGAGTAATTAAAAATGTCTGCAGCTGGGCATGGTCCATCTTCATGTTCTATTCATGCAGATT
This sequence comes from Danionella cerebrum, assembly GCA_007224835.1. NCBI lineage: Eukaryota > Metazoa > Chordata > Actinopteri > Cypriniformes > Danionidae > Danionella > Danionella cerebrum. The sequence continues at coordinate 126,381 of SRMA01026222.1, forward strand.
AATACATATTTGTCAGGGCCTCCGGGATCAGACAGCAGCAATGTCTGCTATTAAACATTCATGAGGGAGCAGAAAGCAGGGGCTCATATTCTACTGTTATTTATGGGACCATTTCTACATCTGAGTGCCATCGTAATGGATTACGAAATCAGATCATTATTGCACAACGGAGATGGAAATTTAATTTGTGGCTTTTTCCACTTGCATGCAACATTCACGTGTGTTCATCATAGGTGGCTGGAGTGGGTGGGGCAACTAATTATTATACTGCATTGATTATTTACTGACGAGTTGATGAGGTGTTTTGGATGTTTTCATGACACTTAAGGCCATTATCAGCCCTTTTTATGGTTCAGTCAGTGCCGACATCAGCTACTGACAGCAGTGACCAACTAATCTCGATTTTATTGTGTATTCTAGAATACTGATTCTAAAGCAAGAAGATTCTGAAAGCAAGGTTTAAGAAGATTTAACAGAAAAATGTGGCTTTATTTAACTTAAACATAGAGGTAAACGCAGGTAAAAAGTACATAGCTCTCAGAGGAGAGGGTAGGAATGGAGGATGGGAAAGTAAAGGAGTTAAGAGAAACTGCAGCTTTCTTCAGAATCCAAAGCATGACAGAGAAAAGGTCTCTGTGCAACTTGTTACTTCCTGTTTGAATTATTTCCTGTATTAGAAGTGTCAGAAAACAACACAGTTGAACAATGAGATCCTTGCTGATCAATTGCTAAAAACATTAAAACTAATAAAATGAAATCAGTTTGTGCAGTAGGTTCTTATCATCCAAAGCTAACGTTGACAAAAACACTGACCCTGATAGAAAAAGGCTTTTTTCCCACTTGCATTCACGTGTGTGTTCATCATAGGTGGCTGGAGTGGCTGGGGCAACTGGGCGGAGTGCAACATTGAATGTGGGGGTGGAGTCCAGATACGCAATCGCAGCTGTCAATCACCTCCAGAGGATTCTTTTCTCTGTGAAGGGGTTCTGGAGGAAGGTCGTCCATGTAACACCCAACCGTGCATTGGTAAGTTAATCTTGTGTTTGCACGTGAATGATTTTCACCTTCAGAATCCACATTTGTTTAACATTGTTCGCATTTCACTGTAAAAAAAAATGTAACATTGATTTTTCTAAGATAGATGAAAGAATGAGCCTTTTTGTGTACACTCATAGGCTACAGGCAGTATTCGTCTAAAGGCAAGGGTTTAAGTCCAGTGAAATACAAAGGAAATCAAGAGCCCATGCTTGGTAAGACCTTCACTGTTCAATGTGACTAGTAAGTAGATCTTCATTCAGTTTGGATGAAGGCCATGAGTCAATGACCCACTCCATGGTCGAGGCCATCAGCTGCAGATGTCTTCACCTCGATTGTCCGTGTCTCCTTTTGCATATGTTCTACTTATGTTTTTCCATCCACCATCCACTGCTCACTCCATCATTTTGGTGTTCAAAGCACACATGTTGAGGTCACACACACCCAGGACTTCCACCAAATCTTGCATTCGCATGAAGCGTACAAAACCAGGTCTCAGACCTGTAAACCTAAACCTCACACATAAATCCCAAGCATGGCTGATGCTGGTCTAAATGTTGAGTTCACACAGCACTGCCCAATCAGAAGTCGAGTGTAGTTGCTAACCCCAACCCATCCTGCAGGCAAAGGGCGACTTGGCACTCGTAGCCAATCCCTGCGCTCGTTGGACAGCCGTAAGCGAGTGGACTCTGATAAGACCCGCAGTGGACAGACATCTTCCCAGACAGGTAAGAGGACGGGTGGCATCAGCCTCCTCTGGAGCTTGGGGTCACAAACACGACACTCACTCATCCACAAACACTTCCAAGCGAATCATGCATTAGTTTACATACAGGGGAGTTGACTGGATGCGTATGTGGCCATGGCCTTGTCTTTTTTTTTTATGGTCCTGTCAGTGTGATTTATGTTGTGTTTGTCTTTGCCATGTGTATTACGGCTTGGTTCATGGAGAAATATCAAGATATCCATGAATCACGAACACCATTGCTTACAAGGAAACTTAAAGTCTTTTGAAAGGGTTGTGACCCCTTATTATGAAACGAACAAGAGCTCCTTGTTTCGGGGTGGCCATTGGGCTTCTGTACCATTTCCTTGTAAGCATTGCATAGACTTGTCTTTCATTTTTTTTTTCATGAATGTCTGTCATTTAAAATAAAAACAGTGGTCATATCTGTTATCATCTGTGATTTTGTCATTTGTACCAGTATAAATGGGCGAATTCTTGATAACAAGTTTTAAAAATATAATATTATTTTGAAATTGTGCATGGTTTTACTGCTTTATTTTTCCTGTGGATGGAGGCTGTGAAAATAATTGTGACAAAACTGGTTACAAGATATTTCCCATTTCTCGTTTTAGAATATGCTTTTTTTTTTACAAACATACTGCAATGTGCTTCGGGATGAGTTGAATGTTGGGATGAGTCAAAATCTCTCCTGCCTCATCAGCTTTCATTTTGAGATTTAGTCCAACTCCAACTCTTCCAAAGGAAACCATTTAAAAACTCAATTCCTTTGGGATTACAACACGATTCCTGGGCTTTAACAGTTCCTCTGATTTAACAAATCACAGCCTTTTTTCTGTGGGGCTTAAAAGTTCCTTTACCGCTGACGAGTTAGACCTCTCCTGTTTGATGAAGCGTTTCGGATGTTTTCATGACACTTAAGGCCATTATCAGCCAGTATCAACCCCCTTCTTGTGCTTCAGTCAGTGCCTACTCCACCTACTCAAAAGTCAATCACTTTATCAATCAACCAACTAATATTGTATTATAGAACACTGATTCTAAATAAACAAGACTCTGAAAGCAGGGTTTAAGAAGATTTAACAGAAAACACAGCTTTATTTAACTTAAACATCCAGGTAAAAGCACTTCTCAGAGAGAAACAAAGGGAGAGGAGAGAGACGGAATGGAGGAGTGGAAAGAAGGAGAGTTAAAGAATCCAAAGCATGACAGAGAAAGGTCTCTGAGCAACTTTATTGAGAGCTTGTAACTTCCTGGTTGTGAGGTATTTCCTGTTCTCTCTCTTTTTTTTCTATTACACAGTTGAATCATTGCTGAGCATTTGCTAATCAGTATGTGGAGTATGTTTTTATCATCGAACGCTAATGTCGACAACAACGCCCCTTCTCAAGCCATGCACAATGACATGATAACATCTGAAACGTATGGCTAGAAGAAATGTCTAATCCTGCATGCTAATTAGTTTTGCCCCTTTTCCTACCTTTCCCTCCACACCCTACCCTACCCCCGTCCCTACCTCCACTTGCTTCCTCACTCCCGCTCAGTGGATTCACCATCGGGTGAGGAGTGGTCTGCGTGGACCGTGTGTTCGGCCACGTGTGGTGAGGGCTGGCAGAGCCGAACTCGCTTCTGTGTCTCCTTGTCCTACAGTACGCAGTGCAGTGGGCCGCTGCGCGAACAAAGACCCTGCAATAACACTGCGGTGTGCCCAGGTAAGCACAGCCCACCTCAGGCCTCTCCTCACCCCTTTCGCATCCACCTCCCTTGACTTGAACCACTTTTGCTGAAGTCTGTTAGCTTTGTTCAAATCACTCTCCAGTGGATTCCTCTACTTCTGCATATAACTGCCACAGATACCCAAGAGCCATGGTAAGAACTAATGGTAGTAAGAGCCGCCTTGCCAGTAAGGTACCCGGGAGTGCAACGGGCCTTCATATGGGGGGCAAGATACAAGTTAATGGCATGTGCAAGGACTTCTAAGGGTTAAGCAGAGCCTACAGAACTTCAATGCCTATTTTAAGAGCAATTTGTGAATAACATTCTCTGTGAGGGTTTCTCTGTTCTCACTGAGAGCAGTTTATTCCGTATTTTGATAGACAATAAGAAACCCTTGAAAATGTAACTCTGTTATTAGTCAGATACCTCAAAACATGACAGCAGTAAACATTTTTCGATGTAACCTTAAAGTCATTGTTGCATTTGAGTCGCTTTTCAAAGGAGTTGTCTTGGGCTTCTTAGTTTTAGTCCAGTGCATGTATGTGTGTTTTTCCCTCTATAAATCATACCCTAGCCGCTCTGATTACAGAGCACGGGGCGTGGGGTGAGTGGACGCCATGGAGCTTATGCTCTTCAACATGCGGCCGTGGATACCGGGAACGCAACCGCTCCTGCAAACCACCACAGTTTGGAGGAGACCCCTGTGATGGTCCAGAGAAACAGACTAAGTTCTGCAACATTGCTGTGTGCCCAGGTGATCTGTATGTCTTTAATTTCAGACGTTTGCATTTTATTCCCATCACAAAATCAAACCTGTAGGAGAAGAAGGTTCAAAGAAATTCTATGACGGCTGCAGCAAAAAATTTAAAAGCTTTAAATTGTACATTGTAATAATGTAGTATATTTGTATATTTTGCTTTGCAGTGGATGGAGTATGGAATGAGTGGTCGAGTTGGGGCTCATGCTCCTCTACATGTTCAAATGGAACAATGCACCGCAAACGGGAGTGCAACGGGCCTTCATATGGGGGCTCGGAGTGTCTTGGTGTGTTTCAAGAGTCACGGGACTGCTTCCTCAGAGAGTGTCCCGTGGATGGCCAGTGGCAGCTCTGGAGTTCTTGGTCTAGTTGTACAAAAACCTGTGGCGGAGGAAGTCAGCAGAGGCAGAGGTTGTGTTATGGTCCCTTATTTGGTGGTGAGCCGTGTCCGGGAGACAGAGAGGAAGTTAGAAGTTGTAATGAGAAGAGGTGTCCAGGTAAAGCAATTATGTGGTTGTAACCAAAAATGTGCATTTGTGCATACGTTTTAATGTTTAAAGTATTTTTCCTCTTATTTCTGCAGAACCACATGAAATCTGTGACGAGGAGAATTTTGCAAATGTTGTCTGGAAGAAAACTATTTCTGGAGACACAGCGGCTGTGCGATGCCCTCCAAATGCTGTTGGTAAGAGTTGCAGAAATGTATCGATTGTCAATCTTCACCCTCAGGAGTGTGTTCAGACGTTTCAGCACCATGGATAGCTCCAGCTGCATTGGTTTGAGTATAAGTTATATTGCAAATAGTATTCGCCTCTCATCCAAATAATATTCCTGTCATTTCCACACTACTAAGTAATCCATAGTCCGCTCACAGTGGTATTCGAACAAAGAGGAAATGATTGGGAACATAAAGAAATTAAAGAGCCTGGTTATCAGATGGTGAAACACAGATGCCGCAACTTTCATCAGTCACGGGCCTTGTATTTAGAGTAGAGCCAGGGAATTCATCAGCAAAATAAATAAGCAAAATAAACATGATGCTAAAAACCTGAGACAAGATTGTCCGATTTGACTTTAGTATAGCCCACTGAGCTTCCATTCTGTCGCTTATCCCACAGTAATTTATGTGTGGTATACACCATTAACAACATAGCTTTGTGTGTCGACAAAACGTCTAGTAACCCCACATTCCCTGAATAGGGAACGGAGACGTTAGTCGGGATTAGACCGACTGAATGGGAGCGAATCACTGTGAGAGCGACTGACGAACATATCAACGGGCAAATTAATTTGCAAGGCGTAGGTGATTGACTAGCAATCAGCCGGGTATAAAGCCTACGCCACCATTATGCAATTTTCCTTCGGAGCTGACTGAGTGAGACTCTCTCTCCTGAACTTTGACGCTTCTAGCTTGAAAGATCAGCAGGTTGCTTACCTCTTGGCTTTTTTGGTGTAGTCCTCTGCTAGCTCAGATTAGCATGCCACCAACGCCAGCACCTCGAGATCTTCTCAGGCAAGCTTGTCCAGTGATTCAGCCGTTTTCTCACTATCCTGTCCTTTTTTCACGACACGATGAGCAAAACGTGCACTATTCCTGGCTGTTGTGGGCTTCTCGTTGAAAGACGGTCACGGGAGTTGCGCGCTGTGTTTGGTTTCCAGCACACCGACGCGGCTCTCGTGAAGCGCGAGTGTTTGCATTGCAGCACTCTGCTGAGCCGAACGTGGAAGTTTTGGGTAGAGCGGCGTCAGGTGATTCCTCGCGTCATCCCCAAACACCGAGTGTGTCGACAAAACTAGTTTTTACAAGTTTCTTCAGTTGTGTGTTCAGGCGATGAATCAACCCAAGGTGGTGTTAAGTGTTATTTTCAATTTCGAGAACAATAAAGCACTTTAAAATTGAATTTTGTCTTAAACAAATTCAAAGATGACAGTTTTATCTATGATCATTGAGCTCTAGCTGCATTGAATTGTTCTAAATGAGGAATTTGGTGGAGAATAGATTACGGGGTGGGGTTTTATTCCACAAATGGAATCCTTCAGCATTATTTTGCAATTATTCAATAGTTTGCAAAACGGTCATAAAAAGGTCATAAACTAAAAAGTTTGGTTTAGAAGCACCATTACCATCCTACTTTAAGAGTGGACCCCCCCCCCTCCCCCGCATCCTATTGTTATCCTAAGGGATAACAATAGAATGCCACTTAAGTTCCAAAACATCTAAAGGCAGATGAGCAAATACTTTTGGAAACAGTTAAAGATTTTAAAATTACACAGAGGAAAACACTTTCCTGAATATCTGAAACCCAACTGGTAGCTCTTTCAAGGTAGTCAATGTCTAAGACTTAAGCAAACTTTATTGAAGAGCTTCTAATCATGGTTCCTTTAAACGATGCAGGGTTAATTCTCCGACGATGTTCACTGGACGATGAAGGAATTGCATTCTGGGAGAATCCCACATACATGAAGTGCATCTCAAATGACTATCGAAGTATCCAAACACTGGTAAGAGATCTTGCATGATGAAACCCTAGAAAGAACATGACCAAGAACTGTTAATGCTATTACTATTTCCAGACCAGAGATCACCTGTCCAAAGCTCAGCGAGGTCTTGTGGGAGACGGAGTCTCTGAAGTCATATCCAAGCTGAGGGTGACCTCCAGTGATGGAACCAGCTACAGTGGAGACCTTCTAGCTATCATAGATGTGCTCAAAAATATGACAGAGATTTTCAGGAGGTCCTACTACAGCCCTAGTAATGCAGACATGAAGGTCAACTGCCTTTTTTCAGATTTTATCTCCGATAATTGTGAGTTTTACCCTGAACCCCACTGCGTTAATCATTTTCTCACAGAATTTCGTGCAGTCAGTGAGCAACCTGCTGATGGAGGAAAACAGAGACAGATGGGAGGAAGCACAACTAGTTAGTCTCCCAGTTCCTCTCCTTCTTTCATTCATTCTTCAAGCAATTCATCATTCACTCATTCCTTCTTTTGGAACAAGTGTTGGCTTATTCTGTTTACGTGGAATAAAAGTGATTAATTGGGTTATTATCTTCCCCTCGCTGCACATATTTCTTTCAGCTCTTTGTCTCCTGCTGTTTAGTTTGGTCATTAGTTAGTTTAAAATTTATGTCGTAACACCAGCATCAGCTAACACAGTAAAACAAGTATTTCATTAAGAACGCGTAATGATGGATCTTCTTTGTTTGGGCTGAAATTGAATAACAATAAGCTCTGTTTGTCTTTCTGCCAGCTGGGGCCCAATGTGAAGGAGCTTTTTCGTCTGGTGGAGGACTTTGTGGACGTCATCAGCCTCCGCATGAAGGACTTCCAGGACACTTATGAGGTCACAGACAATCTAGGTAAGTTTTCATTGATGTTACAGTGAGAGAAACACTTTTGATTGAAAAAAGACGCATTAACAGTAATAATAAAGTGTTTTATTTACATTTCTGAGCACTAGATGACACAAGATGAAAAAAATAATGCTAAAAAATACTGCCAAAAATTTGGGATATGTTAAATTTACACAGACAACATGAGTGTCGCCCATGTCACAAAAATGAGTGTAGTCTTAAGAGAAAAGCTACACTTAAGACTTCAACTACAGCTGATTCATTAAGGAGGTGTCCAGCAGACAGGTGACCATAAAAGGGAATTATGAAAGCGTTTCCAATTTCATGCAGTCAGCAATGACTCCCCATGGAAGAAAAATGTTACAAAATCTGAAAAAGTAAAGGTGAGCTCTCCAAGAAGTTCAGCAAAGCTTTATATATCAGCCAAATTACTGTTGCAAAAGCGATTCAAAATTGGTGCTATCATGAAGGACCCCTCTCCTAAAGCCCATGCACAAAAAGCATGCCAAGTATTTGGGGTCCACTGGGACTCAATACTCTACACAAAGACTTTTTTTAGGCTGGGTTTGACGCGTTCCAAGAAAATTGCCTACTGTGAAACATGGTGGTGGCAGTGTCATTATGTGAGTGCTGTTGGTGCCGGGGAGCTGCATTTCATTGAACTGCTTGGTACTGAAGGAGATGAGGGGTGCACTTTTCCAACATGACAATGATCCAAAACACACAAATAAAACTGCCGCTGCATTTCTGAAGAAGAACAAGATGAAGGTGATTGAACAGTTTCCTGATCTGAACCCAATAGAACACCTGTGGTGAATTCTGAAGCGACAAATTAAGAATCGCTCTCGATCCAGCACCAAAAAGAGGTTATTCTTTTTTATTAAAACGGAAAGCCTACTGAAACGTTTTTATATCAGCCAAACATGCAGCTGGTGGAGCCGAAGAATTTCAAGAAACAAATTACAGTAAAAATGTTCAAAATTGTTAGTCTTTGTGTCTAAGAAAAATGAGATTGAGTCTTGCATCACGTTTGCTGGTTTAAACCCAGAGCATTTTTTGATTTATCCAAAAAAAGGCAAGAATGAAACCCTTTGAAAACCCTTCAGACTCTGAGCTACGAATGATATTATGCTCACATAGATTTCCAATTATGTGTAGCTCTGGGCATATCTCAAGCTTTGGAATCACGCTCAAAACCATCACCTCTCCTGCACAAAGAAGACTGTGTTTTACTCAGCAGGCCATGATCAGAGAACAGTGGGAAGTTAAACCGTATGCTTGTATATTGGGGGCTGCAGTTGGCGGAGTTTAAAAGGGCAAGTGAGCTGATTCTGTTTACCTCTGAGTCTCTGAGCTGTCCATGAACCCAAGAAAATCGAATTCTCCCTCTGCAAACAACGGTCCTTAAGCAGTGCGCATGGAAATTCTCCAATGGAAATATGACCCATCTTTTTGATAGCAACGCAAATGAGGAATTGGAAACACAATTTGTTTGACAAAATAACTTAAAAGTTACTATTCACTCACTGGCCACTTTATTAGGTACATGTGTACAACTGCTCATTAATGCACATTTCTAACCAGCCAATCACATGCCAGCAACTGAATGCATTTAGCCATGTAGACATGATCGAGACGATCTGCTGGAGTTCAAACCAAGTGGGGAATAAAGGTGATTTTAATGTTTCATAACAAAAACCAAAAGTGCTGAGACAAAATAGAAATGTATTAATGTCAAAACAACGTGAAACGTATCAAAAAACTAGGCAAACCTCTCCTAAACATTTTACACGGTCCACTTTTTTCAGTACCATTGTGCGTTTTTTTTGTCAGAACTTTGCAAAACACAAGCCTTATCACAGGTATTGTACTTCCAATGATTACCCCTTCATTTCACCACTAAATTGCACTGATTTGGGGTCTTCTCACATTTTAATTACAATTTGCTCTGTTAGAACTCTTAAAACCAAACATTTTAAAGCTAATAACCTTTTTGAAATCCACACATAATATTTGAAATCAAAATTAAACAATAGATGGGTAAATTGCAACTTTTTTGCATATATGTAACTTGATTGCTTAGGTTTGCAATCCTCTACGAGTGGCTTTGTATAGTCAGGTTTATTTAAATCCAATAAATCAAAAGAGAGTCTTTCATAAGTACTGTACGTTCTCGTAGTGTATCATGGCTCGGAGCAGACAGCAATCATAAGCGACTGAGAGAGTTTTCCGAGCAGTGGCCTGACAGCAGAATGACACATTCAATAGTTTAGCTGTGATTGCTGTGCAGTGAGTCAGGAATAAAGATATTGGTGATGATGTGTATCTCACTCTTTCTGCTGGATTTCGCCTGCAGTATTAAGCATTCACAAGAGGCCCGTGGCAGGAAATGCAGACATCACATTTCCCATGAAGGGATGGAGAGGGATGGTGGACTGGGCGCGTAGCTCTGAGGACAAAGTCAAAGTGGCCAAGAACATCTTGCTGACTGGAAAACCAGGTGAAAAATAGATATTGTGAGCTTTTGTTTAAAGCAAAAGTTGGAATTAGACATTTTTTGTTGCATATGAGACAATATGAATGTATAGATAATATCTAATGACATGCGTGTTGGAGCCTTTATTACCACACTTAGAACGTATGTGACTGCTTTCCACTCTTCTATCCGTCAATGGTTGTTGTTTATTTTCTCACATCACACTTTAATGACAAATACACGTGAGAAGGTCATTTACAGTGAAATATAATTTTCAATAAGCAGCATATGCAAGTGGCCTGCATCAGATTCTGATTAATGTTACATATGGGATCCAAAATATTGGATTAAAAAGTGATTTGGTTCGCTTCGGCCTGCGGTGTGAACCCTAAAACTCCACCTTGGATCTCATCTGTTCTCATTATTGTGACTTTGGCATACTAGTCCCTAAGCGAAAACCACACCCCTCGACTTGGAATACCCAATGCCCCTAGCACCTCATCATCATAAGCTTGAAATGTTGCTTAGGGGCACTCAGCTGTGGCCCATATCCTTCGTTGGCCTCCTCCTGCAGATGCTAGTCTTCCTCCCTCCCTCCCACACTGTTTCTCTGTCTCATGCCAGTCAAAGGTTTGAAAAGTTTAGTTTCAAAAACATAACATGTAACCCATACAGTAGAAAAATAGCACGATGTATTGTTACACCACTACTTTATATGGATTAGAATAGGGTGTTAGGACCTACTGCAGCTATTCAGGATTTTCAGTAGGTTCAGTAGGCACCAACTAAATCATTTACATGGTTTTGATAATGATTAATAATGGCTATATAATGGCAATACAATTCATTGGAACCATGTTTGTGTGCATTGGATTGTTCCTATTCTCTGGGATTGATTCATTAAGAGGTTTTGGGGTTAAATGATTGCACTAGTTTATTTGTAATAATTGGATTTTCTTTAAAACCTTGTTTGGAGATGTGTGTGAGCATGATTCATCCTAAAACAAGAAGTGCAAATATCCTCACATCAAGTACATCTCATTTGCAATATTTTCATCATTGACAGCCTCACAGCAACCAAGCCGATCGCTCTTCTACAAATGTGTTTTTGTGTTTCAGATGAAGATGATGCTTCAGCATTTGTCACTGGGATTGTTCTCTACAGAAACTTAGGCAGCATTCTGTCGATGCAGAGGTGAGACATTCGATATAAATAAACTTTAAGTTTATGTGTAGCAATGTGCAGAAGTTTTAGGCACATGTGAACTAATGCTGTAAACAAAGGTTGCTTCTGTTTCGGAGGGTAATTCACATGAAATATCTATCATCTGCTGCACAAGTAGACAACTGCAATCCTCAAAGAGCTTGAACAGCAGGTTTTAAAACTCTGCGTATCTGGGAGAGACCTTGTTGATGCAGAATAACTACCTTGAGCACAATATTGCCATTACTTTAAACTGGTAGCAGTGGCTGACTGGTGGCTCACCCAGTGTCTTCGGGGGATAGCACGGAAACTAACATCTGGACAAGGGGCTTTTGTTTTGAAAGAATTAACTAGTGGTGAAAGAACTGCATACATTTATATGTATTGTAAACGTCACCTGAAGGGTTTCAGGGTGTTCCATGTTCACGGTACACTGTTTGTGGAGGGAAAGTAGATACATTGAAGTGTTCTGCAGAAAATCTGCACATTTAGGGACGCACTACTTCCTTCTGTAATAGGAAAAAAAAACATTTAGAATCTTATTGTTATGCCTCATTTGGCTTGTCCTGAGGGAGAGACACGCAGCAGGCTGCTCTCTCAGGAATGTCCCCTTTCCTCCTCCTCCTCCTCAGACTTCTTTTTCCACCTCTATCTCTCTCTCTCTAGTTTGTTAGCTATTTAGCAGTGTTCTAAAGCTCATAAAGAAGCATTTTCTAAAACACCCTCTTAAACCTTGATGACCTATAAATCATCTTCAGACTTAATTTAAGTAATTGCTTATTTACTTTCCTGTAAGCTTCCTTTTAATGTTACACTTTGATCAGTTATTTACAGGTCATTCATGATTGAAAAATATGCTCCTGTATTTATGTTTTATTTAAACAAAAATTAAGATTCTTTCCATTGATAACATATTTTACACTGACAAAGATAACGATGAGAGATTATTCTTTAAAAATGCTTGAAATCAGACTTTTATCTAATACACATTCACACCACTTGGGTGTTTTTGGATTGTTCGTAAATATTCACTCAAAACCCAAGTATGAAGACGTTGAAAGCAACGTTTAAGAATATTTAACAGAAAACGCAGCTTTAATTAGCTTAAACAAATGCTGCATTAAGAAGAAAAGAAGATCAAGGGATGGGGTGAAGTGGAGATCCCCAGAGAACCTTCTACCAGTCTGGATCTGGAAAGCAAAGGAGTAGAGCCTTGTTGTGGTGCTTCCGTCAACCATCTTGTAACTTCCTTTTCGGATGTAACTTCCTGTTCTATCTTAGACAGTAGGATTCTAAATATATTTCGCATTACAGCTGCTTGAACATCCATCACCTTTCTGAGCATCCATCGATATAGACTTCAGAATCTAACCAGAAATAGTAACCATTCATGGATTGTTGATGTATTTAGTTTGAGACACACTGAATCTCATTTCACACGTGTGTGGATTGGGACACAGTAAGCTTACCGTAATCTTAGCTGTTGCCATTTTTCACTTTTTTTTTCATTTCCTGAAACGTTCTGATTTTGAAACAGATAGCAGAGACACTTTTATTATATTGGACTATGGTGGATTCAAGAAATGCCATGTGCATTTATCTTATCACCACAGAGTGGTATAGACCGGCAGACTGTGTACGTCACATGGTGAAAATGCTTCTGTGAAAGTCATGACCTTCTCGCTTCTTTTCTCATCTTTCTTTGTTTTTGACAGAAATCAAACAGTGCTGAATTCCAAGGTGATCTCAGTGACAATCAAGCCCACCCCCATCTCTCTATCAGGCCCACTGGAGATGGAGTTCTCACACCTTTACAATGTAAGCCAAGCAAGTCCATAGAGTTTCTTTGACAAATGGTCTGTGCACTATTTATGCTTCGGCACACCTCACAAAAATAATCACATATAGCAGCACTGACGACCACAAGGGCTGTGATTGGCCAGTTTAGTAGCAGAGACTTTTCAGTGTAAAGTATCCCCACCATGAACATCAAGACAAACATCTCAGAGAGCAAATCTCTGAGTGTTTGATAAAATAAATTATGGACTTATTTTTATTGATCAAAAAATTCTTTTTGAGCTACTTTGGAATCTGATTAATTATTATTTCAAGAATAACTGGCTAAAGTTTGTGCAGGTACTCGGCTTGTAAAAGTACCATTTCTAAGTATTTTATTAGCAAAATGAAATGGTTGCCGAGATAGAATTTTTGGTTGCTATAAAAGAGCCAGTGTCACCATACACAGTTCCCCATGGCAATATGAGGTATATAAACTAACCCTCATGTCTCTATGATTTTCCTTAGATGAGATAGTGATATGCAAAAATGGTTGCTATGTTAAAAAGTACGGTTGCTATGGAGGGGTCAGTGACAAAATATAATGCTCCCTTTGTCACTATAAGTAAACCCGAACTGCGAATTCAGAAAAATTGAGGGTAAACAGTTTGGTTGCTAGGGTGCAGTCAGTGACATTTTTTTTCTCGTTTGTTTATAAAATTAGCATAAACAAGCCCCAAATTCTCTATGATTTTTTTTATCCTTTTCTATTCACACACGACTTGCGCATACGAAGGCAGATCAAGATTACGTAACTTGAACTTTTACTTTAAACAAGGCACTAAACTCATTAAAGTATGCATCAATGAATAATTGCCTTTTGTATCTCAGGATCCTGACTCAAACTTGTATTTGACAAACCATTTTCATGACAGGCCAATTTTATCAGGTTATCCCCAACAAAGAGGCCAATGGGTAATTTGCATGTAAAACTATACGTTTAAGAACTCTTCTGATCTCACAAATTTATATATTTTTCATATTTTACATTCAAGTACTTTGAATTGACTACAATTGAAGGATTACACATAGAGATTTGCAAGTCAAAATTCCAAGGTGACATCGTACCTCTTCCTCTCTCCACAGGGAACCACAAACCAAACCTGCATTTCCTGGGATGAGAATGACAGGTGAGAAGCTGTTTATTGATTTGAGTGTGTTTTTGCAGTCTGCCTAGTTTCTGCGAGGAACCTTCAGTCACACGCCAGGGGGATGTGTTTCTGCTGGGTTGTACTGTAATTGTGGTGATGTGGGAAGGCTGAATGAAGCTGATTACTGCTTTGATCTTCATTTGACCCAGCTTTGACTTCCACTTTGACTGAATGATGGTCCAGGTCACACTTCTGTTCAATTCACACGTCAGCAGGTCAGCAGCAATTATGGAAAACAGTTCCATTAGCACCGAGAAAAGACACAGAGCAGGAATCCATTGAAAGAGATTTCTGTGAGATGCAAAAAAGTGAATTACTGTAGGTGTTTCCTTTTCGAAAGGGGTGTCCACACATTTCTCAAAGAGTACCAGAATAGATGAGGTGAAAATGAGTGGGGGCCAACCACTCTTTAATTTTTACTAGTTCGTTATTTGGGCCTGCCATATAGTTAGCTTGTGTGATGGTGCAATGTCTGGTATATGTGTGCCCGTGTTATACCCCCCCAATGAGGTGTCGGGGTGGAAGTGGGGAACAAGTTTCAGACACAATGACACAAGTGCCATTCCAAAGATGGCAGAAGATATCTAACTATTCGAAGTGTTGATCACAGGGCTTCTGCTGATCAGATTATCTAAATTCCTGATTACTAAAAGCCCACTCTTGAGATTGCAGTGGGCAGAGCTGTTGAGACTGACACATCTTTGGAGAGAGACTGACGACCATGCAACGGATGTTTGATAAAATGGAGACCAATGATGGAACTGACAAATACTGACCAAAGCCTCACAAGAACTTTCTTTCTCGTCGTTGAAGTCAAAACAACTCCCCAGAGAGAACAAGATAATGAGAAGGTCTGCATTCCTTCTCAAGGACACAAAGCCTCCACATGCTTCTACCCACCTGTGTAAATCGAATAGATCTGGAATAGCTGTAGATGCTGTTGATTAATTGCAGAAATATATATAAGCCCACCCCATACCCCCACCCCCCGGGTTGTCCTTGTCGCTAAGACTTTTTCCGACCCCTTATCTCACACTGCCCTTTGGAGGACTTCATCAAACTTCACTCGGAATACAGAGTAAAAAATATTTGAATAACCTGCAATATTTTGGAATAGGGGCGACCCAATGATCATCTCAATCATCAGAATGCATTAATCCTTGCTCACTTTTATTATAAACAGGTTTAGTTTGAGGACAAGTTGGTCTGGAACGCTCTGTTTCAGCTGCAGCATTGTTATCACTTTCTCAGCGCAGAATTAAACTGGAGGATCATTATGCATTACCATGACAATACGAGAGATTTCATTATCAAACATGAAGAGAAACTTCTGCTTTGTTCTTCCAGTGCAGAAAGAGCAAGCAGAAGTCGGGTTGTATTAAAAGAGATGGACAAACACTCTGCAGAATCATTTAACAAAGATCCGTGGGCCTTTCAGTGATGATTGTACTTTCGCCCCCTACATCTCCATCTGTTTGCGTTCTCTTTTGTCTTCTAAAACAGCAAAAGACCAGCCTGTGCCCATAGCTCTTAATGCAGTGTGGGCGGAAAATTTGCATTTAGATGGAGACATATAGATATCATGTTACTTATATAAGAGTTTCTGCTGTTGCCTCTGGGGGATAAAGAATGAATATAATGTTTCAACAAATGTGGAGAAAATAAACCGCACCAGAGCTAAAGAGCAGAAACTGGCTGGAGTTTGTTAACAAAGATTTGTGGCACTGTTCGTGTGTTTTTAAAATTGATCCGATTGGTAGGGAGACATTTTATTGATAATGAACATTATCAATAATAACGGACCACCCAGAATCTCAGTCATATTTCAGAAGAATAATGCATAAGGAGGGCTCATGTAGATGCTTCAACAGTGGCACAGATACTTTATTTAGGACTGGTTCAAGTAACTCGATACAGTTTCTACAAGCTATAGAATGCTTTTAATGCTTCAATGTTTCATTTTACAGACACCAAATCGGTTGGAAGAGATAATGCTAGGAAGTACAAGACCTGTGATATGGCTTGTGTTTTTCAAAGTTCTAGTAAAAAAACAAAGCACAGTTTTATATATATATATATTTATATATATATATATATATAATTTTTTGACGCATTGTTTTGACCTTGTAATTGCTTTTTGTGGGGATTTATGAATTTCAGGTTTGTTGTAGAATTATTGCAGAATGTAATGACAAATATCTGTAAAATAAAGGGGTTGTACTTAAAAAATTATATCAAGCTCAGGTAACATGTATTATAATAAAAGGTCCTGTATTAAGGAAAATTTAAAAGGGGTAAAAAAAAGAATAGCCCTATTCTACCACATGGTTTGATAGATTTTAGTTTAGCGTGGTTTGGATTAATACTTTTTGGAATAATCAAAAATGTAAGAAAATAAACATAAGTTTTGTACTTGCATGTATTCCGTTTGAGAGGAAAGCAAATGCATGTTTGTTAAGTGAATGTTTGGTTTGGTGTAGAGGACTATATTCTGTGTTCTAATCATTGCTAGCGTTACTTTTTGAGGCTTTTTAAAAAGCTAAATGGGTAAATCTCAGTTTTTCACTATCTATACTAGTTAGCCTAAAATGATAATAATTAGTTGTTCTTATCAATTCTAAATAAGTGTGAAAAGGTTTAAAAACATTATCGGGAATCAATGAACTGTGAATAATTGACTTTGCACCTATGAATATTAAGTTATGAACAACAATGAAAAATTAACTCAAAAATATTTTTAATTAATCCCAAAATTGAAACGTATCAAATGAATGGCAATGTGCACCAAATACTTTTTATAACTAAAGAACATGAGATAATTGATGCAGAAAAGATATGAATAAAGAGAGCAATGATGGGAAAGGCAGCAGAGAGGAAAGAGTGAGATAAAGCGAGAGGATGAGGGACAGGAAGAGGACAGTGAAATGTAATCTGCCTGCATTGAGGGAGGGGAGACAGGGCTGCTGCGTGTTTGCTGTGAAATTAAAATCCATCTTGGACAGCTGCTATGATTAATGAGTTCATATTTGGGAGAGAAATTGGAATGTGAGGAGGTGTCCTTGTCACGGGTGTCTTTAAGAGTGCGGGCCTTTTGTTGATTCTCACCTCAATCACACACTGACGATTCCAGCCATTCTTTCCATCAGGCATTTTCCTGTGTGTTTGCAGTCAATTTTTATAACAAAAACTAAAATTACAACTCAGAATTTTTAGATTTTAAGAATGTACAAGGCTGCTGTCCGAGTTGATTGGCCTGATCAATAGAGAGCTTATAAGGACATGAGAAAGTAGAATAATTGGTGAGCGGACCAAAAAAGAACCAAAAATGATATGGTGAATTGTTTGCCTAAAATACTCTTCAAAAGCAATTATTTCATAAATTTATTTGACATTTTCATCTTCCTTACTGCTCGTTCTCTTTAATCGTCATGTGGGTCTGCTGGTCCCTATCTCCAGCTCACTTCAGGCGGGGATACACCCTGTTCACCCTGCAAGTCACCAGTCCATCACAGGGCAACACAAACTCACGCACAAGGGGAGTTTACAGTATTCAATTAATCTAACCGCATTTTCTGAATTTGCTGCATAAATTGATATACTTCATAACATGACGGAGTCACAGAATGCAACAAAACCACATATTTTCTCTATTATAATGTGTGCAGTTTAGCAGTGTGGTGCACCCTTATTTTTTATGATTTTATATAAAATGACATTGCACAAAATCATGAGTGGGTAGAATTTCAAGATACATTGTAATATCAAAATATATGTGAGCTGCAATGAGAAAAAAAAGATGAAAATGAGGTTGAGGTTGAGGAAGAATTCACAATAACAGAATCTTTAAGTCTAAAGCTGTCTCTCAATCCAGAAGTGTTCATCCTCCCGAGTTCGTATTTCAAGTTTTTTTACATGTGTCACTGTTGTAATGTCATGTTTTTAAATAAACATATGCTTTAGAATACGCCTATTTAAAAACAGCGGAATTTAAAGAATCCCTTGAATACTGTCCTTTGTAAAAAAAACTTTTATTAAATTTAAATGTGTTTTGTGTTGATTTCGTGACGAAGGTTGGTCATGACAAAATGTGTACAAGCCCTTGAAAAAATGATATTGTGTAATTTTATGTTTACCAAGTTCTCACCATTAAATTAATCATTAAATCTAAAGTAAAAAAAAAAGTAAATTAAAAAATTAAAATAAAAAAAAAACAAACGCACTTGTACATGTGCTTACATTCCGAATGGTGGCATATTCACCCCAAGGATATCTAAATAAACCCACTTAAATGTATTAAAATAAACTCTGTTAGCATTAAACAATTTTTTTACTTTTTTATGCATAAAAACATTTTTATAATCTCTATTTTAGCTTGAACAAATTGCTTTTGCTCATCCTGAAGAACACTTGAACAATGACACTAGCTTCTCACACGATTGCCTGCACTTGGCATGTTCTTTTCAAAGATGCACATTACAGCAATTCTGCTTGTACCCTGATCAGATTACACTGCTGTGTCTTTATATTTGTGTGCTTGACACAAACTTCTAATCCCATCAAGACCAGTGTCTGTGCAGTGGGTGATAATATATTGAGTTTCGGGTTTATGTGCTAATGCAAACTCTGAGCCCTCCCCAGGGGCTCACACACTAGCTCTGTACCATTTGACCCTCAGTTCTATTCTAGCCCCAGTGTATTATGGCCATCCCTGACTGCAGAAAGCTAGCAGGGGGTTTGGTACTGGTAGTGTGAGGTTTGTATGTGGCTGCTGCAAGAGGAAGATGCTGCTGTGCATGGATTGGGTATGTTTTAGTGACTTTCATATCATTTTCAGTGATGTCATTATGAGGTCTGTGTTATATTGTTTGAGAGTCAGATCAGACACAGTCGAAACAGGCTGTCAAGAGGGTTTCCTCATTGAGATTATCAGATCCACATTTGTGTGTAGGAGGTGGAATGGACTGATTTTTGAGTGGACCAGCTGTAACTTGTATTGATGATCGAGGTGCAGGCGTTGACATCTGTTTTGATGTTTCGTGGGAAACATACATTTTGCCGTTACAGTAGTGAGATAAATGCATACTTTGTGTCCGTCAAATGGGAGTTTTTGTATGTCTACATATTGTGGCAATGAGGTAATTTTTTTTTTTTTTTGCTTTTTCTGGTTATCTGGGAAGCAAACTCCTGCCATACTGCCTATGTTCTGGGAAAAAAAAAACTTCCTGACTCATGGCCCTGAAACCATTTTGAGGGCATTAGTAGTACCAAGTCTACCCTGTCATTCAAGTGGGGAGTGGGACCACAATAAGATTACATTTTTAATTTTTTTTTCACAGCTAAAAGACCAATGTGACAAAATATTAAATTTTATGAGAAGAAAAGATTTAGTTTATCATTGACAACATTCAGTACCAATTTTGTTAATGTACAGTAGATTAAAGATTATTTTTTTAATCACTAGCTAATAATATTTTAGGGATTCAGAACTTTTGATTGTGCTAGCATTCAATGCTGATGTAGGTTTAGGTGTATGGGTATGTTGTTTTAGCAAAAAAATACATTTTACAGACACTTTTGGTTGACAAGGTTTGGTTGACATGTTTTTCTTTGTAGAACTGTAGAGGATTTTCAGAATTGTTTTGTTTCAGAACAAAATAAAATATTTTTCTATGCCTTCCAAGATATCCAGGTTCCCCATACATGCTCTTTTATCGTTCTTGGCATGTAAGTGGCCTCTCCATAGACCTCTACTGATTAAATGTCTACAAGTGTCCGAGTTGATCTGTCCCTCAATGCTCACCTAGGATTGGTTGATTCTACTACAACTATATCGAACATTTTGTAACAATTGTTTTTATAAAACATATAAATACATTTATTTTTCATTCAAAGTAAAGTACATATATTTGTTTCCTCATTAAAGCCTTTACACCAAGAAATCACTGAAAGATTAACTTTTTCCCAAAGTCAACTATGATTCCGAAATGATCAAGAATGGGTTGTCCATTTATGAACTTGCAAAATTGTTTACAAACACTGTTTACCATAATTGACTGAAGGCACAGAACCAAATTGTCAAGGATTATTTACAGTCAACAAATTTTTTATCAATACACCACAGCAGTATTAACTAAAAAGTGCTATTAATTTTCAAAAAAGAAGCCATTTTTATGCACGAAATTTTCCTATAAATATGTTTAGAGGCAGTCAACCCAATTCACAATTAGAACTTGAAACTTGTGAAAGATAATCTCTGAATTTACTTTATTTACCTAATATTAACCCTTATTTACACACCCATACTAATGAAAATACATTTATTAGTATGATTAATATTTTTATTAGTGAACCTAGCATTCATTTTAATTTATTTTTGATACCTCCTCGGTTATTTTTCCATTTTCCGGCAGTTTTTACCTCCGCTAGCTAACCCGGCCATGCAGAAAGCAGAGGTGCGCGCTGCATCGCGTCGTCCATTCATCCGCCTCCCCGCGTTCTCTTTCTCGCGTCCCGGCTCTCAAACGACGGGCTCCGAGTGAGCTGGATTAGGCTAAATAGCTATTTTACCGCTCGGGGATTTGGTCTGATTCCTGGCTCTTGTGTGTGTCTCTCACTCCGCTCCGCAGCTCGTCGTTGCTGGGCTCCTGGTCTGCGCGGGGCTGCAGAGCTGTGCCCGTCGACTCCAGCACCACCAAATGCTTGTGTGACAGACTCTCCACCTTCGCCATTTTAGCACGCCTCAATCCCGATGTGGTAAGTCGAGCTCTTTTGTTCCCTGTGATGTCGAAGACCGAGAAAAGACGCGTTAGTGTAGTTTAATGTAGCGGTTTTAAACGTCATTGTGTTTCAAGAGATATCTCCCTCTCATCCATGACATGCCAGATAGACAGAGCTGATTTAATGCAAACATTTGGAGATATGTTTCTATCTGTATTCTGAACATACATGCACAGGTGTTTTGCTGGAATGCATGCTTAATTCCAGAGCACCATCTATTCTTTAATGTTGGATGTGCATTACATGTTTTGGTAATGGTTGCTAATGACTCAAAAGAGCATTCTTTTGTAAAGATGTACAGGGTTAATTATTTCATATTCATTTGTGCATTAGAGCATCCTCAAAGATTTTGCTGGCCCTAGATCTAAATCACACCCTGACCATTCATTTTGGGCCTTAGATGGTTTATCTTGATGCAGGTCTAATCGATGACATCTTTGTCCAAAATGATTGGGTCTGGTATAATTTAAGAAAGGAGTCTTTGCATAGATTTTTTCATTTGGGGTGATAAGATATTATTAGACTAGAAACGGCCTCTGATGCAGTTTATTCACTAGTTGCCGTGGAAACAGCATGGGCAGTGGACATTCTTAAAGCTGTAGAGCACACCATAACGCTCTCTTTGTGCTGCTTGGCCCAGATTTGAGGAAGAGGAAGCTTGACACCCTACTGGCCGCAACAATGGCCATCCTCTTTTCTCGATGTACTCTTCCAAGATGTTTCAAAGAGGCTGGCTGAGGAACAGATCAGAAGTTGCCGTTTTAAATGGAGCTTACATAAAGATAAGGGATGTAGAGCAAGGATTCAATAAACATTCTGTGCATTATTATTAGGCACATGTGGAAAAATGCAATAAACAAAGAATCCAATCAATCAAATCAATGTTTGGTGTGACACCTTGAAAGCAGTGCGAATTCTTCTTTTGAGAAGAACTCAACTGGAAGAACTTCCAGAACTCTCCAGACAGTATGGAGAATGGACTGGTTGGAGTTAATGTATCATTTTCAAAGGGTAGTTCTCAAACTAGCTTAGACCAAACCACAGTTTGAGCTTGGTGGATTTCCTAATAATTTGCATACAGTGATGAGAACATGCTCATAAGTAGAACACTACATTACCCAGAATGCTTTGCCATTTGGACATCAATGTCATTTACATTATATGTACATACTATCCAAACAAAATAAGAAACCCATTACCCAAGTCTCAAGAAGCAACGTTTAAGAAGATTTAACAGAAAATGCAGCTTTATTCAGCTTTAAACACTGAAGATGCTAACAGATAAATAATCCAAGCTGCATTGTGGAAAGAGAGAGATTGCTTCAAAGCAGAAAAAAATTTCATTTAAAAAGCTTACTTTATGTAACTTCCTGTTTGTGATGTAACTTCCTGAATTTTTTTCCTATAGCACTGTCATTGTATCTATATTCAGACTTTAAATCTCATACCTTGGCCTGGTTCCCACAGCATTAGCATAGTGCTATCCTTTGAAATGCTAATGTTATGCTAGCACTTTCTGTGTATTGCACCACACTGTCTTCATGTTGTTTTATATATATATATATAAATAATCTCCTATAGATTATTTGTTTCAGCTCAACCCTACAAAACTAGAGTGAAATGCTAATCGCTCCATTATCTGCTCAGGTAGATGTGGAATAAAAGGAGTGCTGCAGTTAGCTCCCCCAATGCCTCATGGGAAACATATTGTGAGGATTTCATTTGTGTAACCATGTGCCAGCAAATGGGAGGACAACTCCTCCTCTTGGCTTCTCTCCCTGCCCGTCTCTAGCCTTTCGCTTCAGACCCCCATTGCTATGCTGCTAATTATTCCTGCAGCTCCACTTGCCACCTCAAAATGGCCCATCCGATGGCCCCTCCGTTGGCAGTTAGAATCCTACAGCTGCAGAATGATAAAAAGCTAGAGAAAATATTTCCCTCACCGAATATACAGTTGTCTGCAGTGCACATGTAAGGAATAGAGAGACAGCACGCTGCAGCTATTTTAATCACACGTCACTCTTTTTCAGAGCTTTGAAGCCAGCTCTGGTTTACATGGGTCAGATTGTCTTATGTTTCCAGATTTAAAATGTTTGGTTCTGCCCAGGATGAATATTTATGAGCTAAAGCTTCTAGCAATGCACAGATCTGCTGCAGTTGTTCTTGGGTGAAGCTCTGAATGCATCATTCCTAAATATGGGTCAGTGAGGATAGCAAGATATAGACATAGCATGCTGTGTGGCGGTGTTTCATGCTAGCTCTTTCCTCGAAGGTAGGCTATTGCTTTTTGTTTCTTCTTATCGCAGATGTGGTGTTTGTTTTTTATTTGGATAATCATTTTTAAAGATAATTTGATTTTTTTGTCAAGCATGTTTCTTGTTTATTATTCAATCTGAAGTAAATAATGACATTTTATTGGGTTTTCGTACTAATTTGTCTGTAGTTGTAAACAATAATTAATTTTCCCTAAGTTGCATTGGATCAAAAGTTTGTAAGTTTGTAAAAAGAACTTATGGGGTAAATGATTAACAGATTCCTACACAGTGCCACATTTTTTTCTTTAGAAGTTAGTATTAAAATAATACAAATGTGAAAGCACTGCACCTTTTATAAATTAAATTAAAGATAGTAATCTGCATTTTTTTAATTGTTTTAAAATGCTTTGTTTTCCTTCCTCTCTTGCACATGCTCCTGCCACGCCCCCTTCAGTGCAAATCTATGCAGGCAGTCAGAACAGTTAAAGCCACATCCTTTATACCCTTAAAAATACTGGCTCAAATCTAATCGATCATTTAAGACATCTATGTGGTTGTAAAAATGAAATAGTATACAATATAAAAATAAGAAAAATATAAAAATAATCATAAGGTCAATAAAGATGGTAAGGCATAGCATTTTTTTGAAAGGAATTATTAGTACATTGGAAAACAATCTGTGCAGGTTAAGCACATTTACATGCACCTGCTGTGCCTGTGATGTGATCATTTTCTCAAAAAAAGAATTATTGTGGATAAAAAATAAATAAACATGGATGGCATGATGGCAGTAGGCAGTCCACGTTCTGTGTATTACATTTCAGGTATTTCAAGTTTTGCTAATATCTTCTGGATCCTCTGACAGTTAGTGCAAATGTTGTATTTCATTTATGCAAATCGGAAGACGTGGTACCCGTCTTAAACTGTATGCTGGTTTGTACATGATTATGGTTCTAAAAAAGATTAAATCTGGTGTTAACAACATCATGACTGTTAGCTTAGTAAGTGTCAAAATAAAACTATTTTTTTTCTTTCTTTAAGTAGTCAAAATGCTAAATGTGCAATGTTATGTGTAATGTAATACTCGGCAAAACTCTGCAATCCTATACTGTGCTGATACTGTAGCTCTTGTAACTGCTTCCTTACTCCATTGCATCTTTTTTTTTAGCACAAATTATGTCTAATGATGATGGCTCAGGAATGCCACAGAATTAAGGTGAAACGCTTCATCAGCGACTCGGGCACCAAACCAATGTTCTGCTAGAAAAGCATCTCTGACTCATTTCGATGTAAAAACTACACATTTACATTTTTTTTGCCATTCGGAAATACATGTATTCAGCGAAACAACATTGTGTTTGAATAAATGAAACGCTGCATTTAAAATGTTACGTTAGCAACTGAAATGCCTAGCATTCCAAATCTTAATATGTGGAACTTAAACATTTTACAAATTAATGTATTTGATGCCCCCAAAACAGTGAAAAAAAGTGATGAATGATGACTTTCAACTGTGAAAACAGTTAAATTTGGAATATGCTCCACTCCATTTTACTGCAATGTTTTTTCTGCTCTTCTTCCGCCGTCTCAAAAAAGTAAAAACAGTATTTTTTAACACGTTTCAACTCGTTGAGGAAAGTGGGCTTGCAGGCGAGTTGTATAATTTCAGAATGGAAGCCCATCATTGAAAGTAGCCCATCATTGAAATTGACAAAATCAATAAAATATTTTCAACTAAAACAAGAAATATGACGTACATGTGCCATTCGAACATACAAACATGAAAAATGTCAGTGATTATTATTGCACAAACAGATCATTAAAGAAATTCAACAATTATTTAATTGTCTTTACGTGTATCTGGTGATTAATTTGCACTCATAATGAATGTTCCATTGTTATACACCTTTATTTTGTGTTTTGTTCAGTTACCACCTTTCTAGACAGTATACATTGAATAATACCAAAGATTATCTGAAATTATCCTTTTATTCACCTCGCCTTACCAGTTTATTCAAGTTTAAAACGGACAAACATTCCTCTCCCAACCATCTCTGTCTCTTTCTGCAGAAATGCATTTTGTGAAGTTTCCCTGAATTCCTTTCTGCAGCTTAAGCTTAGTCAAGTGGCCAGAAGTAGACAAACTTGGTCTCAGAGGATGCATTTCTTTCTTGATTGTCAGTGGGGACCTCACTGCAGTGCCGATTAATCACAGGGATTTAATTAACTTGGCCCTGTGCGCACATTAAACCTGGAGACAAGACAGGCTATAAACTCAACCAATTATCTCTGTGTGTAAGTGTAAGACTGTGTGCTTTTGAAGAAAGGTGAGAAGTTTTTCACTTCTGAGAGAGCTCACAAAATCTAAATACTACATCCTGAGCATGAAATGCAGATACGCATACTCTCACAGATCTAAAGTAAAGTTAATGCTGCGTGCACCACTGCAGTGGCCACTGCTTCTCCACCCCATCACCATGGCAACCAAGACAATGGTTGTGCAAGCCTGCATTTGTGTTATGTTTCCGGTTAAACCTCAGCATCTGGCATTAAAGGCTCTAAGTGGCTTCCATGATGTTACCCACGGTCTTCCCTCTGGATATTTCAAACCTCGGGATCAGCCTTATTGAAGTGACCTTCATCTCACCTTGAACCAAAGCCACACAGACCGAAACCCACCGTTCCCAGCTTTATTCAGCATAGAAGAGCACTGAGGATGCTGTGCTGTATACACATTTGAAATCTCACTAAATGTTTTTCATGTGTTCACAGAACATGGATAAAACCCAGCTTCCGTCTGTGACTCTGATCGTGGGCTGTGGGGTCTCGTCGCTCACCTTGCTCCTTCTCATCATCATCTATGTGTCCGTTTGGAGGTAAGGGACTATCTTGCCGATATAAAAACCTGACCAGTGGACAATGATGGCAATGTAAAGATTTCAGCACCGTGGACAGCGACACATGGAATAGTCAGGGCATTATTTTAAGAAATTTATTTGCTGACATCATTTTAGCGGATGAACTTGTAGAAGAAATACAGCAGTGCACATAACTGTTTCATAAACGTGTTCCCACTTCTAAAGAAAGGAGGGATCTATAAGTTGTGTTGTATCTCACCTCAACTGACAAAATCAAGGGGGGAAAAAATCCAGAAGCCACGTTTTATGGTATTTGATGCAATTAGAGAGGTCTACATCAGTGATTTTGACATATGCTTCCATACAGGTATTCTATAGTACTTTCAGGTTTTGGGACTGTTTGTGGAAAACACTGATTATTTATTTTTTTCCGTTGAGTTCATTAAAGTGTGCTGGAAAGATCTCCACAGGGCCTGGAAAACCCAGTCACGGCGTATCTTGAATATCTGAGGGAAAGAGATTGCTGGCCACAATCTTGCAACACATGTTCCTCTCATTCCTTCCCTCAATATGCTTCGGTCATCATGAATCCTTTGCAGAAAATCACCACCAAAGTGTGATGTTTGCACCCCCATGCATCACAGTTGTGATGTCGTACTTTGAATTCTAGATTGGTTTCCTCAGTTTGCCTCCTCCAGGTCATCCAGATGGTCTTTGACAAACTTCAAATAGACCTGAACATTTGCGGCTTGGAAAAGAGGAATGGTACAGTGATGGTAACCAGTGCTACCAGCTCTTGAGGTCCATGAAGAGCTCTTTCCATGTAGTTTGAGACCTTTAATACTTTAGTTTATTTAGAGTCCTAGTCATTTTGAATTTCTTCCATTTTCTAACAATTGCTCCCAGTAGTTGCTTCCCTGTTCCCATCCCAGCATTAAGCAGGTCTACAGTTTTGTCCCTGGTGTCCATAGACAGCTCTTTGGTTTAGCTTGAACAGGAGGATGGTGCAATGGATGGTAACCATTACAACATTGATCATCTTGAAGAGCTCTTTCCATGTAATTTGAGGCTGATCCCTTACCCTTATTACTATAATTTATTTTCCATGAGTCCCAGTCATATTAATAATTAATATTAATAGTAGCCGATCCCAGTGTTAAGCAGGTCTACAGTTTTGTCCTTGGTGTCCATATACAACTCTTTGGTCTTTCTTTTAGAGGACTGGCGTGAGTCTCTAGAACACAAGTGTGTTCTTTTTGAAGGCTTTTTTTGAAGATTGGTCCATGAGAGGCATGATTCTTTTTGATTTGCAATGTGCAGTTTGTGCAATGAAAAGGAAAAAATTATCTTTACACATCATACAGACTCATAGTCAATGTGCAGTGTGCTAAATACCAATTTATGCCATTGTTCATTTAAAAAAAAGTTACAAGTGTCTGTTTTTTGATCAAGTTTAAATGACTTGGATGTGTTTCTGAAAGAATACCCAAGTGTCGCTGTGGAATGATGGCGAGCCATTAACTTAGTATTTTTGCGTGTCTTTCTTCAGGTACATCCGATCAGAGCGCTCTGTTATCCTCATCAATTTTTGTCTGTCCATCATCTCCTCCAACGCACTCATACTCATCGGCCAAACTCAGACTCGCAACAAGGTATGAGTAAACCAAAAATAAACCTTAAGCCTCAAGCGAGACGCATCTTTCTTTTCCTTCCGTTCATAGAGGTCATGTCTCATCTTTAATGGCTGATCTTTTGTCCTTCCTTTCTTCTTTGATGTCTGTTTTCCTGAATCTAGGTGGTTTGTACTCTTGTGGCTGCATTTCTGCACTTTTTCTTCCTGTCCTCTTTCTGTTGGGTTCTGACGGAAGCATGGCAGTCTTACATGGCTGTGACTGGTCGTCTTAGAAACCGCATCATTCGCAAACGTTTCCTCTGCCTTGGCTGGGGTGAGCACGCTCTCTACTCTCCGTGTAGATGTAGGCATCTTCCATCATGATCTTGAACAAAAACAAATTCAACTGTGAAATGAAATGTTGTTGTTGTGGCATCAGTTTGCCTAAGCAAAGTGAAATGTACTTTCAACATGTTTACCCTTTGAAATGGCTTCGTCAACTTAAAGTCAAAAGTTTTTTTATTAAATACAAGTTTGATGGTGGGGTATAGATAGAGCCAAAGTTGAGGAGGATTCTTGCACAAGGTGTTTATTTTTTTAGCAATGGACACATTCTTCTGGTTCACAGGCTCGCAGCAGCCTAGAGTTGCATGGATACGCGGCTAGTTTAAGGGAAGTGTACCAGGCTAGCTGTCCAAGTATGATGTCTAACAGTAATGTCAAACCATATGTGATAGGAATGATAGAAATGGTCCTTATAAGTGGAGGCACCAGGAAATGATAGGCTAGATCCTAACAAGCTCCTCCCGAACTTTGTTAATGTCGCGAAATATTACTTATGCAAAAACAAATCTGCTCATTAAGCAGCAGTACAATAAGTTAGGAACAGGCGAAAGCAATGATAGTCAACAAAAGAGAAACACAAAATATGATGGTTGAAGAAAAAAAAATTATTTATATTTATATATTTGATAAAATATATAAAATTTGTTACAAATATATACTGTAAATGCTTATATATTTTTAACAAATATATTCAAAAATATGTATATTAAAATACATAAAGAATTATCATATTATATTTTAAAGTGCAATAAATGAGTTCAAAATATAAAGAAAATATAAAAGAACAGAGATTTTAGCATTATTTTTGATGGGGGGGGGTATAGATGGATGGATGGATGGATGGATAAATAGATAGATAGATAGATGATATATAGATTTTACATAGATGAGTTTAAACAATTTATGGCATTCGTCTAATATGAAGCTACTGTAGCGAGCCATGCTTGAACCATAAAAGGGTAGGTTTATTCTTCCGTGACATGCACTTTATCAAGAACCGTTGAGTTTTATTATACATGTGTCAAACAAATATCATTAAATGTTTATGACCATACTTTGTTTTAATGTGAAAATATCACAAAGTCATGGAAACTTTGAGCCAAAATGCACCAATGCTTGAAAAGTAAAAGAAGGTCTTTATTTCACTTCCGGTCTCCTTCTAACGCTGTCAGAGAATTAATAGCAATACGTATAAAGATAATAGCACTAAGCCATTAGCAACAAAAATAAATGTGTTAAGGAAAGACAAGAAATAAAAGTCCCGGACCGTCCGGAAACATGAAACAGGAAACTTGAACTGGGCTGAAGAACTCTTAAACATTAACAAGTTCACAGGTATTTTGAGGAATACATTGCTCATCTAATAAAACATTACAAATGTTGAATGATTTAATGATTAACGGTAATTATTCTTTATGCTATTCTCTATTTATAGGTTTGCCTGCACTCGTTGTAGCAATTTCTGTAGGATTTACCAAGGCGAAGGGATATGGAACTGTTAACTAGTAAGTGATCAAGAATAACTTACTGCAGGAGTCTGTCTATTTCTAGTTCAGTTCCCATTCATGCGTGTAATCGTTCCCTTAGCTCTCGCCGTACCTTCTCTTTGTGTCTTTCTTCAGTTGCTGGCTGTCTCTGGAAGGAGGACTGCTGTACGCTTTTGTGGGACCAGCTGCTGCTGTTGTCCTGGTACAGTTAATCTCTCTCTTTGATTTAATGTTCCTGGCATCACTAGACATTAAACGTTGATTTTACAAGAGATAAAACACAGCTTTAGTGACAAGATTCTGAAATAAAAAGGTTGTGTCTTGGCAAGTCGGACCTGAATCATGGATAAAATATCTGTGATAATGATTCAGTGCAATTGATTTAGGTGCATCTGCAGGAACCAGTCCAGATATAATGGTTTGTGTAGAGTGACATGAATAAGTTTTTCACATCTGGCTTTTTAAAAAAGTTTTGTTTTCAAGACATTTGGCTTTATTTAAGGATAGGTTTGTTGTTGCTTGTGAGAGAATAAATCAATCAAAAACAACTCTAAATCGAAAACTTAAATTTGTAGGGATGTCCCGATCAGGTTTTTTGAGCCCCCGATCCGATCTGAGTCATTTAATTTTAAGTATCGATCCATACGAAGTCCCGATCCGATACTTGTCTTTTCCTTGTGCTAATTGCACACTTTAAGTGCATGCAGGTTATTAAAGTATTCTAAAAGTTCAAAAAGCCGGCGGAAGCCAGTATTCTCTACCACAGAGAGGGGTTGATCGTCCAAAGCGATGAATTCAACGACCCTTTCTGTAATCTTTTTGGCCTTGCAGCTCTCAAGAGGAAATTTCTGTCTCCTTAAGTTTCCTCCAGTGTGTGTTGCTTTGGTTTAGCCTTTTCCTGCGTTTGCTCAGTGAAGTCGTAATATTCTGTCGTGTATTTCGTTTTAAGATGCCTTATCAAGTTGGTAGTATTAAAGGCTGCTTTGCTAGTACCACCGCGTGAAATGCTCGCATTGCAAACGTTGCATGTAGCTACCAGACTAGAATCACTTTCCAACTTAAAATACTTCCACACTGCAGACATCTTAGCACCGTATTGCAAGTAGTAAACAACATGCGAGTTTAACATGCGAGTTTAACATGCGAGTTTAACATGCGAGTTTGCGACACGTGCGTGACGTAGCTGACGTAAACATTCGATCGGTCCGATACATAGAGCCGATTCCGATCAGTTAAAAAATGCCTCGATCGGCCCCGATACCGATCTTTACGATCGGCTCAGTACACCCCTATAAATTTGAATATTTTGAGTTTTCTTTCTGTATTTGTTTTTCTACACACAAAGTTGATCTGTGTTGCGTTCTGCACCAATGGGCCACCGTAGTTGACAGACATCACTTGTCACCGTTTCTAGTGATAGCTTTCTGCAATGCACCTGCATTCACCCTTCTCTTTCTTTCTTCACCAGGTTAACATGGTTATCGGCATTTTGGTTTTTAACAAACTGGTGTCCAAAGATGGCATAACTGACATGAAACTCAAGGAGAGGGCCGGGTATGCCTCGCAGCATTCACTCATTTCATTGGCTGATCGCTGTAGGGAAATTCATTGGCCAGGCCTCTCTCTCTTTCTCTTTATCTCTCTCTCTCTCTCTCTCTCTCACTCTCTCTTTCTGAATGATTAAACAAATCATTTAACCCTTAGAAGTCTGGGGCGTTTTTTGAATGTTTTTTTTTTTTGCTAATTTACAATTTGCTTTAACAATATAGAGTTTTTACCAAATATTTTTAGTATATATATATATATATAGATATATATATATATATATATATATATATATATATATATATATATATATATATATATATGTGTGTTTTTTTTTCCATAATATCACACATCAAAATACAATTCAGAGTATTAAATGTAGTCACTTTTCACTGTTTGTTTTATAACAAAAATCAATTGATGAAACAAAATAAAACTGTATAAAGCCCCAAAAAACGTGAACCTTTACAAAACCTTACACAATGTTACATTGTGCCAGAACTTTAAAAACACAAACCATATCACAGGTATTGTATTGTCTTTTCACCACTAGATGGCAACAATGGCATCGATTTAGGATTTGTAAAACATAACTGAAAGACGATAACTCATTTTTTTTCTTATTTTGAAAAACCTTGCAAATTATGTGTCATACCTATTGTAATGTTCGTTTAAAACCAAATTGATCAAAGCTAATGCATTCTTTACACATCACGTTTGGAATTAAAATCATACAAATGGTGCTTACTAAATTCAAAGCATGGCCAGAGTGGCTGGTGGAGTGCAGAGACTTCTAAGGGTTAAGCTACATTTTAAACATGAAAGTCTCATCCCATTACCTAAGATGTGTTTCATGTTTAAATGATGAATTTAGTTTTTGCTGGGAGGGGATTACAAAGAACTGGTTACTGGTCCCATCACATGCAAGACATCTTTACTCGCTTCACATTTCAGTTGATGATTTGCCATGTGTCTAATCATTTCTCCAGCTTGCCTTGATTTTAGGTGTTGCTCTGCATCTTGAACACAAAACGGTTCACACCCATCCATTGAAATGTTTATTTGAGGGGCAGTCAAAGCAAAGGAAATCTCATGCGACTCGTCAACTTCATGCGTCTGATCAATAGTACTTGAGCTGGGCTGATTTCTCATTTAATATCCATTGATTGTGACACGTTTCCAGTCGTGCCAGTTAAATGTCACTGAAGTATGAAGCAGGAATTGTTATTATAGACCTCATTATAAGGTTTTCACAATCACACGCTGTCCATCTCAGTGCCATGGCCCATCAATTACTTGGTGAAATTGTTAATCTCACACAATTCACATGCCTTGTACCAACCAGGCTGTACAGTTGAAACAAGTCTTAGGGTTTTATTACAGAGAAGAAGGATATTACTCATGTTGTGACTCATGATTGACTGAGTTTCCTTTTCTGGGCTTTGCTCCACTGCCTAAAGGCTGACACATGCTCTTTATGCATTCAAGTGTTTGTTTGTTTTTTATTTTCTATTCTCCTTTTTGTATTTTTTTTATTTTTATTTGAACAATGTTGAGTTTGCCTCTGCTATGATCTCTCTGATCAACTGTTTGTTCTTGTGCTTTCTGAAACATTGTATCAGAGCTACCACAGCATCCTCTCGCTCACACTCAGGGCTCTCCTCTAGGCCACACCCACCACACACTGATTGGCTGAACTGCAGTTCTATCCAACTCTTGGGAGGATCCTTTTTGAGAAAATTAGTTTTGCACTACATTAGGAGTGAGTTCGGATGAAAGCATGCTGGGTAATGTACTTTATATTACCACTTTAGATTTCAGAAAGATGGCGATATTAATAGGGATCCATACGTTTGTTTGTGTACGTGTGAGTGTGCAGTGCTTAATTTGTGCCGGAGCACGGCAGCTGGAACCATCTCCAGAACCTTCCCTGTCGGTAAATTAGTCAATAAGAAACTGAAATGTCTAATTTTATCAATGTTTTGTAATTGTTTTGTTTCTATTTGAAGTCACGCTTGGTTGTCAATTTCTGTTGAAGAGCGGGTAAGTGCAGCGGCAGCATTAATGAACTGGGCAGCATTTAAGAAGTAAACAGAAATAATAATCTAGCTAGTGTTAGCATTCTGGTAAAACGTCAAAGTGACAGTTTAGGGCGGTTTAGCCGGACCCCAAATATGCAAAAGTTGAGTGAAGCTGTTTTGGATTCACAGATTTAGGTTTCTCAGCTCAAAAGCACAAGACTATTACTAGATAAAGGACACTTCTTTTTATTCTGTGTTTAAGCTACAACTCTATTTTTGTCAAACTATGTCTTCCTCCATGTAAGCTGCAATAAACTGCTGTGTATGGGCAGCTGACTGAGACTTGGGGGCCAATTGCAAAGTGTTTTGGACCCCGAAACAACTCTAAAATGCTCTATCGTGACCGAAAATCAAACCACACACCACTGGTCACTAAGAGAAATTTCTGAATTTATTACATTCAGAATTTTTGACATTAGAATTTAAAATAAAAATGTAAATTAGAAATATTAAAAAATCCTGGATGAATTTTGATACTTACGAGCATTAACACACACATGTTAAGCATAACTTTTGTTCAAAAACCTCAAAATGTCCTTTGCTCAAAAACATGCAATATATGCCTCAAATAAATGTATTTGACCTATAAATTAGCCATTGTATCATTAAAATAATTAACCAGAAAATTGACCAAAAAAAGTGAAATTGTAAACCGTGCAATGCACCAAATTAAAGCCTTTCACCCTGAAAGTTCTGCAACTTTCACAGGAACCATGATCCAAAAATGGTTGTGACCAAGACATTATGCAAAGCGGTGAATACAATTTTCTCTTGATTTAACCCTGCTGGAACAGCACCCTCATGGTGCTCCAGGACCTCCTCGTGGACAAAATAAGTTTGTGTGTATGTGAGAATTGTAGGTATTGTGGTTTGGATTGAATAGTTTGTAAGCAGTAATAGTTTTGCTCTGAATCTCTTATCAACATGTTTGTAGTGGTACTATTCTGCCATGTTATATTATGAGCAGAAGCTGATAAACCAAAGCTGGCTGCTGTGTAGGGTGCTGACGGTAAGAATGGACTACAATTGGTTTAAAAAGGATTTTTAATCATTTCTTTTTCCTCCTCCCAGTGCTCTTGAGTTTCAACACAGCATTTTTCATTAGCCTAATTAAGAGGCGCTGCTGTTAATTATGCATGGTGCTGAAGCAGCACCACTTTGTGCAATTTCCGCACACCTGCAAATTCTTCTTTTTCATTTTACAAATATACAATAAAATGTGAAAGATCTTTGGATAACAGTGTCCTTACAAGACGAAAGTTAAACCTCTAAAGATATATGTGGGTACAACCTTATCAGCGGAGTGTTTGAAGATGCTCTTGTGATTATAATGCTGGCTGCTTTTTAAAATCAGTGCCTCAAGTGAGATTCTATTGGTTACACTTGGCTTTGCATGGAATTTTTTTTTCTTTAATGTGGGGCTTATTCTTCAAATACTTAAACAGAATGTACCTTGAATCTGGGGATCAATGATTAGGGTTTAGTTGCCTCTGTTGGTAAGTTTTAGCTTGTTAAGCACACACAAGAGATCAAAACAAATTAAAACAAACTAAAGTAAAGTGCATTCGACTCAAGACAGAGCAAGTTTTTAATGGAGTGCACTACTGCCCCTATTGGCATGGATGAAAATGAACTGCAAGGCTCCTATACACTTTATTAGACAAAAAACTACTTTAAATGAAAAGTATGTGCACTTTGTAAAATGTATTTTTTCCCCACATATTTTTTTTATATAGTGTCATTGTAACATACATGGGAAGCATATTTTTAAAGTACAAATGTTAATATTAACTCAATATTTTATTTTAGCTTCACTTTAGTGAAATTATGAAGTGAAATTATTTTGCTAGTACATCTGGATATTCTTTTAAAAAGTTTTCAACTTATTCCTGAAAATACATTTGAAAGTATATGAAATGTATAACAAAATGGCAAACAAATTATAAATAATAACCGCAAAGTATGCTTTTTTAAGTACTAAGGAAATTCCTAAAAGTAGAATAACACATATGGCACAGTAAAGATAAATTAATAGTATAACAGTTTTATATTTTCAAGTATACTAAGCCCGTTTCAAGTATACTAAATACAGATTAAGTTTTTCTACTTCAGCATATAAAAGTAAAGTAAACTAAATTGAACAAGATTTCTGCAAAATTCCTTGTTCCCAATCAACTACTCTTTAGCACAGTTGGAGTATTCGTGAACTTACTGTGAGGAAAGATTCAGATCTTGCTAAACATTTTAGACAGTTTTTTTCAGGGTGTAGTGCAGTCAAAAGTAGGCAGGAAATGATGTGGATTGGGAAAGCAAATTCCACTGGAAATGTAAAGGCCCATTCTGATGTCATGGACCTGATATAACCCACAGGAGTGTTTTGTCTTTCATTAGGCCAATTTAGCCACGACAAAAACAAATCCATTATTTCTCCAAAGCCGTGTCAGAGTTCTGCCCTGAGTGAGAGCTGGATGGGGATTCTGTGGATGTGTATTTATGTATATAGGTTTGCGTGTGCTAGTCTGTGTGCGAGAGTGCGTTTGGTTAAATGTCAGCAAACATGTGTATTTCAGTGTGTTGATTTGACTTTGCAGTCAGATGACAGTGCCACTGTACAATATGACGCTCAAATGTGCCAAGTGCGGAGTTATCTCGTCGCCTGACGTTTCCACCACAGCTACCAGTAACGCCATGTTAGTCCCGCTAATTATTTACCAACTCTTTGATGCTCTTTCTTTGGTTCATTTTTCCTTTCCTTCTACACATTTCTTTTCATAACCCTCCTTTATTCTTCTTCTGGTTTGCTCCCCCATTCATTTCCCTCACCCTGCTGTTACTGCTTAGCTGTAATGTTAGAAATGATCAGCAAAGATGGAGCTTGTATTCTGTTGCAATGCAAAATCTTACAGATTCCAATAGAACGTCATTTTTGAAGCGGGGGTTTGGATGTGGGTGTTCGTTTGTGTGTGTTTTCAAAAATATTTAAGAATGACCAGACTGAGGATTACAACAAAAAAATGTATTCATGTTCAATAGCATCATTTTCTATATCAAGCATCCATTTATGTGCTTGTCAACTTCTGTCATCCAGCAATTCAGCCTTTTGGCTGTGGTGTTGCTAAGAACAGATTGCGCCAGTGAGTGGATTACAGCAAGATGTCGATAGGTAGGTAGAAAAGAGTATTTTTTACTAGTTATCTCTCTGTGCCTTCCTAGTATCACAAGAGTGATTGGAGGGTACAAACTTAATGCCAAGCTGTCTGGGTAAGGATATAGAACTAGGCAAGATGTCCAGTAAAGGATAGAGAGCTAGGCAAACTCTCTAGTAAAGAAAAGAGAACTAGGCAAACTGTCAGTTAAAGGACAGAGAACTAGGCATGCAGTCTGTTAAAGGAGAGAGAACTAGGCAAGCAGTCTGTTAAAGGAGAGAAAACTAGGCAAGCAGTCTGTTAAAGGAGAGAAAACTAGCCACACTGTCAATTAAAGGAGAGAGAACTAGGCAAGCTGTCGGTTAAAAGAGAGAAAACTAGCCACGCTGTCAATTAAAGGAGAGAGAACTAGGCAAGCTGTCAGTTAAAGGGGAGAAAACTAGCCACGCTGTCAATTAAAGGAGAGAGAACTAGGCAAGCTGTCAGTTAAAGGGGAGAAAACTAGCCACGCTGTCAATTAAAGGAGAGAGAACTAGGCAAGCAGTCTGTTAAAGGAGAGAGAACTAGGCAAGCTGTCAGTTAAAGGAGAGAGAACTAGGCAAGCAGTCTGTTAAAGGAGAGAAAACTAGGCAAGCTGTCAGTTAAAGGAGAGAGAACTAGGCAAGCTGTCCATTAAAGGAAAGAGAGCTTGGCATGCAGTCCAGTAAAGTATTGGAACTAGGCAGTCTGTCCGGTTAGAGATAGAAACTAGGTAAGCAGTCTGGGAAAGGATAGGAACTAGGCAAGCTGTCCAGCAAATGACAGAGAACTAGGCATGCTGTCTGGTAAAGAATTGGAACTAGGTAAGCTGTCCAGTAAAAGATAGGAACTAGGTAAGCTGTCCGGTAAAGGATAGAGAACGTTCACCATACACCCTTGCTCACAGCTGCACAGATTGATGTTGAAGAAATCGACTGAAAACCCAGCCTCTTCATCCAAAATCAGTGTCAAGCTTCAAAAATGCCTTTCTGGAAGCTCAATATAACCAAATTACATGCCATGTATTCTCGTAACACACTTCTTCACCGTGTGGAAAGCATCCCTAAGAGATAAAGCTTTTATAGCTGATGTCCGATGACACCCTTTGATCATTTCATTTAAATGTATGTTTGTTTAAAGCCAGATGAGTGACTTTTTGGGCAACAACGGAAACCCATGTGCATGGAAATTTTTCAAAATGTGCTTGGAAAGGTGACCTACCATTACTGCCGGACACTATTGTTAATTACAATATGCCAAAAAAAGGAGGATACAAAGATAGACTTGCGCACACAGACATAAAAAGTAATTCTCGCATAATGAGTGGCCATATTTAAGTTAATCTCTAGGGACAGTGACTCTGGTATTCTGAGGAAAATGTGTGGCATTCTGACAGAAAAGATAGTTGCTATGGTACACGTTTGTACAGCTAAGAATAGCTCATGTTCGAAATGGCTCATTTGGACGGTGAGATTTGGACGATGAGCCATGCTGGTTTGCGTTGCATCATTAGCTTTCACTTTAATGTGAGATAAAGTAGAGCAAACATTCTAGAGTGTACGTGATTATGTGTAAGATGTGGATTTGTGTTGTCTGGAGTAATGAAATGAAGAGAAAAGTCTCTAGGTTAGAGCTGCTTGTCAACAAGTTCGGTTGAAATATATAGATGTTGACAGTAGGGTTGACTGTATTTGTGTTTAGTGGCTTTGAAGGCTTTGGACTTCATAAGGACTAATTATATAGGCAAGATTTCAGTCAGTAGAAATCTCTGCTTCATAACACAACAAATTAATGGATGTTTTCGACAACATTGTTCCCACATGACATCACAACATAAGGGCATTTCCCAGCGCCCTCACCACATCTGGAGGCAAGCTCTCATTAGCTCTAATGCAATTTGAGAGAAATAAGCATGAAATAGAGCAAATAAGGCTTGCAAACGGTCTAAAGTATCATTAGGATATGAAAAAAATTAGCTTAACTGCTTCTGAGAGGATGGGTGAAGAGGGTATTATATTCATTTTCATGTACACTAAGATCTTTCTCCAACATTACAATAAAACCGTAAACATGTTAAAGTGACATAAGGCTAACTAGACTTTAGAGTATAGCATGACCTGTGTTTCCAATAAAATAGATGAAACTGAAGTCTGCAGCTAAACCTTCTTCTAAAATGAAGGAAAGGGAATTGTGTGAATATAAGCACACATAACTGTGCCAAAATGAACACATTGAAGAGACGTTGTGGGATGTTACCAACTCAACCACTCAACAATCAAACAGACTACAATTGTGGAGGTTATCAGATCATACCAACCACTGTACAAAAGTTAGAGGTTAGAGATTTACCATTGACTTATGATAGCAATTGGAATGGGAAAAGGCATAAAGAAATGTGTAATCATCACTAACAACTCCCTAGCAACCAACTGTTTACCCTAGCAACCAAATTTCCTGAACTCTATCTCAGCTTTGGCAAATGATAAAGACACCGGAGTTGGTTTATGTTACTTATAGTTACAAAGACAACTTTTAAAAGTTATCAAAGTTTAGCCATCTAGTTTCTTTTTACTTTTGATTTTTCATGGTTCTTCGATTTAATGGGTATCACTTTTTTCCATCAAAAACCACATATTTTGAAGGAAGTGTCATGTTTCTCTGCAAAGCCAGCCTGGGAGGTTGTCACTTTATTTCCAATATGGTCTTGAGTTCTCTGATTAGCCAAGATTTGCATATTCATGTTGCTCTATAATGTGAAATCGAGAGAAACTAAGCAAATCGTTTGGGATGAAAAAAGTTTTGTGACAGATTCGTAATATTTCAAATATATGAATATTTTGCAGCAGTATGTTCAAACTATAGCTTTGGTATATGCACAGATAAGCTCAATAATGTTCTCTGAATACTATGGCGCTTATTTTGGTTAAGGGAGGTATAAGGGATAATAATTTTACTATCCAAAAATTGATTAATAGCAATAGACTAAGAATAATTCAGAATTATTAGTCGAGAATATATGTGTGACCAAGTAAATACGTAATAAAGTATTAGAATTGTATATGTGCTTAACACATAATGATAAATGCTGGTTATCTAGTCATAATGGTTAGAGTAGATAGATTAAAATTACTAGCACATTCTAACCATCTCTAGAAGCAGTTATCTGTGAGGTAGTGTCATGATGTGTGTGTCTTTTGTTCTGAGTAGTCATCCTGAAGAAGGTGGGTTAGATGATATCGCAAGAGCTGGTACCAATTAAAATGTTTTAATTTTTTTAAATAGACAAAACCCTTTTTACCTCTGAAACGTTAATGTTGCCTTCACTGTACAGTCAGATCTTTTGTGTTTAGCACTTTGTGGTTTCTCAGTTCATAACCCCTTTAATATCTGCTTGGAAATTGAGAATCACTGCGTAGCTTGCCCTTGGAATTGTGTTGCAAGGGTCTGTCGAATAATATAGAACGCTAAGCCACAAAATTTGATGAAATTTTCAATTAGAATTAGTAGTTTTGTATATGCAATCGTGTGTGTGTGTGTGCGTGTGTGTGTGTGATCGTCAGCATCTGTGTAGTGAGTTAGAAATACCCGAGATAAATTTAGTGATAAAGAGCTCCATATTAAAATACTAAGCAATTAAACGTTTAAATGAAGGACTTGCTTAGCATGCTGTCCCTTTCCTGCAGTTCCATGATCAGGGGAGAGTTCTTCATTAAAGCCAACTGACATCTACATTCCTTCATCTTTCACCTTCACGTCTGTATTTTTTCCTTTTCATCACTCATTGCCCTTTTTTAACGGCTTCTTTTGGCTCATTTATTGTTTTGAACTGTGATTTAACCAAAATGTTTGGACTGTATTGATATTTTCAGAGTTTAATAAACAAAAAGGGCAATCTTAACTCTTATTGAACACTTTGTTGATTTGTCTGTTCGCATTTCGATGCATTCTAGATGTACAACAAACTCAAATATAAAAAAAACACTAATACGGTGTAACATATACATGTTGATTAGTTCTTTAATCCAGTGCTTTAGGTTTGCCCTTTTTGTTTGTTGTTTTGTCTTTTTTTTAAACCCAGTCGTGACATTGTCTCAGTGGAATTCTACTTCTCTCCTGTAGGGCGTCGCTGTGGAGCTCCTGTGTGGTTCTGCCATTACTGGCTCTCACATGGATGTCGGCTGTCCTAGCCATCACTGATCGCCGATCAGCATTGTTTCAGATCCTTTTTGCTGTCTTTGATTCTCTTGAGGGCTTTGTGATCGTGATGGTGCACTGCATTCTGCGCAGAGAGGTGATGGACCTATGGTGATTCATAATGATTATAGATCTAAATGTACATTTTCCAGATGTCATATCAGTAGTGTCGCCAAGCAGTGGTTCTATATAGTCATTATACTGTGCAGACATTAACTACACTGTTTTTCTGGCTATTTTAATTCAAATGAGCTGATTTGTGCGCATCTGTGTAAGGATGTAAAACTCAGTCAGAATATTAGGCATAGCTTTAAAAGGGAAGAACTACTAATGGTTCACTCTGAACACAATCATTTTTAACTTTTTTACATTTTTTTTCATGTGAACTTAAGTCATAATTTCTTTTCTCTGGGATCTATGACATAACGTAGTTATACATATCCGTTGATAAATTAACAGCTGGATTTTTTTCTATTTAAAAATGAGACCAACCCCAGCCCAAATTACATCAAAAATATTTTAACTCGTAACCGCGAGTGACCTGCACATAGCTGGTAGCTGAAAGTTGACTTCTGCTCTGCCCATTGATGAATAATGAAGCCAAGGCCCGCTTACTGCTCTGAAGTGAGTTTGCAGGCTACTGTTGCATTGTGGGAAATGTAGTGGTGGTGGGTGCAAAATTTCAGCAGTTGGCTGCTATCATTCCAAGGGGAATGGATAATTATTTTGCAGACCGGATCTGGACTGCGGGCCTTGACTTTGATCTATGAGATTTAGGTTAAGCGCTTTTCCATGCAAAGCTAACACACAGACCTGCATTCATGATAAGAATGGAGGTGACTGCTGAAAGTCATCTAAACGTCATGTAGTGATTTCATATGCTTGGATTATCCTAAGGAAAAGGCATGGAAATTAGTGGAAATTGGTTTTGCTCCTGTGTTATGGGAATTAACTAAAACAATTTGGGTGGGTTTTTACAATTATAAAATGTTTTTCAACTATGTTTTTTATAATTGAATAGGTTCAAGAAGCAGTAAAGTGTCGTGTGGTTGATCGTCAAGAAGATGGAAATGGTGACTCTAATGGTTCTTTCCAAAATGGCCATGCTCAGCTAATGGTGACTTGGGACTCGCTTTCATTTCTGTTTTGCTCAGCGCACAGGAGAGTTAAAAAGCTCATTCTCTCTGTTTTTGTTCTACAGACCGACTTTGAAAAGGATGTGGATATAGCTTGCAGATCAGGTGAGACTCACATCATGCACTCTAATCACTTCAACCCTTTGTCCCTCTGTTTGACAAGTGTCAGTTTCTAGGCCACATAAGGCATTTTTTCAAGGAGATTCTGAGCACAATCTGATATCTGGCGTTCAGCAAAATGTGGATGAATGGACCAATCTGATCCCTTGCTATGTCTTAGATCTGCCGGCCTCGCTTAATTAAGTCTCTCCAGACATTTCATTATCAGATTACAGCTTTCTTCTCTGATATCAATCGGAAATAGGATTCTGATTATTTGTCAAGATGACCTATCAAGTTGGCTACTGGAAATAGAGCCTTGTGATGTTATATTTGTTGGCTTTTTTGAAGTGTAAAAGAGCTAAAAATGAAGCTGCCTTTGTAGTTACGCTACAGACGTGGTAAAGCTATTAATTTCCGACTGTTATTTTGAGCCTTCCCCCCCCTTCTTTTTTTTTTTTTTTTTTTTTTTGATTGAAGCATTTTTAGAAGGAACAATTACTGGACCACGCGTATGTGTCTTTAAACATGTGGCAAAATCAACATAAATTTAACAATAATAAAAACTGAATTTGGGATTTTTTTGTTCAAATTGCACCTTTAAATATGTAGCTGCCCCTTAAATTCCCTCAATTGTTGTCAATGAATCGATTATTGTTGCACCCTTGAGTTTGCATAATCTCTGTAATCTGTGAAAAAAATTAACAATTAACTTCCTGTTTCGTTATCATTAGCCTGTGCACATTATCTACTCATGAAGTCATAAAAAATAGCTTACATTTTACATTTAAATGCATCATCAATCAACAGACAACAGAGGTTATCAGTCTGTTCAAGAACATGCTGAGCACCGGGCAATAAGCATTAGAACCTCATGTTCTAGAAGAGGTTAAATATTTACTGTTGACTTAAAAACGGGAAATGGCAAAAACATCTTCAAGATGAAACATCATAGAAAAAGTAGGTTTGTTTATGCTAATAATCATAACTTAATATTTAGTGACAACACTAACAGCTCCTTAGCAACCAAACTGCTTACCCTAGCAACCAATTTTCTCTGAACTCTGGATGATAAAGACTTGGGGGTTTGTTTATATGACTTATAGTGATAAATGTCACTGTCCTCTCCATAGCAACCAGATCATTTACCATAGCAACCGTTTCATACCATTTCTAAGAAAAATCACTCATATTGTCATGGGGAACTTTGCATAA
Source organism: Danionella cerebrum (assembly GCA_007224835.1). Classification (NCBI taxonomy): domain Eukaryota; kingdom Metazoa; phylum Chordata; class Actinopteri; order Cypriniformes; family Danionidae; genus Danionella; species Danionella cerebrum. Next base: position 169,424 of record SRMA01026222.1, read on the forward strand.
TGTCAATGACTCCTACATAACAACTAGTTCTTCCTTCACAGCTAATTCATTTTCCATGTGAATAGTTTTAAATGGCATCTAGTTTATAAATGCACTTACTTTTCATTAAATAATTGAATTATAATTACAACTAGAACCACTGCTCTCTTATACCAACATGTGTATACTTTTTTTACACTTGAAATAATCTTTTAAAACAAAATTGGTCTCTTTATGAATAGTCTTTTTGTGTAGATGTGCAAGTAATTCTTGGGATAAACTCGAGCTTTGCTCTTTGTGGATAAAATTGTGATTTGAAAATTCTGAAGGCCCAGTTTTTCTGGTATCTTTTATAGGTTCGTCTTTCGATCATACTATAGCATTGATAAAGACATAGATAATGCAGATCTGGTAGAGAAATATTCTTCAAGGCATCACACTGACATGCAATGGCTCCCTCAGCGCCTGCCAATGACGCTCACACTGTTGTTGCACATAGAGGAAGGTTATCTGCAGATTCCGACATTGCTGATTACCTCGCATTTCTTCCTAGGGATTTCTTTGTGGGCTTATAATTGTCGAAGAGTTTAGAAAGTCATTCCTTGGGTTGATTGAACATACCCGACCATAGTTTGGAGCTGGACTGGTTTGAATACTGACGCAGAGTTGGAACTAAAAGCGTTTAGCTAGAAGTGCGTGAACCTTTCGTCAGATTTTTGTCTTTTGTTGGAGAAAGCTGCGTCTTCTTTAGTCTGCTTTTACCTCATTTAATCCCTCAAAGCTTTTGTTCTGATCCACAGGCACCCTGAAGCGTACCTCTCAACAAGCTGAGGATTCAAAAGCATCTTCACAGCAGATCACAATCCAGAAAGGCTCCAACTTTAACACACTTCCTGCGAGCATGGCCAAAGTCCACCTACAAAACGTGGCGGACTATTCGAGCCACACTCTCACTATGCGTAGAGACAAAGGCGGCATTGCTGGGGTCAGCACAGAGTTACCTGGAGCCAAATCCATTTACATCTGTGACGGTGACCTCTTCAAGCAGCTGGATGGAACACCTGGAGACAGTCCTGAAGGTGGATCGGGTCAGGGATACGTGCTTCTGCCTAACAATAATAACACCCTTAGGCCCTCAAAAGGTGGCAAGGACGAGCAAGCAACTAAATACATCGGTATCGAACAGCTACCCCAGACCAGACTCATCCACCTTGCCAACCCCGCTGGTACAGATCCAATTCCCGGCTTCACCCTGAAGAGCTTACCCACCGACAGAGTCAGCGTTTCCTGCTCAGAGCGGGACTCCCCAGTGCAGACAGGACAGAACATCTCCAGCGAGTCTCAGATGATAAACTCGTGTGAACAGGGAGACTCTGGGAACTCCGGGATGTCAAAGAGTGAGACCGTCTCGACACTGTCCATGAGCTCTCTGGAGGTAAGAGGATGTGGTTGATGATTGTTGTGGAGTCACACGAAGCAACTCTCTACATTATGAAAAAATTCCTGTTTTCCTCACATTTTACTTACCACACATTGATTATAGAGCTAACTGTAAATACTTGGGGTGATATGATACATACCTCTGTTTATTTTGTAAAACATCATTGGAATAAAATACTTTAACATGTGAGATCACAAAGGTAAAAAGACTAGAGTCTAATTTGATTTGTATAAGAGCATTTGATACCATCCATCCACAAGGGGGCAGTGTTAATATTTTAATTAAGTTTTTTGGCTCTAAGGGATGGAGAGTTTTGCAACCTTTCTTGGTTAAAATGTGAGTAAAGGACAATTGTCTCCAAGTAAATATTACATAAAACAAGAAAACAGGTAAAGAAGTTTCAGAAGTGACTAGAATCAAAGAAGAAGATACCCTTCAGCTTCTAGACGATATCTCCCAGTAGCTGCCACACTAAGTATTGTGACAATTTTGGATTGCGATATATTGTTACACCCCTATTTTGAGAAATAAAAAATAGTAAAGGTCATTAGTGCTGTTTTCAAGTAGTACAGTTGTGCTCATAAGTTTACAAACCATAAAACGATTTCTGATTCTCTGCATATTTTCAGAAAATATGAATAAGCGCACTCTTCGTTTACTGTCAAAAAACACTCTTTTTGCCACAAAGAGGCCGGTTTACAATACACCAAACAAATTGCTCACTTTATTTGAAGCTATAAGATCAAAATGTAATTGCCAAAACCATAACTTCTAAATCTGCAAAAGAGTCAACAAGGCCTATTAGGAACAAAACACATCCCCAATGTGAAACATGGAGATGGGTCAAGGCGGTTGGAGGCTCTTAAGAAAAATGGGATGCTTTACTACAGAGAAGATAAAGAACCTCATCAACAACTACCTCAAGAGACTTCAGGCCGTCAAAGGGGTGAATACAAAATATTAATGTTTGATACGGTTTGAAAAGAGTAAACACAGTTGTTATGGCAATCAACGGATTCACCCAATTTATTTTCATCAATCCAGATTTACTTTTATATGCTTACATACTTTAGCTTTTTTAGTTTTCTGCAAATTCAACATCGAAAATGCAAAAATTCATTCTTTTCAGCCAAACATAGCAATACTTTAAAGAAGATATAAAAGGTATGACAATAATTAGAAAATATCGTGTAGCTAAGTAGATCCTAGTTTTGAAGGCGATTCTATTGGCAAGGTTTGAGTAGAGGGTTGCTGTGTGATAGACATTCTCCATCTGTTTCCTCATAGCAGGCAAGCTGCTCTGACATCATTTGTCTCAACTGCAAGATCACTCATCAGCATTTGTATAAAAGATTCACAGCCTGAATGAATCAGAATTCCAGTCACACAACGACTTTCCATTAACATTGCATGGCTCTGTGGACGCTGGTTGAATCACGGCATCTTTTCATCTGCATTTTCTTTTCTCACTCATGATTACTCCCTAAAAGTGATGGACACTTTGGTTTCTGCTCCAAAGAAACATGCTGTAAACCCATCTGCCTACAAGGCTGTAAATCCACATCAGTGTTTGTCACATCTGCCACGAGGGAGAGAGCGTCCTGATTTATGTGCCGAGTGAGAAGCATGTTTGTGTAGAAGACTGTCATTACGTGGCTTGGAATTACATTTCAACTGACACCAGTAAATGCACACAGACTTGGCCTCAATAAAAACTACATCCAGACACTTAACAGAATGAAAAACAGCCGTTTTTGAGAGGACGAAGGCCACGTAAACCACACTTTGCGTTTGTGTCTATCCCTCTTTAAAACGCAAGTCACTGTAAAGGTCAGATTCTGCTCATGCTTTAAAGAGAGCAGATGACAACCGTGAGTTCCTCCTCAGGCTAAACCAGCTCCCAGAATGCTTTGCAGCTGCAGTTGTGTGATGCAGCACAGACAGAATGTCAGACTGCCCTCCGATGCTCTCTCACGGGCCAAAGAAAGGCCATTCGGTCACAAGCTGTTTACTGCAGACTGGTGCCAGGAGCACCCCCGAAACATGAACGTTATATGTACGTACAGTACCAGCGCCCGGCCGATTTCTCAAGCCACCTTCCCTTCTACTGCATTTGGGTCATTCTCAAACTACTAACATGCTAAGTGTACAAATATATTTTGTGTAAATGTAGTTTAACATAAAAGCATTACAATACGACTGTATAAATTAAATGAAAACAATTTATACACTATAAGATTTTTTAATTAATTATTCATTTGAATTGGGTTCCAATAACATTTTTTATTTTTGATTATATTTATGTTTTTGTATATTTAATTCCGAATAACATTTTTGTGTTTAGACAAACAATAAGTTATCTATAATATCAATTATGCTTTTAGAATTGCATATATTAATTAAATAATATTAAATATATTGAAGTAAATAAATGTTACCTTTTTAGATACAATTGGTATTTTATCATCTTTACAATTTTTAGATATTTTTAATCATTTTTAAGTAAGAAATTTAGATCCCTCTGATTTTTTTTTTTTTTTACTTTACGATTAGATTTTTTTAATCGTCAGTTATATATATTTAATGCTGAATGAAATTTTCTATTAAACTTTTAATGATTTTTAATGCAAAATATTTTAATGTTAATTAAAAACAGTGCGATATCAGTCAAATCAGTTGTGCTTTTGGAATTCAAATTTAAATGTTAGCTTTTTGGATTTGATTGCCATTTTATTTACGCTCTTTGCACGTTCTTATGTGTTTGTATAATCATGTTACTTTATGATTAGATTTGATAAAATTTCTAGATTAACCTTTAATTTTATGATTTTTATGTATGCCATTTTGATGCTAATGAAAAAATATTTTGATTATTGATTTAATAACTTGAACTTTTAGTAAAACAATTTGAATAAAAATTTAAATATCAGTGACATTTTATCAATAAATTATTTCAATTCAATTACATTTTTTACTAGCTGAGAATAAATGCAATATTATATAAAACATGCAATGTTTTAAACCCCTCTTTTCATTTTAATATTTGATTATTAGATAAATTACAAATATTTTATAATAAATTGTGCTTTTATAATATAAATGTAACCTATTTCTATGTCACTGATGATAACATTATTTACATTTTTCTTTCTTTTCTTTTTTGATTAGTTGAGAATTAATGCAATATTTTTATTGCACCCCCCCCCTCCTTTTTTCTTTTTACTAATAAAGCATTATGAGTACATGAGATTTAATCATTAGTTTATAATGTTTCAACATTTAAAAATGCAAAAAATCAACTGAAATTAGCTTTAATTATGATTTTTTTGCTTAAAATATGTTAACCGAAACAAAAATTTCTATATTTTTTTCTCCACATTTTTAGTATTAAACTGTTGTGGAATTTTGATTATTTTAGACACGTGTATCACTATAATTTTGGGAATGACCCATTTGACCTCCTCTGGAAGGACACAAGGTAACTTTTTTCTTATTTGTCCTTTTAGAGACGAAAGTCACGCTATGCAGAGCTGGACTTTGAGGTCAGTCCAATGTAACTCTTCCACAAATGACAGCAGTCTTTGAGTGGTGCAGCTCGATTCATCCCTGCGTTAGAGTCTTTCAGAACCCAATGTGTTTTTGTCTTGCAGAAGATCATGCACACACGGAAGCGTCATCAGGATATGTTCCAGGACCTGAACAGGAAGCTGCAGCATGCTGAGAAGGACAGAGATTCTCCTCCAGTGGACGGAAAGCCCTCAAAGAGATGGAGCATTTCTTCAGGAGGAAGTGACAAGACCAATCTAAGCGTAGGATGACTTCTGTCTCTTTTTGTGTTTGTAATTGTTGAGGGGGCTTTCACATCTAGTGATGTATCATCAAACACTTCTTGATGTTGCCATTTCAGGACAAGCAGCAGACCCCCAGCAAGCGAGCATGGGAGGGAATCAGGAAGACCCACTCTCCACCGTCATGGTTGCGCAAAGAGCTGGAGCCACTTCAAGCCTCCCCCTTGGAGCTGCAGGCTGTGGAGTGGGAGAAAGCCAGTGCCACTATCCCACTAGTGGGTCAGGAGATCATGGACCTGCAGACTGAGGTCTAAAAGACTGCTGGAACACAGTCCACATGCAGGGAAACACAAAAAGAGAGGAAGGACATTTCATGAACATGTATGCAAGAAACCACGAGAAGCAAGCAGTTTTGTTTGTGTCTTTTTTGTAATCCCGCAATGCCCTTTCCTTAATGTCAAAAGCGAATCATAAGACTTTCCAAATCCAGGTCGTTGCCCGATGATGTGGCTCAAAGGGCCGGTTTGAGGGAAGACACTGGATGCTGCCAAGAGACCGCGAGTGATTGACAGACTAGAAGAGTAGATGAGCCTTAGTGTTTGGATACAAATGCACTTATCAGTGATCTTGGAAGAAAATCAACAGTACACTTTCATACTGCCCAAAACCGAGTTCTTGAATCTTTACGTAATATTTCCATTGTTGGTGATGAGTGTGCCATACATAGGTGTAACTTTGGGGCTCAAGAGATGACATCATTGCCTGAAGCTATTTGCAAATGACTGTTAGACTGTCTCGGTTGCCCTTTTTAGCCAGAGCAGACCTTAAGTGTGCTGACCCGTTCACCACACAACCTTCGGATCCTTTAAGAATCAGTCAACAGAAGAATTACGTTTTTGTTCACTTGATGTTTTCATTCGAATCGCAGATTGGATCTGAAAGGAGGTGAATATGACGATATAAATATAAATACAGTACATATATATATATATATATAAAGAGTCTTATTTCTGGAAGTGCAGAGGAGTGTTCATCTCTGGCATGTTTGAGGAGGCGCGCAGAGAAAGCACAAGACTCCCTCCTCAGAGTCCCGCTGTACAGCATTGTAATTATTTCCGGAAGAGTTCTACAAAATCAATTTTAGCCTATAAATATCTTTCTTACTGTGCTTGGGGAATATTGTTATCATTATTATAGATATCATTGAGATTCTGAGACCCCCACCCCTCTTCCTGCTCCCAAAAATCTCATGGGGTTACCGGACTACATCGGTGTTCTGTAACATCATGTCAAGTGTGTGTTTGGGTATCACTGACTCTCTCCAGACCATGCATACTTGCCTGACTCCTCCTCTTCCCCTAGTTACCCTTCAACACTCTCATTTTTTTAAGTTTCCTGGGGTTTCTTTGTTATTGTACAGTTTTCAGAGCACAAAATGAATGTGTCATATTTCTAATAAAAACTATATCAATATTAAAACGTGGTTTGAGTTGTATTCATAGCATTAGAAACATGTTCAGAAGTAAGATGCTATCTGCAGGTTCCAATGATTGTGTTTACAGATGCATTGCTTATAAATAAGCCGTTTTGTTTCATATACACAGCAAAAAGTCAAGGGTTGGTTTGATTTTAAAATGTTCAACAATAAAGTCAAATTCACTAGTTATCTTGGCTTGTCCTCCTAGACCAATTGAGCTCCTCCCACTAAACTTACCCAAGACATCCGACATTACTTTAAGTCACTGAGCTCTCCATAGCAACCAGACTGTTTTTCAAACCAATTTAGCATATCTCTTTAAAAGTGATTTATTTAGGACTGACATTAGGAACATTCTATTATGTCAAGGATTGCTCCAACTAAACTTCCTACCCTAGCAACGAAATCAGCAGATCCATATCTCAGCTTCAGAAAATGCTAGGGACATGGGACTTGCAATATATCACATATAGTGATAAGGGCATTTTAAGGACATCATTGATTCCTCCATAGCAACAAGCTTGTTTAGCCTAGCAACCGAATTAAAAGATCACTCGTAATAAGGAAACTTTTTGATGAAATCACTGATTCCTCCTTAGCAACCAGATTGTTTAACTTAGCAACCGAATTAAAAGATCACTCGTGGTGAGGAGGGAGCTTTTTAATGACATCATTGATTCCTCCATAGCAACTAGATTGTTTAACCTAGCCACCAAATTAAAAGATCCTGGATCGTGAGAAGGGAACTTTTTGATGACCTCTCATTGATTCCTCCATAGCAACCAGACTGTTTAACCTAGCAACAAAATTTAAAGATCACTCGTAGTGAGAAGGGAACTTTTTGATGACATCATTGATTCCTCCATAGCAACCAGACTAACCTAGCAACCGAATTAAAAGACCACTTATAGTGAGAAGGGAACTTTTTAAGGACATCATTGATTCCTCCATAGCAACCAGACTGTTTACCCTAGCAACCGAATTAAAAGATCACTTATAGTGAGAAGGGAACTTTTTAAGGACATCATTGATTCCTCCATAGCAACCAGACTGTTTAACCTAGCAACCGAATTAAAAGAGCACTTATAGTGAGAAGATATGAGAAGATGCCGTTTGTTTTTTTTTTTGTTTTTTTTTTTTGGAATCATGACCAGGCAGAAATACATTAGAGCACAATGTATACAACTAGTCGGCGGGAGCCAGTTAAAGATTGAGTGCCTGCAGCCGGATGGTTAATTAACTCCCTCCTGAAAATTGTGAAGCCAAAGTTCAATATTAAACACAGTATGAGAGTTCCTTGTTTGATTCTCATTTAGATAACTGTGGTGAACACCAAATGGATGATGACTTTCAACCAGTTGCTAAAGTCTAGAGCGGAAAAAAATAAACCTAAGATTTGGAACATTCCTATAGGAACTCCTATTTTCAATTAAAGGTTTGTTTCATACTTGAGTGTATTGTATAGCACTAATTCTTTTAGGCTACTTTTATTTTCAACAATGAACAAAATTCAGTGACTGAGCATCAATAATGTAATTATTCATTGTGTGGTTCACGGAATTGGAAAATGTCATTTTGTCTGGATAATTTGAATTTTTAGAATGACTTCTTTGTATGTGGATATAAAATGTTTAAAGCAGTTCTGCTTTCTTTGATTTGATGAGATGCATGATGAGGGACACATTGTAATAATTGTTAATACTATAAGTCAAACTACTGTCATAAACAGAAGAACTGAGAGGAGAAATAAAAGGCGAGAAATACCAAAGCAATAATTTAATGGACATTACCTCAGTGGCTTAGTCGCATTAGTTAGTGTAAATGTTTTATAGTGGGTTCACTAATGTATGAGGACATCTGTTTTCAGAGTTCCCTCTGTTCTTGTTGCGTTTTGAGTTGTTTAAACCAACGATTATTAAATACCAGTGTCAAGCTGAGGAATACAGCTTATGTGAATGCAGTTTCAAGACGTCCACTCTTAAAAAAAAGAAAAACTTGATTAAATCATCCATTGTGCATCTGATCCAGTCATACCGGAACATCTAACTTGGATTCATTCTAATTAATGACAAAATTTTGCAATTCCATGCCAAGTCAAAATATTGACATGATATTTTAATTAAAATAACAACTTGAGGACTTTGTCTATTTTAACTCCATCATTGCCACACTAATCCCATGTGACTGAATTTGAATGGAAGCTTTCTGCACTGTTGGGGGTCCTTTTGTTCTAAGGTATAAAACACAATTACACCAACAGGTTGTTTAAAAGGACAGTCAAAAAAGAGCAATTGTAAAATATATTTGGTGGTGAGCCTCAGAAATTGCTGAGCCAAATGTACCAAAATCCAATTGAATGCTGAGATTTTGTGCTATTAATTTGATCGATGGCCATCTTTCGGTTGGAGATTTGGCCAAAAATTTCAGGAGTTTCTGATTTTTTATACAAAGATATAAATATACAACTAAATGTAACTCCAGGTCAATCATCAATGAAATGAGTCATACATTTCTTTCATAGATGGATTGCCAGTCTATTACAAGATAACACATGCATTCACCCCTAAGAAAAAAAATGCAGAAAATTTAACCAACCTGACCTGTTTTGGTCTTTCTCGGGGAAACCAAAGTACCAGGGGGAAATCCACCGACGCACATGAAGGAAACTGGTACACTTTGGCCTAACATGCCTGAGAAATGGCTAAGATCTCACACGTGTCTGATCAAGAGTTTTCCTGGAGATTTCTGTTCACATCTTTTTTTTTAGGAAACACTGCACAAGAACCAAGCATGGTTTAGATTCGGTGGTCATGTAAAATGTTTATGACATTTTAGAAACTGCTAGAGTACGAGGAAAAAAAAAACAAAAAACAACCGTATGTGTTTATTTAAAAAAAACTGTCAAAAGCATTTGATGACTTGTTTTTCTGGTTTCTCTGAACACATTAATAATAGCCTGACGTCTAAATAGAAAATGACCTGCTTTGAATCTTTACTGGGTTTTAATGTTTGTTGCAGGGATGTGCTTTCAGTCATGTCAGATGAGGCCTAATTAAATATAATCTGGATTCAATTATATGGAAATCATCTTTCAGTATTCCAACCATGCAATTTTACTCCATAGGTGTTTGTTTGTCAGGTAAAACTGACAAAATTGGCCGCGAGCACTCGCTGCTTTCATTCTAATTAGCTCTGATATGAGGCTCTACATCAATAAAATCAATGCAGATTTAAATAATGCTGTTTAAAGAGTGTCATTGTAACACAAAAGTCAATGAAAAGCAATCTAAGCTTGTCCAATAATCAACACGTCCGATGTCTAATTTTGCCTGGAGAAACATTAAAAAGTAATGAATAGATTGGGTTTTTTTTTGACATTTTCTAATTCAAGTAAACACAGTATGGATAATATAACTGTAAATGCAATTATGGTTTAGCAGCAATAAATGGTTGCGCCCACATTTTATTAGTCATTTGTAAAACAATTGGTGTTCTTTGGATAGAAATGAGCATTTTTTTATTATTCGTAACTGTCCCTGGATGGTAAAAATAAGAGGTGAAAAATAGAAAGTTGGATCTGCTGATGCAGTCAGCAAGTGGTTAGAAATTATGGCGAATGGTAAAAAGAGAACCACAGTTCACTAACCTGCTGTGCAAATTATGAGGGGCATTGGAGAAACGAACAGAAATATACCTTTGCATCAGCTCCAATGGATTGGACTCGAGTAAGAATTCCTGTCTTGTGCATCATTTTCCTATAATCCCTCCTCTTTACCTTTCATTTCCTTTACAACCGAAGTTACCTTCTCTTTAAATAAAGCCATAAAAGCCAACTTTGTGTATTATTACCGTTTGTTGAGTCTTTTTCTTTCAGCTTGTGTAAGTGGTAAAACTGTAAAGTCTGTAGAAGTTTGATTTTGTCTTCCATTCCACTACACTCTCGGAAAGTCTCCTGTTGGTGATGTAATGTACAGATCAGCTATTATCTTGGCAAAATCAAGAATAAATCTATCTGATGGTAGGGTTACTTCAACAATAAACATAACTTTTAACATGAACTGATCGAGCGTACAGCACACCAGCAATAACTTCAGTTGATGGTCTAGCTAGCATAATTGGAGAAGCTATTAAAAAATAAACGAACAACAATATGCATTTCATTATTATATGAACATCAGTCACTGTCTGAGAAATGGTCATCTAAAGTGGAATATTGTGTAAAGCAGATGAGACGAACTAACTTGAAACAACTTGTGCCAATGTCTGCCTGAATACTGGATCCTGATTGGCTGGCAGATCGTTATTGGTATCTGTTGCAGTCATATATATACGTTTAATCACTACATCTCCCAGGATGCTTTGCACACAATTCCCATCATTCCACTCTGAAGGCTATAAAAGACTGCTGCACTTCCTGTTTGTTATTTTCCTTTCTGCATGTCCAATGAGTTAAGTAAGTTTCTGTCGATTGTTTAATTTGTTGCTTGGGCTAATTCTGTTTTAGAAGTATTCTGCGTTTGTACATTATTTTTCCTTGAATTATGTTACCTCGTTCTGGTTTATTGTACTATTTTAGTGACTAGAAACCATTCCAGAACTATCCATTCCCTGTGCCCCGTGAAGAAATAAATCCTTTCACTGACAAGTTACAGTTCTTGTTTTAAAATTGGCTGAGAATAAAGATCATACCCAGGTTTTTTTACCAGTATTAGCATCAAACCCCAACAGTAACCATAATAACTCATGGCAAGCATTTCCAGATAACTGAATTAATTCAACATTTTCATAGACCAATACCATCGTTTATTATGCAAAACCCTGATTTGTGCATTGATTATCCTTTCCTTTGCCATGGTATCTCTGAATACTAGATTCTGATTGGCTGGTAGGTGTTGGTCATTGATTGTAACCATTGAAAACTTTTCGCTAAGTGATCACAGCATCAACTGGTTTCAACTGTTTTCAACGCACTTGGAATACTTTGTACCGAGTGGCTCTCTGCCACCCATTTTGCATTCACCCCTGACTTGTTTAGTTTGATTTAAACAAAATATAGTTTGTTGGGATGTTAACAAAATTAGTAGCCCCTACAGACAATTAATCAATAAGCTCTGGGCGGTCCATGTTATTATCTTTGTCTGATATTCCTTGCGTTCAAACCTCCAGGACCACAAGCTTCAGACCGCTCACATAGTTTGCATTTATGTGTGCTAAATCTACTTGACAATTATGCAGGTGCTCACTCTTGAATTCCAAACAAATGCATCAAAAATGTGGGTGGGGGTCTTGGTATTCTTCGAATCAAACTACAATGAATCGTTTGTGGTGAGAACTCTGCTCCAAACTAAAAACAAACGAAAGCATGCTTTTTTTACTGAATACAACCACCGTACTCGATGATGAGTCACATTATGGCTTGGCATGTGTCTATTTTTAAAGCAGATTTAATCACGTAAGCTCATGTCAAACTTGGAGTAGCGATTAACCCAAAATGTAGATTAAAAGATGCTAAGGGTCCAAATCAAGCAGCGGAGTCTGCTCATTTTAAATGTGTTGTCCCAGTCTTCAGGCGTTCTGTCTTCCATTGTTTACTTTCATGTTCATTCTAACCAATAAAAAAGCAGTCGAGGAAATGCATACGATGCTGTTTGTGACCAGTATGATGTCACATGGCTGTATTTTCGATCGGGGTGGTGCGATTGACTAAATCTGCAGACGATTGCAAGATCAGTTGGTCCTACAGGTATTTAATTTTAAAAACACAAACTAAAATTCTCTCAGCATTCCGGAACTTTGAAGCATGTGAGGGCAAAGGAACTCTCCTTTCAACCCCGCTGATAACACCACTCCTCAAACCTAGATGTAAACTGAGCCACGTGAGCTGACAATTACTAATAATGACATTTCTCTGGTGAAGTTCGTATAGCCTAATGCCGTCACTAAAAGCTACAAATGGATGTGTTTGTGAAGGTAGCTCTTGAAGCTTCAACCTGCCAGAAAAGCTTTCACGCTAATAAAGCAGAGTGTCAGGCCGGCGTTTCATTCACTCTCTGAAGAAATGAGTCACGAGGATTTGCTCGGCCCGAACTGTAATTAGGAGAACCAAAGCCAGCCTATTCCCTGTACATTCTGCTGCCGGCCAATTTGTACCTGGAAAGAAGAGGAGCCGACTTAAAAGGGACTTTATAAAGATATGACGATACTCCATTACTGCAGTGGGTTAGAGCACAAAGAACTGAGATGTGAACGGTGATCAGTTTGAGAAACACTGTGAACATGGCGAACAAAACCCGTCGTCATTGTGTCTAGAAGCAGATGTGGACCTTGTTTTACCAAACAAAGGCTGAAAGTAATCTTTGAGAGTAGATTTTTCATGTTTGTGTGTTGAGTTTCATTTCCTGTAAAATAACAATATCCTGCCCCAAAAGGCCAATTATGCAAGCGCACACAGAGCTATGTTTGCGGATCGCTTTGCAGAGAACCAAACTGTCTGTGATTCAGATGAAAACATATTTAAGCTTCGGATACTCAATGAAGAAACTGTGTTCGTTATTGATGGAACAGTAATTGTTGCTAGCCTCTAGGAAAAGGCTGTTGCTGGTCGACTTGTGCTGCGTCACGTTTGATTCTTTTAATGACAGCATTTTGATTGTGTCCCGTCAGCTTCCCTGTCTGGGACAGACTTAAAAGCACCTTTCAGCAAGAACATCAGGAGGGAAATGAACTGTTTCTGCAGAGTGAGGCGTGTTGGAATTTTCTTTATTGTCATCACTCCCTGACAGACATTTTTATTGTTCCCTATTCATCCTCAAGTTTGTTCTGTCCTTCTGCTTTTTTATTAGGAAAGTAGCATATTGTACTGAGCTGATAACCGGAGCTAGCAAAGTAGTAATATCTAAATCTCAGCCAAATCCTGGTCAAATAAGGACAGTTATTTGCAGACAAATATATTGGTAACAGAAGTCTAAAGCAAAGTTCCGATTTGTTCATGTATGAATATATCAATGGTTTTAGTAAATTGATCATGTAAACCATGCCGGAAATTACTACGAAGTGAAAATAGAAGATTTTCATTAGATAAATCCCTAAAGGAATTTGAAAAATCCATTAAAAAAAACTATTAAGTTAAAATAAATCATCGAAAAAAAAATCTAAATTATGGAATTGCAGACATTTGTCAAGGAATAAATATTTGGGACTTTCTCTGTGATGTGAAATTAATTATGCAAAAAAAATGTTTATATAAAATTATATTAAATTATATTATATTCCTCTGAGTGGAATTGCTGAATTTTTTTTCATGTGAGAAATTTTCATAGAAATTTTTCATGGAAAAAATCTTTAGAAGATTTAGTAAAAAAAAATCATGCAAATAAAATGACCACTAGCTCTAAAATGTTTCAACAGTTTTGTTCAAATAAATCAAGGCAAAACCAAAAAAAAACTGTTTGCTAGAATACATTGCCAGATATCCAACATTATAGCATTATGTGAAGCTTCTTAACACCCTTTCTGTGATGGGGTTTGTTTTTTTAAGAATTTTAAACGCATTACATTAAATTGATTGTTGGTAAACTACAATAATATATTTATATTATAAAAAAATAATATATTTGATATATTCAACGATTCGAAAATAGAAAAAACATGTTAGCATATATTTACTGTAGAGTTCTAAAGCTAAAAGTAAAAAGCATAGAAAGTACATGTTTAATGTTCAAAAATTCTGAACTGAAATCAGTTAACATTAATCTGCTAACAAGCTGCACAAGAGTGCAGGAAACACGTACCGCGCATCTCTCTTGAGGTAGTGCGTCTTCCGTGAAAGAGTTTGTTATCGAGAAACCAGAACAAATATAAGTATATTTAGTTGTTTACCTCTAAAGGTACTGTTGGACAGAAATATCATGTGATCACTGATGTCATCTTGATACCAGCTCAACTGAACAGTTCTGTTTAACACTTCCCAAGAGTTCTCAAGAGTCGTCTCGTGGCTTTAGCGAGTGTTTTGACAGTAAAGTGGTGGAAGATAAGTGTGTTGGCACTCTTTTCAACATCTGAAGCCGAATGGCAGATAGTGGGGCGAATGGATGTTCAGTCGTACCTTGGTGAGTGGCGTTGCAGCAAGGTGTTTTCAGCAGCTCTGCCATAAAGCTGTTTAATTGTCACAGTGCCTCCCACTCAACAGATGGCGATAGTTCAGGAAATCATATTATTTCCCAGAATAACATGCTTTCTCTCATTTTGGCACTGCTTTCTCTTTTTCTGTTTTTTTATTATGTATATAATTTATAAGACAAGTCAAACTATGTAATAAAATCGGTGAATAGCCAAAATGTTTGTGTTTAAAATGTGAAATGTTACTTTCGTTCTCAATATTGAGGTGATGTAACCGGGGAGCACTTTCATCAGAATGCATCACGCACCTGTGTAGAAGCTGTGGATAAACATGTTTTTCTCCATTGTGTTATTCTGCAAATGTAATTCAGATATTCGCAATGGGAGATTCACTTTCAGAGAAAGTGATGAGGGATTTCAGACAAGAAAGAACAGAATAAATGGAATAATTATATCGACAAGTATTGAAGAAACCATGCCGTGAAAGTGTTGGTGCCACTCAATAGACAAACAAAGACGACACATTACTGGCAGCTTGATTTTGTGCTTCAGACGCAAGTCAATCGTTGAAATTCTGGTTCTTAGAGTAAATCTCAGGAATGACCCGTCTCCGTTGGATATTCTTTTCTTATAAGCACATTCTCCACAGATGAAGAGAACACTAAAGCTTATCAGTTTTAATTTCCCTCTTCTCCTGTGTGAAAGGAAGTGTTTCTATATAGAAAAAAAAACTATGTTTGGAATTCAGCCCCATTTTAAAGTATAACTATTTGTACTGTTAATTGTTTTATTTGTTGCATTTTTTTTCATTAATTTTGCAAACAGAAATTACAGATGGTTTGGATAGTGGATAGTTTTCCAGTTCATTATAGGTTAACAATGTAAACCATTACAGTTTACAAATAATCATCTTCGATTTATTACGATGTATTTGCTGCTGTAACAGATTCAACTTTCGGATTTAGTTCTCTGTGGAAGATCTGTCAGATGTTAAAGGTGTGTACTTTTCACCAAGGCCTCTACAGACCAATCCAAAGTTGTATGCGACAGCAAGCCTCAATCGAAAACCATGGGCATTAATGGGAGCTCACATATCTGAACGAGTGGCGCCAACGAAGAAGAGTTTCGGACTGACATCGGATTTGTTTTTCGCAAAGCTGGCTCTTTTGATGACTTAAATTGGAAAACTTATCCTCTTTTCTCTACATTGTTTTAAATAAAGATCCCTGTGATCAGCCACCAACAGAAAAAAACTGCTCAACATTGATTTCTTCTCTGTCGTCATTTTCTCTCATGTTTCCCTGTGTGGCACAGTGAGCATTGAGTGTACCACAAACGCCATCTTCAGGCAGGAAGCCGCATTGCCTCAATATTTCTTTGACCCAGATGAAGAGAACCCCGTCGAGAAGGCATCTGTAGATTTGTATCTCCAGCAGGGAGAAATTGGAGATATTGAGTCTGTTCTCCAGCTGTGAACAACTCAATACCAGTGATGGACATTGTATGTATGGGAATCCAACAAGCTAAAAAAAATAGTCCTGAGGAAGGGGAAACATCAACCCCTTGGAAAGAACCTCCGACAGTAGAAGGAATTCTTCCATACTCTGGAAAGTTTTATCACCTAAGCTGAAGTCGCTAAGGTAGTTAGGAAGCTCCCCGTGGGTTTTTGGTGAGATCCAAATACTGCAAATCCCAAATGTGTTGGTTGACACCTCTACAGCATTGCAAGTCAGTTAGGACTTGTGGACTGGGGTGGTGGTCCATCTGGAAGGGGGACCAGAGCATGTGTTCACTACAGCTCATGGGTCTATGTAAGGGGATTGAGATACAGGAGGTGGTTTTCGACGTAGACATGGAAAATCAGATCTATGTCATCTACAGGTTCAATGAAGTTGGAGCAGCATGTGTTTTAGGCATTTTGTGGATCTAAAGATCTAGAGAAGGCTTTTGACTGCGTCCCTCTCCGAGGTGCTTAGTGGGAGCTAAAGAAAAAGTGATCCTGAATAATCTTTTTTTTTAATAATCTTAAATGCCCCTACTGGAAGAAGGCGCTCATTGCCCAAATTACGTGGAGTCATCCTGTCCACCGAAAGAATGATGCTTCCACCTCCATTTTTAACAACTGGAATGGTGTTTTGGGGTTGTTTTGGTCTATTTCACTACCTTACTTTCATTATCTTCCCATAATCACATCCATATCCAAATGTGAATGAACATTCCACCAGGACCAAAGTTGCCTACTTCTATACCATTTAGTCTCATTGAGTACCTGTGACAGCCCAGCACCAATTAAACGACAAACCCGCCAATCACAAATGTAAATATTTGTGAATATTTAGGCATCCGTGATTTTATTAACGATCATCAACTTTACCCACCAAATCAATCAGAATGGAAAAATGGCAAATGAAGTATGTAAAATGTCCATACATGGCTATCGAAGACCTTTAGTTGGGAGGTCAGACGATTGCTATTGGTTTATTGTGCATGGCTGCATGCATGAGTTCAAGTAGCACAAGTGACAGACTTGAAGCACAATTGATCAGAGACGTGGTAAGCAAGACGGTAAGGAAATGTCAGTGCTAGAGAAGGAAGAAAAACACAGTGCCTTTGATTCTCAGTGAGAAGTTCCAGTCGGACTGATAAAGAGGTGTATTGATCAAGTCTATTGTCTGCAACCATCTCGGTTAGATCAATAATTTCTTTCAGTCCATGTGAAAAAGAGTCTCGGGCATTGCAGATCTTTGTATGTGTTCTCACGCTGAGCTACAGAGCTGCGCTAACACTGGAAAGAGGTGTTAAAAAACGTTTTGGAGCGGGATCCCATAGTTTCATGCATTTAAATGCACATAAACGTATGCGAGCGGAAATTTAACCAATGGACATCGTGATCCCTCCCTCGCCGAAGTAGCAATCCGCACGCAAAAACACACACTGTTGTAAATCTCTTTTCAGCGGAGTAAATTACTTTCTATTTGGGAATGTGCTGTTTGCACTAGGCATCTTGGGTGTGATGTTACAGGAATGGGGTTTGCTGTGGGAGTTTGCATGTAAGCCGATCTTTTGAGGCCTGCATTTCAAGAATTATGGGAAATGCGGTGCGTAATGGCTACAAGTCGCAGGTAAAATAGAAGTTGTACAGAGAATTAAGAGTTTTCTGTGCGCCAGAAAGAGACTTAAATAAAGTCAAAAGTGCAGGTATGTCTCATTTCTAAACGTGTGGAAATAACAATGTATAACAGGGTACAATGCCCTCTAAGATAAAGTTAATAAACTGTTTTTAATGCAAATATTTAAGAGGTTTATATTCATCCAATCACTTGTGAGATCCATCTCAATAAGAATGTTATCTACCACAAGGGTTAAAAGCACAAGAAAGGCATTGAACTACAGCTCTATGGGCTTTAACACTTATTTGGTTGTTTTGCAAAGCAGCATTTCACCTTAGAAATGTTGGTTGAGTCACCTATTTAAATAACAACTGGGCTCATGTTGTATGTGTCAGATCTTAGCTTACTTTGCTCTCAGTCACCATGAGAGATGCTGTGCATGGGTTTAGTTCTCAATAACCTGTGAGTCACTGACTATAAGAGACAAGGCCTTTTCCAGCACTCTCAGCATTCTCCTCTTCAGGTCAGTTCTGTACCTGAAAGGTTTTTAAATATGTGCTCCCATCATCACAAAGCTCACCATCTGAAACGACGTGGCCATGAAGGCCTTTCATGCAGGCTCTCACACAGCCCACACATAGCTCACTTCACCATACCGACTAATGCATCACTGCTGCGCAATGGCTCAGTCCACCTGTTTATGCTAGCAGGTCTTATACAGTTCTAACAGGCCTGTCAAGGTAACCCTGTAGTCATGACTAACACAATGTTTGTGTTTATTAAAATAACTCAACAGAGTAAACTTTATTCATCTGCATTATGCATCAGATCAAAGTAAACTGCATGGCTAAAGTTTGATGATGCCAATAGCACAATAAGTAACATGTCTATGGTTTTCATAAGCTGAGATAAAGTTGATCAAAATTGGTTGCTATGGTAAATATTCTCGTTGCTATGGAGGAGTCAGAGAGAGAATATAATGTTCTTGTGTCACTATGTTATTCAAACCTACCCACATGTCTCTAGCATTTTCCAAAGCTAAGAAAGAGAAAGGTCTAATTGGTTGCTATGGTAAACATTCTGGTTGCTAAGGAGAGGTCAGTGACAATATGTTCCCTGTGTCATTTTAAGTTATATAAACTAACCCTGATATCTCTATCATTTTCCAAAGCAGAGATACAGTTCTGAAAATTGGGTTGCTAAGGTATACATTTGGTTGCTAGGGGGATGTCGTTTGAATTAAGTCAGAAGTTGTTACTTTAACAGAAATAAACTCCCATTTATCTGTTGTGTTTCATCTTGAAGATTTTCTTGACTCTTTCTGTTAATTCTCTATGGCCATTATAAGTCCATAGGGACATTTGACCCTTGCAGCTAGGGTTCAAATACCTTTGGTTTGTGGACACCATCCACAAGTTTTATGAATTTGAAGTTCTTACAAGAATCTCAGTTTGCGCAAGATCTTTGTGATGCTTGACCCCATGCTCTGTGATTTCCCAACATCGTTCAGAAGTACCAAAGTAATAATTGCATGAACTGTGAAAATTATTATTCTGTTTTTTTTTTTTGTTTTGTTTTGTTTTTTTGAGTGTTAACTGGAAGCAGTCAGTGTTCTTCACAGTGCACACTACAGAGGGTCCCTGGAGAGAGGATGCCTTCAGGGCTGTCCTCAGTGTGGTTAACACTACAAAACGAACCCTTCAGCAAAGTTCAGTCTCAATCAAAAGGGTCCAGGCAAAACCAGTAGGATTGCTCAGATCTACCAAAGCACTGTAACCTTTTTATTGACCTTTTTGCTCCTTTCATCTCCTCTTTGTTCATTTACAAAGGCTTCAAAGACCCTAAAGGTACAATGTCAGCATCCTACAGTTCGTTTTGTACTGTAGCAACTAAATATTAATTTTAAATATTATTTTATGGCTTACATATTTAAAACATTTTGATTATTATATTTGGAAAATGCTAAATACTTTCAAAACACTGGAACGTGACAGCCAAGTTAATGGAGCCCAAAACCCGTTAAATTATTGGATTAATGTCAGTAAATAACCTTGTGAACTGAGACATAGTTGAGAGCAAGACTATTTCACAGGATGTTGTCATTGAAATGATCAAGCCTCAAAACGTTTCACCTAAACCGTTGTGATTCCCTTCAGAAGACAAGCAACAGGAAGTGTGCAACCACAAAGCTGACTGTGAAAATACACAACACATTAATGAGATGCAGAGTTGATGGAAACAGTAGAGTCAACACTGGGGGCTTGATTTGGCTTGAATTTAATATTAGCACAATTTGAGATTAAATATTTACATTCAATATAAATTCCATAGACTTTGAGACGCTCATGAGGGGGTTGTGATTTTTTTTGTCTTCAACTAGCTTAGTTTTAGCCCCTATAAACTTAGTCCTTACAATTTTCCAATTCTCATATGCATAAAAATGCAACATTCATTAATATACTAGCCTTTTATTCCTGGTTGGAACAGATCACAGTACGGTGGTTTTAGTTCATCTGGGGCATGTTTTTAAACTGTAGGAGAGGTGACGGATTCCTAAAATCTGATTGACCACCACGATTGCGTAAACTCGTTTAACCATTCGCTTTCAGCTACTGACCAAGAACCAAGAAATTGGCGCGAGTTTCCAAAACCAACAGCAAGTCGTGAGTTTCCAAAACCAAGTGTTTTTTTGTGTTTGTTTCTTTGTTTCCTTGTTTGTTTTTGAGGTTTTTTTTGTGAGAATTGGTACAATTGCAGGTTTAGATGCTCTACACAGAAGCTTCTATGTAATTTGTGGTGCGGTGTTTCAGAACTCACTATGAAAACGTTGTATGAGCGCCACCGAGCATCTCTTTTACATCCTACTCACGTCATCAAAAAAGCCAGCTTTCATTGGTCTTTCTATTTGCAATAAATATCTGATATGGGAGCGCGAAATTATTTTTTTCCTTCCATTGGCACCACTCTTTTATATACAAGTAAATATCTGAGCTCTATATAAAACAGTGTGAATAAATACAGAAAACACAGGAAATTCACCAATTACAAGAATTGTACTTATGAGATAAAGATTTCAGATTTCTATCAATTTCACTGCTCTCAGACTTTCGGCTCTTTCCATGAGAAAAGCATTGCCTTAAAATGTTAAATTGATTGAAAAGCTCATTAATTGAAAAACGTAATTTAACTATTGTGGTCCCATCTAATGGCTCGCGCGACATTAAATTGCGAACAGTCACTGACTTTATTTAAAGGTGGAACAAATTGGCCGAAAGGGCTCAATTTGGCTTGAGGTGCGATGCCCTTTATTTGTTTTAATAATGTCTGTCTTGTGAATATCATCTTTAATGTTTCTGTTTAAAATTGGACGCTTATTATGAGTTTTGAGTCTAAGAAAGTACTATATATAATAAACATATTGCTATTATGCAAATTGCATCAACCTTGGCATTACCGTCCACACACGTGTCATATAAAGTGTGTGAGAAGCAAATCAAAATTTACACCGGCACCTGCTCTGCTTGTAACTTGTTGGCAGGATAACGCATTTTGTCTCAGGCATTAATGATCGAAGAAGCTGCTCCAGGGCAGATATGCAACACTTGGCCACAATAAACTGAGGTCTGGTGATTAAAATAACATCAGTGGCATGGGTACAGTGAGCTATACTGCTCCGCCTGGCAGCAACACAACTCCATTTTGGTAGCCAAAGCTGTTTAGATTTAATGTGCTCAAAGCCTCAAACAACTATTCAAATAACTATGTTAAAGCTTAAGAAGTTGATTTCTGTTAAAAAGGGACATTTTGGTAAAATCTTTTAGAATTGTCATTAACAAGCACCCACCTCTCCTGAGGACACTCCAATTCAACAAGCCACGACTCAATCACAGCCATCATCCAATCACCCTCAACCCCTTAAAAGTCTCCTTCCTGCACCTCGTAAACCGTCAGATCTACAGTTCACAATGGCTGTCTCACCAGTGTGACTTCCTTTGTCTGGTTCCACTCCTGCTCCCTGATCTGATTGCTGTGTCTCTAAGAAACCTCTGCTCCACTCCATGTGATTATTTTGCCTTGGACCTCTTCCCTGGCAATCTGACTCCACCTAATTCCGCCACCATTTCTTTGAGATCTATGAGACTGCGATTTGCATTACGTCCTCCTTTAACAATAAACCTTACTAAAGCTGCTGTCAATTTCGAATGAGAAAAACAATTATGTATTTAGTAAATGTTTTGAAAGACCATATGATGAAAGCAAACACGTCTCTATGAGACATTTCCTGTTTGTGACTTGGTGTAATCCTTGCTGATTTCTGATTGGCTGTTTGTTGCCAAGCGTTTAGCATCAACAAGCAAACAAGGCCCTGTTTGACTCTGAACAAACTTACTACGCAAACTCTGGGGGTTTCAGAACCCTGGGTAAAATCCGGTACTTGGGATTAATGCCAGGGGTTAAAAGCTGCTGTGGTGAAGCGAAGTGTGGAAGTAGTTAAGATGGGATGTCCCAGCATCGGTATTATCAGCAATATTTTTAGATGGAGGAATACAGACTTGGTGGAAATTAGGGTTGAGGTCAAGTGTGTAACTTTACTGAAACATTGGTAGGGGGTGTGGGTTAATAAATAATTCAACTTATTTTAAATGGCAAGCATTTTTTGCTTGTCAGTTTATCACTGCAAAATAGCAAAAATATCACATAATCCCTTGGTTATGTGATATTTAAGAAATTATTAATATAAAAGTTTGGCTACTTTGGTTTCTGTATTAGAAATTCAGTTATGCTTATGCAATCAAAAAGCAGTAACTATTCTGTTAGACGGTATACAAATTAAGATCTTCCCAACAAATCGTAAGCTTACTTAACAAAGCGTTTGCCTCCTTTTTAACAAAATTAAAATAGTGTTTTCTTTTCGTTTCTCTTCATGCCTGATCCCCGTGCAATGTAGGCGTCAGCAAACATTAGACATTTGACTGACAGTCGTCACAAAGGTTGGGTAATACTAAGTATTAATTAAGAAGAGGGCGGTTTTATAACCAGATTTACATTTATCCATTTGCCAGACACTTTTATCCAAAGCAAATTACATTTAGAAAAGAATGAACACATTTTTTTTTGTCAGTTGTTACTTTCCGTGAGATTATTAGGGGGTGATTCATTATTAATCCCCATGAAAATTACACCTCTGGTTGAGGTTGGATAGATGTGGTCGTGTATTAATATTAAGAAAATTATCGTAAACTTGGAAAAACACTTAAATACAATTTCAGCTCAATTAAACGCAGTGGGAAGCATGTTGCGGTTGCCATTTTCTTTACATTTATGGAAAAGTCTTGAGTTTTCAAGTGTCAATCACCATCACTGTGTGCACAGTTGCAAATATATCAGCTCTTAGAGCTTTGAGTGCACACAATGTCAGTCTAACAGTTCTGTCCATCAGTACATGACGTCATGTCAAACATCTGCGCTGTGGAAGTGATTTTAAGCCAGGGAGACTCAGCATTGCCTGGTGATTTTTTTTTTCTCCCCTTTCTTGGCTGATTAGAGAGAGCTCACCAGTGGCCTTCTGTCTCTCTCACTCTCTCTCTCTCTCTCTCTGTCTCTCTCTCAGCATCCCCCCCCCCCACCTCCTCTAGAAAGAGTCTGACCGAAAGATTGACCACTACTTTCTCTTGAGCCTTTGTGCTCCGTCTGAGCGGCTCTCATTACCACGGCCTCGGGTTCACTTGTAGTCTTTTAGATTCAATTAGCTTCGCCACCCAAGAAACTGTTGAAGGGCAGTTTGATCAAGCGAGGCTTTGAGAGAGACAGAAAGGTCAGCACAGAAATCTATTCTGCAAAATAAATGTAGACTGAGAAGACATTCTGCAGCAGAGGAACGTTGTTAGTTATTTAGAATATTAGAATAAGCGGTTCCAGTTTTAGAGAACATTTTCCAAAAATATCTACATTTCATCTTCTTGTTTAGTGAAAGCTCATTTTTTAGGCTAATTGCGAATAGGTGTTGTTTGTCCCAGGGTGTCTGCTTCCTGTGAGGATGACCTTGGTGGGCAGCAGGTGTCAGCGAGAAAGGAAATAATATGCCTGAAATCACCTGCAGGGAACATAAAATTCCCAATTAAACCTCACAATGCCTGGATGCATGCAGGAAATGGCACGTGCTGAGAATCAAAAGAACTGTCTGGAAAGGTGAAACTTTCGAAACCTAATGTTTTAAAACAAGATTCATTTGTAAAAGGCACCATGAAAGCTCAGATACAGGATGATCCACTTCTGAATTCTTCTTTCCCATTGGTTAATTGTTTTGGTTTCACCATTTTAGATCACACATTCAAGACTGAATATTTTAATTAGCTAATTGATAGTGGTTTTGTTTCAAAAGAAGTTCCCATTCCTGCAAACCCAATTTTAAGTTTGATAGAATAACAGTGAATATAGAATTAGTATCGCTCTGAAGAAGTATGAGGGGAGATACAAGTTACAACAGTCAGCAAACCCGAAATCAATGCTAATCAGATGAAGTTTTAGCATCTCATTTTTCTTAGGCTTGATCCTTGACAATTAGCTGAATAAATCTAAGTGGTGGCATTTGGTAATGGAAAAGTTGCAGCCGTCTCATGGAAATTCACATCTGCCATGACGAGATCTGTGTAGAAATGTGAAATAAGATTAATTTTACTGAAAATAAAAGAAATGGTGCCTGAAAAAAAATACAACATGAATAGTACCATGTATCTGGCTTTGCCATTTATTCCAAAGGTCATTTTCAATGGACAGAAACCTGTATTTTTGTGTAGTTTAAATGGCAGAATTTACTTTAAAGGTTAGCATAAACCAAGTTACATTCCTGGTGATTTTTAAAAAGGGTAAATCTAGTCTACATACGAAATACAAAAAACATTTTTTATGAAGTTAATAATGTTTTCTTTTAAAGCAGTCCAACACTGGGTTGCATTAATCAGTTGAGTCCCGCCTCAAAAGGAAAGAGCATCCAATCACAGTTGAGCATTTTAGAATAAGATGCATTATGGTTCTCACAAATGTATGTGTTTTTATGACAAAAAAATAAGCACATGATACATTTGTTTTTTTACGTGCATTTTCAAGACAAGACACCTGAGAGAAATTGTTTTTTTTATTATGGCAGTAATAGTAATAACTTTGAATTTTTAATAAAACACCTACAACTCCCTAGCAACCAAACCGTTTACCTTAGCAACCAATTTAATATGTCTATCTTAGTCTATCACAAGCATAGTGACATGGGGGTTGATTTATTTCGCTCACAGTGACATTGGGGACATTATATGATGTCACTTACCCCTCCATAGCAACCAGACAGATTTGGAAAGTTGTAAAGACATGGGGGTTGGTTTACATTTTAGAAATACCTTTACACTGCACTTTTACAGGCCTTTTACATTTAATTTCTAACCCAAAACATATAAATAGGTGCATTGGGATTGTGCCATATGTATTATGTCTGAACTAAAGGTGTAGTGCAAGGCAGTCTGAGAGCACTCATACAAAATGAATATAAAGAGGGCCTAAAACTGAGCCCTGAGGTACATCCCATTCAAAAGCACCCAGTTTTGAGCTTTTGTTCTTTTGTCACTTATCTACATTGAAATCAAATATTAAAACCCTGTTCTGTAGACCTTGATTAAACTGGTCCACAACAAGGAACTCTCTTGGTCTGCAGCAGTTACAAAGGAGGTGGAGCTTAGTGATTGGTCATACTTCAACTTACTCACATGGGAAGGTGTTTCGAACCTGAAATGTGTAAATGTTATGGACATGTATAGTTTACTAAGAGGCTAGAGCAACTATTTTCATTCAAACAACTCTGATGTCCCAGATGTTGACCAATACACTGAAATAGTACATAGTGAAAGTCAACTGCTATTGTGACGTGATATTTTCTGCTTGAATCCATCATATGGCTGGCGTTGTACCTGCACCGCAGCATATATTAGAGAATTTAAAGACCAAACCTGAAAGTGTAATTCATTTTCCAACAGCGTTTCCTTGTCTTTAATAAATCTGTAAATAGAAACAAGTGAAAGAGCTGTGTTCATAATTTAGCACTTTCCTTTTTCTGCTATGAAAAGCCACTCTTGGGTGCATCTAAGACAGTGAAAGCATGCGCCACTAAAGGTCTCAAGCATTTGTCTTGTCTGTGCCAGCGGTTCTTTGATGCTCAACAAAAATATTTGAGCATCTTTCATAAGGACAGCGGGGTATCTCTCAAAAAAATCCATCCTTCGTCAGCTGCCTGAAGACCTATTGGTATTTCAGATGTGCTATTGTGAACAAAGACGCCTTCGGGAACATGGATAACTGATCACCCACTGATCAGAATTCTTATATCTGAGCACAGACTTTGAGAAATAAAAATGCTCGAAGGGTCCCCCAGAAACCAACAGTTATTTTGCGATTAGGCTCTGAATGGAGAAATGTTGGAAAAGAAGAATCAATCAATTCAAGTCTTGAAATGCTTCAGGTATTTTCTGTGGCATTTAGCTTGCTATGAGCATTTGTCAAGTTTTAATACCTCACCAGCAGGTGTAGGGGACAACAAACCACTGCTGAGTTCAATACGGTCAGGCTTGTATCCTCATGTAATGCCACATAAAATAATTTTGAGTTTATTTATGAACGACCAATTATGACCATTTTGGGACTTTCATTCTGAATGTTAATTTGATTTGTTTTGTTATAACGCTACTGAATATAAAGAGCTGAATTTTTATGGGGTTATCATCCATCAACAAAAGTGAAAACAAATATGTCACATGATGTAACTTTTTCAGCATGATAAATAGTACAAAGAGGGGCTTTGTGACGTATCAAGGCAGCTAACAAATAGATGGTTTGATGTTAGCTTGTAAAAGTATTTTTCTAAGCAAAATAGAGGTATAATTTTGATCAGTGACATCACACAAAGTTCACCATGTCGCTATGAGTGATATAAACAAACCCTTGTTTTTCTTAAATGAGATGGTCAAGGTAAACAGTCTAGTTGCTAAAATGTTCCCCATATCAATAAAAGTTATACCAACTCCCTGTCTCTCATTTACCAAAGCTGAGTTACAGTTGCTAGGGTAAATAGTTTGGTTGCTAGATCACTCACAGTTTCACAAGCAAACATTATAATGCATTTTATTTAAAGACACAGACTCCGGACATAGTACATGAATAGGAAACAATTATTTTGGTCTAAGACCTCTTTGAGCAGTTTTTTGGTCACGTTTAAAATAACGTTTATCATAAAGTCTGTGCTTTGAGGATCGCACTCGCCGTCTAACTTTAAAAAGCTGAACTTGTAAAGAAAGCAGGGTACCAAAATA
This sequence comes from Danionella cerebrum, assembly GCA_007224835.1. NCBI lineage: Eukaryota > Metazoa > Chordata > Actinopteri > Cypriniformes > Danionidae > Danionella > Danionella cerebrum. The sequence goes on from SRMA01026222.1 coordinate 196,687, forward strand.
TTTGATGAACATATTTACCAAAGCTGATCTTTATTAAGATTCACCAAGCAGCTGAACGATTTGCTCAAATCAAAGCGGCACAAATGTCTGCTGATGCTACACAACTCAACAAAGGTCAGTCATGTCAAGATTATTGATTTGGAGGCTATTATTGTAAAGCTGGTGAGGAGTATGAAGATCAAGTAGTGAGTGGAATTTTAAAGTCTAATTGGACATTTGATTTTCATGAAGTTGGGATTGGAAGTTAGTTACACTTTTTATTGACTGACCACTTGGGGTTGATGGTTTGTCATTGGCTCCCATGATAAAATATTCAACTTTACAGCATTTTTTTTTTTATAAAATAATTTTTTTAATCATTAAAAGATTGAAATACTTCTTTCTTTTTTTAATATGTATTTAGCATTGTGAAGGTTTTGTTCAATTCATATTTCAAAAGTGTACATCAGTCGAAGTATCTTTATTATCTTCCTTTATGCACTTTAAAATACATTTTTATTATTTTTTTATTTATTCATTTTAATACTAAAGACCATTAACAATGATTTATTCATTGTTCTAGCAGTGAATTGTCATAAAAATCTATGTTTTGATTATTTTTCATATAGACTGTATATTAAAATCTACACACCAAGTTGCGTTATTTTAAATCATTTTGATGTACTGTCAGTTTAAATGTGTATTTTGAAGTGAGTTTCCATCAGCTGTTAGAAACTCACTTTTAAGCTATGTCTTAATGTTAAATATGTTTTCAAATTGTTTAGGACCCTTTTGCAAAAGTTCGGCCACAAAAATGTATCCTATGATGCAACTTGAGAAACCTTGAGGTTTTGTGAGTTTTTTTTTTTTTTTTTTTTGGTTACTCAATTTGAAGCAAATGCATATTTTTGCTATAAATATTCATTCATTAATTAATTTTCCAACCCGCTCATTTCCTTTTTGGGGTCACGGGGGTCTGCCGGTGCCTATCTCCAGTGCTCATAGGGTGAGAGGTGGGGGTATACCCTGGACTAGTCGCCAGTCTATCGCAGATGATAAAAATATGCAAGTATTTTACGTTATAGATTCATTTTGTAGTTGCTAAGTTGGTAACATTGAATGTTTCAGATATTTTGAAATGGGCTTGTTTGGCTGATTTCTCAGGAGTATTATGTATTTGTAAACATTTGTAGCACGTACATTACTGATAAATAAATCAATTAGTTTTTCTTTCTTTTTCTTTTGTCTTCGTCTGTCTTGAGGCTAAATCGTTTCAGCAAAAATATTGATACTGCAGTATTTTTCTCGAGTGACTCACACTTTGTATCTACTATGACCTTTAGTTGCTTAGCTTTGTGGTTGCCTGGAAACAACCCCCCCCCCAGCCCCCTCACATACCCGACATATAAATCAGAAGAGATGAGCCATTAACAGATGCAGTAATTTAACCGTCACCCTTTAAAGAGAGATGTCCATGAAGTGAGCTTTAGCGGGACATGAAAACAGATTACCAGAAGGATTCGGAGAGACACTCCCTGCAGACTCCCCGGAGGTTAAAGGCTCTGCAGTGCTCTTGTGTCTAGATGGTGAACTATGCAAAAGTGGAAATGAAGTGGGCTGTTTATGTAATGGCTTTTCTCAGTGGAGGAGGTGAATCACACGGAAAAAAGAGGTATACCCACATTTGAGATGTTTCTTTAGCTTATACCTCAATATTTGCAGGAGACTACAGATTCTGCTCGATGTGGAGCTCACTTTTGCTTTTTTACAACGTTTTTTCAGGGATCGACCTCTCATTCCACACTATTGTAGACACAAAATGTAGGGAGATAAAACATAGAATATTATCAGTTTATTTTACATCATGTTACACTACTTTGATGGTCACCACTAAAGCCAGAAGCTGCTTAAATGGGGGGATGCATTTGTAAACTGGTATTTTAAAAGAAAGTCAGGTTTTTAAGTCGGGAACTAAAGGAGATATAAAATCATTTTGAAATGGTGGGGAAGTTCTCAAAACTCTTATTGCAAAATGGGGGAGGAAGAGGAATCACTTCATGACATTTCAGGATTAGTGACAGTTGTCCTTGAATCATCTTTTAAGAGCAGTCAGTGTTTTTTTTTTTTTTTGACAGATCCAGGCCCTGTTGGGAATTATATTCTCAAACATAAAAGAACCCAAATTCTGCAGCAGGATGGTGCTCTATTGCATTCTTCCTTCTCCACCTCAAAGTTCCTCAAGGCAAATAAGATCAAGATGCTCCAAGATTGGCAAGCCTGGTCACCAGATATGAACATTGTTGAGCATGTCTGGGGTAGAATGAAAGAGGAGGCCAAGAAAGATGAAGCCAAAGTATATTGATGAACTCAGGGGGGCATGGAAGACTGCTTTCTTTGCTATTCTTGAGGACTTCGTCAATAAATTGTATGAATCCTTGCCAAACTGCAAGCATATGGAAGTCATACAAGATATTTAAATTGGATCCTCACATCTTTTTCTATCTCCAAATCTACAAAACTTAAAAAGTCCTGTCTTGATTAAGTTTTAAATCTTTCCAGTGCATTAAACATAATTTGTGGTGGGAATGGGGTTGGGGTGGAGGTTAGCCTTACTCGTGAGGTATTTGTAACATAAGTTAATAGCAGGTGTTTCTACAATAAATGTGTCAGTGACAAATTTTGTCAGGGGCTCAATATAGACGTCGTTCTAAATACATAGTCCAGTTGCAGCGCATGAACATAATAGTTTCTCAGGTGGTCGGATAGAGAACCCAAATGAGATTATATAAAATCAAGTTGAAGGTCACAGGAAAAATTAGATCTGTTAATGTGTGGAGTTAGCGTTGGCTGCAGGCTTTGAGCGAGTGTGTCAATCAATGAGATTAGTGACATCACCCCATCACCCTCCAGGACTCGGGGAAGCAGAGACCTGTGAAACAGCCAGTCTCTTATTGCATTACACTTTCAATTGGGCTTAATGAAATCCACTATGCTGGGCAATGGGCAAAAATTGCATTTGTGCAATAGATGACCAGGCTAAGATCAGGGGTGACAAACCCAATTGGACAGGGGCCCAAAACTCAACGAACAAGATAAACATGTATTGAAGACACTTAAACTAAATGTTTTGTTGACACAATTATAAATCACAGAGAGAAATGTTATCCCAGAATAAATAACCTTTAACTTAAATCAAATCTATTTCCAACTCTAAAACTATATTGTTGTTTGGCTGTATGCACAGTTTCTCTTTCTCATCCCTCCCTGGTCTCTCAACCCTGCTTAACTGCTGGCCTTTCTTCACTGTTTGAAAAAAATAATGAAGCCAATAGCTAGGGATGCACCGATACCGGGACTCATATTCCAAAAAGTGTTCCGATGCCAGCGCACCCGATACACCTTTACGATAATGTCCCGGACTGGGTCAGAACAAGATATCCACAGTCTAGAAACATTCCAGGATTCCCCATATCTGAAGCGTGTTTTTGTTTGGCTTGGTTTGTGGCTCGCCATGGAACTGTTTCACTGGTACTACTGCTAATAATAAAAATAAAGGCATTCGGTGCAGAAAAAAAAGAGAGTGCTTTTGTGTCAAGGCATACTTTTTCAGTGTCAAAATCATGTGGCACCGCACCAGAAAAAAATTAGTCTCTGTAGCCTATATTGACTATACAAAGTGGTTATCTTTAAATTGTCTTGAATAGGAAAATAATATACACAGCAGCAGAGTTGGGAATTAAGCGGTTCAAAAGGTTTAAATCAACCACAGGAGCGGCAAAAATAAACTGAAAACTTCCTCGACAGGGGAAAACACTGACAAACAATAAAGGACTAGCAGAGAATTAAAAACACAAAATAAAAAGGATTATCTTGCGTGTAAATCAAAGCGGAAAACAGCAGAAGATGGACACTCACGGAAAATAAAAAGGACTAGCGGAGAACTAAAAACACCAAATAAAAAAAGAGAATTAAAAAGAATAGTCTTGCATATAAATCATAAAGGGCGCAGGACAACAGCAGAACACAGGCTCTCACACAGACAGTAAGGACCAGCAGAGAACTAAAAACATAAGGTAAAAAAAGAATAATTACATGTATAAAGCATAAAGGGCACCAGAAAACAGAAGCATGAGAAAGTACAGAGACGGGGAAAAACCTCTAAAATGATTGAATAATTGGATAATTTACTACGAACAGTATCTCGCAGCACACCGGTTGAAAAACACTGACAGAAAACATAAGAATGACATCAAAACATGCAAATGTTTTTACTCTTTTGCCAATTAAAAAAACCTTAGACTTTGGTAAATCATTGTGGAACAAATGCAATGTGTAATGCAGTAACAAATACATAGTTTTGCAGGGACCTCCTATGGGTCCGCAATTCTGATAAAAGTAATCCCTTCCTTGAAACGTTTGCATCTTTTTATGCTTCCGTATCAGTACAGTATTTTAAATTTCAACGTATTTTTATGTGGTAAATTTAGTCTTGCTCAATGTTGGTTAAATTATTTTGCTGGCAGCGAAACAATATGCTTTAGATCAAGCTCCTCCACCAAAAGCAACAACCTCCAACCCCTCCTCTGCACAGCAAGAACATCTGTAAAGATGAAATTTACTTTAAAGATAATTTTCATAATTAACCATCACAAGATTTAATTAAAAGCTAGTCTGCTTTAATTACATTGATTGTTGCTAGCTCGCTCTCACTATCTCCAGCTGAACAAAGAGCTGAAGCATGGAGGAACCTCTTTCTGGTGAGGCCGAAGCAATATAATCTGATTGATGGGTATTGTGCTGTTTGATGTAGCTGACGTTTTAGCTCCAGCTGACCCTTGGCCTCATTTTGTCTTCTCTCTACATCACCGTCCCAGTGGAGGTGCCGACTTTTCCGGGGTCTTTCTTTTCCCTACAGTGGACCTGTGCACCATAAAGCTTACTTTAACTTTTGCAATTTCCGAATGTGATGAATGCTCATTCCTCTTAAACAAGTTCATGAGTGGATTCATAAGTTCAGGATGGTGTGCTGATGCATTTTCATAGGCTGCAAATAAAGCAGCAGATTATTGTGTGCATCAGGGAGACAGAGCAATGGTGAAGACAATGAGCAAAGGCAGATATGAAGTTAATTACGCTCTTATCCCTCTGAAGACAGCCGTCTCAGAGAAGCTTCTATTAGGAATCAGATGAAGATGCTTCATGTATGTCCTTCATTTAGATTTGGCATATGAAGGACAGTGTTTTAACGTTATCCGAGGCTCGTCGTATGAAACCTGCTAATTCAAGACTATTTGCCCACTAAAGGCCTCTACACACCAATCCTAATTTTCCGTTTGAAGACGCACCTCGATCTAACACCATGGGAGCCAATTTTTCTATAATTTCTTCTCTGTCGTCGTCTTCTTCTATTCTGTTCGTGTGGCGCAGAGTGCATGTATTGTACCACAAACGCCATCTTCATGCAGGGAGCGTCATTGCATTAATAGTTCCTCTACCCAGACAAAGGGCACCATGTTGAGAAGCCATCCAAAGATTTGTGCAAATCTCAATTTGGATCGATTTGTAGAGGCCTTTAAGCTAACTTGGTTAGTTCCTAGATGGGAAACCGCATGGGGAAACCAAGCTGCTGTTGGTACGGGTGCTAGTGAGTCCAGAATGTGGTGCTTTCGGAGTCTTTATGGGCACTCCATTGCAATAACTGAGAAGACGCACTATACTTGACTGATTATGAGATCCCTGGGTATTCCTAATAATCACTGTTTACTAATTGACCACATCACTCTTTCACCTAACCACCGGTAAACAAGGCTGTGGTGTTTGGTGTGATACATAGGGGTTAGAATGGGAGCAAATGAAACAAAAATAACATTTATTTTAATATGTCTCCCAATAATGGGGTTAACAACCAACGTATCTCTATTTCTTTATCATTCCCGAGTCTTGACAGAGTACATCCTTTGTTTACTGGGAAACAGACATATTCTCAGCTTTCCACATCTCCCTCGAGAGCTACCGAGGGGGACAACTGAAAATCAATGGCAATAAAAGAGCTGTGAAAAGAGGCATACAAATTACAGCACTCCATCAACACACAGGGGCAGCAAGAGTAACTCACTCACCCATCTCTGAGCTCCTACTGGCTTCTTCAACTGAAAAACATCTGCACACTTTCACAGCAAAAGAACAAGGCACTTTGTGACCTTAGTATGGGGACCAAAGACACAGAGCAAACAAAAGAACTGACTCTGAAGGAAAAGTGTGATGATTGAAGCAGATAATTGTTTGTGTTCCCCCTGAAGAAGTCTCTAATTCTCTGTTGGATAATTGTAAGAAAAACAGCTCGTGGAAAGCTTGGTGACATTTCTTTTGTTCCGACTTGACACAGGTGACATTTTAAAAAGAGCATTAAAACGTAAAGCAGCATTGATTTTCGAATGCATTTAAATGCAGATCTATCAAAATAGCAGATTAATTTTTCAGAGCCTTAATCTGAGATTTAATGACTGTACACAACAGAGCAGGTCACGCTCTATCAAACAAATCCCTCTGTAAACATTTTGTTAATTTCTTCCAGGTTGCCCCTCAATGCCTTATGGATTTTGATTTATTTACCAGTTGAAAGCCTTTCAGGAGATGAAATATTGATTCCCATCTCTGAATAAAAAGCATTTCAACAGGGAGTTTAATACAGAGTTCTTTACTCGCTGTGTAGCTCTAAATGACTCCCTGAAGGCCTAAAACCAGCACGTTTCTCTTAAATCAGACGACTTTCAGCTGAGCAGTAGCCACTAAACTGTTACTCATAATGTCCTCTAAAAGAAAAGAAATCTGAATGATGCGTCAACTGCCTACTGCCTACAAGTGGGATACGGGCACTAACATCCACCCCAAAAGAATCATTAATTCACTCAAGCAGTCTCTATTTTTATTGATCGGATAGCCAGCTAAAGTTAAACTTTAAACAAAATACAAGTCAATGCTGCTGCACTCATAATTATTATTCACTGAACTGTGTAGTTTAAACAACATAACAAGTCATAAAAATGTCATTTATCTTGGAAAACTGACATAAATATCTCGTAAAAACTCATAAAAACAACAAATATCTAAAGAAAATTCAAAATTAGGTTGAAAATACAACAATTATCTCACAAAAATAACAATTGTGTTGTGAAAAACTTTATTGAACAGTAGAGTTGGGAATTACCCAACAGAATTAACCACAGGAGCGGCAAAAATAAAACGGAAACATCTCTTGATAGGGGAAAATGCTGACAGGCAATAAGGACTAGCAGAGAACTAAAAACACAAAATGAAAAAAGAACAACATAATTATCTCACAAAAATGACATAATTATGTGCTAAAAATGGCATAATTATTTCTTAAGAATGACATAATAAGTCGTAAAAATGACATGATGTGTCATATAAACGACATAAAAACAACAATTGTCATAAAAATGACATAAATATGTTGTAAAATGGCATAATTATTTCTTAAGAACGACATAATAAATCGTAAAAATGACATGATGTGTCATATAAACGACATAAAAACAACAATTATCATAAAAATGACATAAATATGTTGTAAAATGGCATAATTATTTCTTAAGAACGACATAATAAGTCGTAAAAATGACATAAAAACCACAATTATCATAAAAATGATAAAACAACAACTATCTCACAAAAACGACATAATTTGTTGTAAAACCTACATTACTATCTTGTAAAAATAGCATAATAAGTCAAAAAAACATAATAATGCAAAAACGGGATAGTTATGTTGCAAAGCTACGTCAGAAAAATAACATCAGAAAAACTGCACGTCATAACGTCAGAAAAACTGCATAATTTGTGCACTTTACTTAACCGTTAAGGGTAAATAATTATTCTTAATTAGTAGTTCTAACTCATTTGAGCCACCGTTGCTATTGATGGCACACAAATATTTCCGGCTTTACTATAATCTCTGTGAAAGTGATTTTTCTTTCAGATCCAGATCCGATTCCATGCTTGGCGCTTTTGTGTTTGGAGTTTACCTCTCTGGACAGTCTAAGCTGTGAATGATGGATGAACTGCTGACTCTACTGTAAATTACCCATCGGTGTGCGACCCAGCGATAACCTGTCCATGGTGCACTGCTGTCTCTTTTAAGGTGAGTCTGAAATGGCCTCTGTGACCCTAGCTTTGATCAAGTGGGTAAAGTTGACGATTGAATAGCAAACTTCACATTCTATTCCTAAAACAGTTCATACTATTCGACCTTGAATCTTTTGTATTCCAGTATTTACCTGTGCCTTTGAATGAGCCAGACTGAAGAAAACAACAGACACAGCCATCTCTGCTCACCAGGATTATGCTAATCATCTCCACCAAAGTGCATATCTGTCCCCGCACCCCTCCAAACCCCATTCTCCCAAGAAATGAGCAGAGCTCCGGGGAAGAGATGAATGCAGCTGCCACTCCCACTCTCTCCATATTCACACACTCCTGTCAGCTTGCTGGCGAAAGAGAGACGCAGATTTAATAGGATTTGACGCCGCAGGCAGGCCACAGTGTTTTTACAAAGGTGAGCTGTTTGTTTGAAGATGATACACGCAGCACCCAGGGAGCCAAAAAGCCAACGCTCAAGTAGCTTCTGTTGTGGCACGTGCTGTAAAAGGTTGCATTCATTCAGTGCTCCACCTTTCAAAACCATTCCGTTTTGTAAGCAATTCCAAGTTTTCTACAATTTTTTTATCAATCTGCATACTGCTGCAGGCAATCGTGTAAAGCCCTAGCAAGATACTGCTATATTCTACGTCTAACTTTAATCTGGATGCAGTATTGCTTGCTGCCATTGGATGGTTCTTAGGGAACAACAGAGGCACCCAAAATGTGTATGTTTTTGTTTGTGCTGGAAATACAAACAGTGATACCCAGAGATACGAATGCTTGGAATTACGAAATGTTCGAGATACGAAAGGTCGAGATGCAAAAAAAATAAATAAATAAAATAAGAAACACCAACAGTTCTGCTCTGTTATCTGCTTGTTAAATCTGACGTCGCGCTGCACTTCCAGGTCGTGGCGCTCCCATTGCAGACTGTGCTAAAAAGGGCTGATACGCTTTAAAATGCTTTAAATCGGTTTAAATCGAGCAAACATTATTGTATAGATTACCAATAATGTGCTATAACAAATGTTAGAGTCGAGGTGTCGTAAAAGAAATAACATTTATAATGTGGAAAGTGTTGTTCTGTAGCACAGCTTAGAGAAACCCAGTGACGCGTTCTCAGAAGCATCCCTCCATCGGTCTGCGCTTGTGCTTGAAACCGTGTTTGTGTTGGTATTTCATGAAGTATCTTGAGAAAGTTAACTTTCATACTTCGTGCTGTATTGTTTTCTGCATCCGTTCCACCTCCTCCGACACATCGCTTCACTCTCAAGGTACGGTTACACATTTGTGGACGTATTACGTATTTTGTTTGTGTTTTATTCTGTTTTATTATCATTTATTACATTAACAATGTGTAGATTTAAGGATTGAAGAAACGTTACTTGATTTTTCTCTGGTTTTCCATCTACTTCTACTGTTGTTTCTTAGAGCCGTTGCACGGATTAGGCGTTTTACATGTAAAACTTGCTTTGAACGCCACCCTGGAACGGATTAATTTTGTATCTCCGGGTACCACTGTATTAACTCATGATGACTGTTGGTAAAGTATATCCAGGTAATATGTATTTACGTATGATATATGAATATTCAAGGGTGATATTAATATTTTATTACTAAGGAAAACTATACTTTTATTTGTAAAATACAAGTCAAAAACAGGACCATAGGTTGATGAACAATCAGACGAGGACAAGTCACAGGCTCCTTATTAGGATGAAGCCTACAGCACTAAAAACGACTGGTGCAACATGACACCTTGTGGAGCTTTAGAGGCCGCCTTGCAATCTCCCGTTGCCTTCCAAAAGACATTACCCACCCGTATTTAAGCTGATGAACAAAGGGGGATGCAGTGGTACAACACGCACAAAGAGATAGAGCAAAGCAGAATATTACAAACATTAGTCCTACAGCTAGTTGCATCTTCTCTTCTTTTCTATATCATCACGAGAGTGCAAACACAGCACCACCAAATACCAGTCCTTGTCAAACTGTCAAACTTTGTTTTGCGTTTGGCTAAGAATGAACACCTGCACCTTTTGTGCCACAAACGTTCAAATGCAAAATCTGGATAAGTGCTTGCCGTCCAGATGGATTGAACTATGCAAAACGGTCAGACCTTCCTATTGGATAATAATTGCATCTGTCAAAAAGCAAAAAGTAAAGCCTGTACAATCTACTCATCATATATTTGGCCAAGTGCTGGTACTATGATTCTATCTGATGTATAATGGAATGCATAATGTACCAGTAATCTTGTTAAAAGTGACATTTCTGAGCTCTTTCACCTTTCTGTTGAACATACACAAACTCTGCCGGGAGATGCATAATCAGAAACAATTAAAAAGACTAATTTTCATTCATGCATTCAGACAAAATCTCACAACACAGGTGCTTCACAGTTCCTCCACGGTCAACTGTTTCAGCATGTTTCAAGGTCAATTTCTATTTATCTTTTAAGCTTCTGCAAGCATTATGGTGTGCATTGGATCCCATGGATCTTGTGAGCTCACTGTTCCACACAATACTCACAAAACCAAGTACATGGGTCTTGGTTACTATAAAGCATGGCATGTTTGAGGGTAACCTCTTTTATTTTTCTTCACATCAAATGGGACTAGTTTGTCAGACGACTACTAACCTGTGTTCTCACCAATTGCATCTTTTTCTGTCCACAAGCCCAGTTTTTGTTGTCTATTCCCTCACAGTTTGGATTCTCCTGCACTTTTGGCTGATAATGCAGTGCCACCAGTTGTCGGATGATAGGAACTGCAAACTTTTCAGAACTCTGTGACGTGTGCTTCACTGTAACTGTGAAGACAAAATCTGTACTTGCACGAATAAAGGCAAGAAAGGAATTTCCTTGCATGATGTTTAGGAAATTAAGCTATGGATATAGGTATATAGGTGACAAATTTACCAAAATTAAACCTTAAAAATAATGCAGCATAAATTAATATTATAGTTAAAATGTATTTAAGTCAGCAGTCATTTTGATAGCCTCAAACTGATTTCTTTTAAATGTATTTTAAAGCAGCAATTCTCTACTTGAATTTTTTTAAATCTAATAAATATGTTAAATCATTATATCTTGTACAGGAAATAGTGAATATGAATAAAATACAATAAATGCTAAAAATTCTCTTCATCATTTTTCAAGTGCCAGCAGTGATCCCACACATCACAAAAAAGGCAGCAGAACCACCAAAGTCATATAGTACATTCACTGGCTGTAACCCATTGCATCAGCTATAGGCTGTGTTGATGTTGTTTTATATCTAAGGGGGCGTGGCCTTAGCTGTGAGATAAAACATAAGCATCCCCCTCCTTAGAAAGGCATTGCATTCTGTAAATATTGCCTGCTTCGTGAAATGAAAATCATCTGAATGGCATCACAGAGAGCTCATAAGCCATTTATACAGATTTCTTGGCCATTTTTCAGAAAACATGACTGATAACACACATTTATTGCCAAAAAAACTGTATTTTCTCTTTTCATAATGACAACAGAAACTCTTAATATTTTGTATTCCTCCTTTAACCCTAAGAAGTCTCTGCATGCACCAGTACTTTGACTTAAGTAGGAGTGACACAACTTACTTATCGTTTAATTATGATTTCATATATAATGATAAGGTTTCAAAAAGGTTAACAGGTTTGACATTTTTTTGTTTTAAACAAACATTACAAGAGTTATGACTCATAATTTGCTAAGTAATTCGAATTAAAATGAGAGAAAATGCGCAATCGTCTTTCAGTTCCAATATATAGATCCCTAATCGGTGCTGTCAGTGCCATCTAGTGGTGAAAAGAAGGGATAACTCTTAAAAGTACAAAACCTGTGATATGGCTTGTTTTATCTAAATTCCAGCACAAAAAGTTATTGCCTTGTCTTTGCTTTTGGGGGATTTATGGAGTTTTTTTGTCTCGACACTTCTGATTTTTTGTTAATTCTCAATTTGTGTGATTTTTGCAGTAAAATGTAATACTCAGAATTGACTTTTTTTGTGTACAATTTCAGTTTTGTCGTGGAATTATTGTGTAATGTAATGAAAAAACATATTTCTAAAAAAGTACATCAAGCTTTGCCTGTTTTTTATTAGAGCAAATTGTAAAGTAGAAAACGCTCAAAAAGGCCCCGGAATTCTAAGGGTTAACAACAAGGATAGCTTGAAGTCTGTGGTAGTTGTCGACAAGACTCTTTGTTTTTTCTGTTGGTACTATAGCATGCAATGTAGCTAGAGAATAGTCATCAGTTCATGCCTATTCACATTTTATTATAGCATTTCAGCTCAAACTTTAAATGATATTCCAATCGTTCTGAAATTTGCATCTGCTCTAATCTTCAAAGCAAGGCTTGAACGTGTATTTGAACACCGGGCACTGATTTCCTGTTTTCTGAGGTCATTCAACCTGGACCAACTGTACAAGACACAAGAAACCAACATGCTGAAGCTAAGAAACAAGAAATGCTATACGTTACAACATGGGAATTTTAAAGACCATGCTCTCTTGTGACACGCCTGAGAGGCAGTACGAGACGAACCGATAAGCATCAGTGTCAGCTCAGGTGATATCACAGATCCACAGAGTCCTGAATTTCCTCAGAGGAAAACAGACACCCCACCCACCCATCCAAAACCATTTCCTGCCTGATAGAGATCTATATTCCTTTTGGAACTGGTAGAATGGCCACAGAATAATGAAATTCTCCATTGGAAAAGAGCAAGAGAAGGAACAGTGTGTTCTTAGGGTTAGTTCTGTGTATGTCTCTTCATTTTGTCCTTAGCAAACATGAACTGTGTGCCAAGATGCATCGCTCGATGAGGAAGAATGATAGTAAGAAAGTGACAAAATGGTAAGGAGGGGTAAGTGAGAGATTTAAAGCTGCCATAACCTTGTTTTTTGTCCTTGGGGATTGCAAGAGACTGATATAAGGGTTCCACTAGGAATTACCTCTTGGAGTGGAAAGAGCATTTAATTTAGAGATTTACAAATAGTTAAGTTTATAATTTTAAATATTTTTAAAATAAAATATATTGAATAATAATTGTGTCTTGTCCAAAATAGATATATGTGTCGTAAACACCAGTAATCGAATATCCATGAACCCAATCAGCAGTGTTTTAATTAGTAATCACCATAGCAAACATTTAAATTCTAAACATAGAAGCTTTGGTTTCTTTTTGACAACCTCATCTTGTTTTGTGCTCGTTGTTGTCCATCTGAGAGCTCTTTCGTTTTAGACGCATGTATCTATATACAGTGAGGTCATTATATTTTGGATCACCCTACGATTTTGCAAGTTCTCCTACTTGGGAATCATGGAATCACACTGAATGATGTTTCAGAAGACACAAGGGACAAAACTGTAGACCTTCACAAAGCTGGAAAGTGCTACGGGATGATTGATGAAAAATGAACAACTGTTGGGGTAACTGTCAGTTATTTGAAAGAGATTATCGATGACCGTCAATGTCTCTAGGACTGGGACTCCACGGGAGATTTCTCCTAGTGGGGTAACCACCGTTTCTAAGGCTATTAAAATACATGCATCACAGTGAAGGATTCAGTTATTTACCAAGTATGTGCATTTTTACACTAAACTAATTAAATCTCTGAAATTATTTGAGTAACAGGATAGTATTTTTTAAAGGTATTCAAGATATCATAACAAAATCATTAAATATGTACAAAAAAAAATTAGAGAACTTACCTCAACTCTTCCCATGGCCTTCTAAAGATCCAATTGATGCAACTTCCTGCTGAAAAAATTGGAAATTCCCCAGTTTTTTTCAAGAAGGGGTGGGTTAAGTTAACAGAAATGGGTTAAAAGCTGGGGACATGACTAAAAGTCATAGATATTTATGTAAATAAATGTATTTGAAACAAACTTCATACATGGATTTACATATTATGCAAAGGAAAGGTTCTTTTAAAAAGATCTGAATCATATTTATGGTGAAGTGCAGCATCAGAGACTGGGGACAAACAATAAATGCTATTTTTCAGTGTTTAATGCAGATTTGATCACTATTTTAAAAGTATATCTGACATTTGCAGTATGTAGAAAGTGTAAAGTGTATTATTATGTATTTATGAAGCAATTTTCAAGTGTATTTATACATATGAGGTCCCAGAGACAGAAATGACACAAATTCAGTGTAATGACTCTAATAAATGCTACCAAAGGCTTCTGTAACAAATGATATCAAAATTTATGAAATTCGTTACTTTTCAAATAAATTGTAAAAAAAAAAAAAAATCCTACAATGTGATTTGTTAACTTTTATGTTTAGATCTGTACCGAATTCATATAAGGGTAGGTTTCAACAGTGAAAGAAAATAACAAAACCCTGATTTATTCATTTGAAAACGCTTACGTGACCGAAGAAACATTTAAACTCCTATTAACCGACAAAGTCAGAGAGGCATAGTGCAGAGGAGGTATAGTGGTTATATTGGGAGAAGGATGTTGGAGATGGAGATGCCAGGCGAGAGGTCAAGAGGAAGACCAAAGACGAGATATATGGATGTGCTGAAAGAGGACATGAAGGTAGTGCAAGAGTAGAGGATACTGAGGACAGAGTTAGGTGGAAAAGGATGATTCCCTGTGGCGACCCCTAAACTGGGAACAGCCGAAAGGAAAAGAAGAAGATTAACCAACAAGAGTTCAGGCTTCCAGGCGCCTCATTGTGCTAACTGTCTATTTATACACTTTCAGTTTTCTTAAATCCACTTCCATTAAGAAATTTGGAATATTGTTATAATTTAATTGAAGACAGACAGAACTTTAACCATTAGCCAACTAGTATTTTCATCACCATCCAAATTCCAGATTAAATAACGTGCTCTGTGTGTTCTACCACAAGCAATGATGGTAAATTTCTAATCATGTTCCTCTGGCAGGCCCTGCACTAGCAGCTGCCGCTGAAAGGAAACAGAATGTTAAATGATCCTTTTCTACACGTATCATACAGCTCCTCTGTTTGGTACCACCGGAGATGTTCAAACACCTGTCTTACCCACCTGCTCATTTTGCTTTGCAGAAGGTGCATCATGTACAATAGCAGAGCTGTTGACTTCAAATCACAATACAGCTGTGTTCAAATGACTGAGCCGGAGAAAATGATTCCAAATTGTTCTCATTTAGAGAATATTTAAAGGCTTTGTTGTAGTAGTACAGAGATAAGAGCCAAAAGTATTCCTGCTGGATAAGACTGTTCTGGTGAACGACATGCTTGCAAAGCTATGGCTTTCATATACAGTACTGTGCAGGTGTATTATGTGCCTTGGGTCACTTTAATTTTGATTTAAATTGTTTTTGAGCATATTTGACCATGTTCGGGAGGTGTGTGATTGCGGTCACCTGGAACTTCGGACGATTTTGAATGCATCACTGCTGATTGGTGCAGGACAGAGTGCCACACGTACAAGAGAGGTGATCAGAGAGCTCATTCCGGTTGTCACCCCTTTGTGCAGAGCTCCGGGTTCCAGCTCCGTCAGCACACACCCTCGTTTATGTTGTGTTTGATTTTGTTGAGTAAGATCTAAGTTTCTGAATAGTCTTTTTTCCACATCGTATAAGTTATTGTTTGGCTAATGTGGTGGGGTAGACCTACGTTTATTTTTGAATGACTTTATCTTTTGTTAGGAAGTTTTGTTGTGGTTTTGCGTTAATTATTTTTGTAGTGGGTTTTGTTTGTTTGTTATTTTGTCCTTTCTCCACCTAAGCCCCTTTTTCTATGTTAAATGTTTATCCGCTCATCAATAATAAAATTGTAATTTTATTTACTGATTCGATTGTGTTTGGTGTTTTGTTGGCGGATGTTGGAACTCTATTTCATTGTAAGTTTTAAATCTCACCGACACTCTCCTCCCCTTTAAAACGAGTCGTAACAAGGTGTGAAACGTGCTTTAAAAAAAGAATGCTTTCAAAAATAGAAGTTTTTTTTTTATTTTCATTAAAAGGAGGCAGTGAATAAACAGAAGGATTGAAATAAAATCAATATTTGGTTTGAGTGCCCTTTACCTTCAAACCAGCAGCAATTCGTCTAGCTGCACATCTGGGAGAACCAATATTCTAAATTAATTTGGCTGTATGTTTGGGGTCATTGTCCTGCTGCTGTATACATTTAGAGCCAATCATTTGACTCCCTAATGATATTGCATGATGGATAAATATTTGCCTGCGTTTCTTAAAACCATTAATCCTGACCAAATCCCCAACACTCTTTCCATATATGCAGCCCCAAACATTCAAAGTACCTCCGCCATTCACAGTTACCTGCAGAAATTCATAGTTGAATTCCAACAAAGTGCCTTCTGCTACAACCAAGTATTTCACATTCTCATCCGTCCAGAGCACCCCAGTTATGTTTTCATGCAAACTTGAGTGTCTGGTTGGTGGTTCCACTGGTGGGCATGGCCAGCTAGCCGACTAGGGTATCTTCTCAACTATATCATCGACTTCTTCCATCAGCCATTATGGATTAATCAAAAAATTATCAAAAGATTAATTCATTTATCAAATGACTTCAATTAATAAAATTGGCAAATTAGAAAATAATCGCAGTGATCAACCAATCAGATGATGGAGAAATGACAATGGGGTTTTTTTTTGCCCCAGCTAGCTGGCCCTGTGAGTATTGTTGTTGTTGTTTTTTATGTGACTGGCTGAAAACAGGTCTACAGCAAGCAGTTTATGTCAGTTTTATGTTTTTATCACAAATATGAACAGTCAAAAGTGATATTATTCCAATAATAACCTTAAAATTATAAATCTTTTCTCATCTCTAGCAAATATTAGCCTGTCAAAATGACACACGTTAGAAATATGCTCGAAAATGTTTACATAAACATCAAAATATAAAAACACATCAAACAATTCACAATTATTTAGTCTCAAAAAATGAACATAAAAATGGCATTAGAAAAATCTAAGCAATGTTAATAAAAGCACAGGATTTTGGTATTTTTACCTTAATTTACTACAATTTTCTCCCAGAAAGGTACATTTCAGCAACTTTTCAACATTTTTGTGATGTTAATGTTTTGTTTTTGTCTTATTTAACGCAATGGTGCCTCCTGTTTGTTTAAACATTTCGCAATGATGTCCGTTACCAGGCTGAAGTGCACTGGGCTTGCCTCTTTAGCATAGTAGCATGTAGCTTCCCAAAGTAGCTCCCCGTGTAAATTGGTATAGCTAGTGTGGGTTTTCCTTCGGGGGACTCTGGTTTTCCCGAACATGTTTTACATTTATTTTACTTCATTGACAAAAGAGCATCTGCATAAAAGCAGTATTTAAAAACATTTGACTTGACTTTATAGGCTGTTTGGTTTTTGTGTATTCATATCTTGTAAAAAATAAACAAATAAGATTACAGACTATTTTTTTTTTAAATCTGATTTAACAAAAATGTACCATTCGCGTATGTTCTAAAAGCAAGAGAATGCAGATTAGTGTTGGTCTGTGTGTTTAGGCCAGTGGGCTTTGTGGAACCTGCCCACTACTTCTATAACTCCATCCTTCACAAACTGACCTGACCAGCACAAAGGCTGTTATATCCAATCAGTCTGTGTTCTGAAAGATGGGAAAAGGCTTCCAAGAGCGTCACCTCGAGGTTCTAAAAATACAAACACCTCCCTCTGGGGTCATGGGTCTCAGTAGCCTACTTTATTTGTTTCTTCCTTTCCACATGCATTGGTGGTGGGAGGGCTGACTCATTGCTTCAATGCACCGGACGGCCTCTTGTTTTAATTGAATATGAAAAGGCACTGTTGGGAATGCTCCGTCAAATAAGTGGGTTTGCATAACAGAGAACCATCAAACACAAACAAAAATAAATTGCTCACGTCTTTAGAAGAAATGTGAAGGGTACAATCATTGTCATCAGTGATTGCAAGCTGACAACTGGTCCAATGAAAACGCTTATAATGTCCCAACCCAATGAAATCCCCTACCGTGTGTAAACGTGTTGATTCATCCCCTACTACCCCTCACATAAAACACCTACTAACTCAAAAAAGTGTCCTTGCACACGCTGTACAGCTACAATAACGTCCCATACTCGCTGGGGTTAATTGAATCTTTATTTTTCGCCTTCCCATATTGTGTTTTTCTCTGCATGAAGGACTGTAATTTGGGGGCAGTCAACTGAAGCTTCGGCGCACTGTAACTGTACGTACATTTCACTCGACGACGGCCCTCGCTGGGAGGAAAGAGCAGGAAGGGAGATGGGAGAGGAAAATCAATAAAGTCATCAAACATGAATTGCACTCTGAAATGACTTCTTAAGTCCCATCAGGGACAGGCTGAGGAGTAGAGGGGACACAGACGATGACTTTTAAATGTCCTTCAGTGACGCAGGCACTCAATCAACCTCTATGCTACCATTGCTGAATGGAGACTGGAAATGGTTTCAAATTTTCTTTTCTTCAGATCCAGACACACAAGTCGTCAAAGTTCAAAGTGCAACATTCTCAATATTAAAATGAACTTTGTTAGTATCAATTGGTTAGTGAAGGGAAGCATTTGGAACATCATCATTCCATCCGTCTTTATGTAAAATCTATTCTCCTCAAAAAGCAATAAATGGAAAGGGGAGGGGACTATTTGAAACAGCATCCCCATTCCATCTGTACTTGTGTAAAATATATTTCCCCCAAAAAAACTTTGAATGGAAAGTGAGGGAAGTATTTGGGACATCAATGTCAATTGGAACGCAGGATCTGAAGTGTTTGATTTGAGGATTTAATTCATTTTTTTCTATAAATAAATGCTTTAAGCTGATGATACATTTCATTTAGCATAATTATTTACATTTCTCTCAAACATTTGCATCTGTTATGACCAAGAAAAGCTCAAAACCAGAGGTGACATTACTTAGATATCACATCCAAGGACAACATCATTCCTCTTTGGAGGATTAAATGGCCTCGAATGCCCTTGTCTGCTCTCAAACTATTAAAGTAAATAAAGGTGAATTTGCGAGATTGTTCACTTATCCTAATTAAGCTACTGTAAATGACCCCTTGAACTACTCTTTAGAGCTTCAAACAAAGATGATGTGGGAGGAATGCTTTTTGCATGTGGCTTTTATCTCTGAGTCACAATGGAGCAGGCTGCAAACACAATTCTAGGCTTGAGAGGAGCATTAAGAAAATAATTACTTTCTAAACACTTAGGAAAAAAGCGAAATGTGTATGTGTAATATGAGAATCTTCAAAGAAAGGCCGAGGAACAGTGTTGTTAATTAGCTGCACCACGGTGGCATCCTCAAAGAGAAAGAGATGGACGGTTATAATAACTGAAAGGCAAAAAACACCGGTTAAACTGAAGAAAATGAACCAAGTAAAGAATAAAATACAGTCGAATGCTCTGCAGATGAAGTAAAAAAAGTCACAAACTGTCATATTGTCACATTTATCCAAGATCTTTCAATCTGCACATTTTATTTATCTGTGTTTTTCTCTTTTAATATTGTAGAGCTACAATAACTGTGTTTCTCATGCTGACTTTTCTAATGCCTTCAGCAAGGGATTCCTGCTGAGAAATGACCAGCTCAGCAGACTGTGAGGAATGAGATGAGAAATTGGGTTACTTTCACTGAGTCTCTCCACATTTTAAGACTTCTTAATATTTTTTTTTCTCCCTCATGATTTTTACAGCTAGAAGTCCTGGTGAGTCAAGCAGTACATGAGACTGGAGGGGTCTCAAAAAATGTGAATCGATTGAATTCAATGTACTTTATTCTAAATGTTTCATGGTGATGAAGTTGTTTCTCAGAAAACTGGCTTTGGATCAAATCTCCATCCTCAGTGAGCTTGATGGATATTCAATCTAGGTAATCAAAAAAATAATTGAAACATAAAAATAAAACATCAACTGGAAAAAGAAAACATCAAATTTAAACATTTAAAATAATAAAAAAAAGTTTGGTCCTGGAACCTACTGAAGGGGTAGGTCCTGGATGGATGGGGGTTTCACCATCACCAAGCATGAGCTGAGGTGCCAACAATAAATCAAGATTATTTAGTCGGCCATCGATTTTTTTTTCCCCACTTTTACACATCTTCTACAAGTGAATACTCTCAAAACACATTTCACTCTATGTTTATGTGTCCTTTAATCTCAGACAGACTCTTTGTTGAATAATTTCATTGATTAGCCTGCTGCACACCTGCTACCAAGAGCACTTCTATTCACACCTATTATCACAAACACACAAGGCACCACTGATTTAAGGAAGGACACCTGCCTGAGCAAAATTCACTTGTTATAAAAACCTTATGTTAAAATATTTTGTATGTTACAAACATGATTCCTCAGAGCCCAGCACAAAACATTTCATTTATTCATTATTTATTATCGTTATTTATTATTTTGTCGCAATGGCTTTCCTTGAGGTCAATTTCAGGAAATTGAGATATGTAAAATATATTGAGATGAAATTGAGACTCCTAGTGTTGACCTTCAACAAATAGTAGCCACATTTCCTTTCAAAAATGGACAATTATTATGGTCCCGCTCCCCACTTGTATGACAGGGTAGACTTAGGTGCTCGTAAAAATGGCCAACCAGACATGTCAGTCATGTTCAAGACATAAAATCAGAATTTCAGGTTTTCATTAAAGCATTAATTGAAAATTATATACTTGAAATGCTACTTAGAGAGGAGGAGGGTCTAAAGGGGATGGCTGTGACTGATTTGCAGCTTACATTGGTTTGCTCATTTTGGCAGGAGTGTGCAAATTGTTTTTGTTTTTTGTATCAAATTGACCTCATATTGTGTTTCAAATATTGTTTGTATTTACATATGTTATAAATAACATCAAAAATATATACCAAACTCATATGTAAATGGCACAATTTGTATATAGCAATTAAAAATGATATTCTGGAGGTTTTATATTGCTGGTGTCAAACTGACCACAGTGTTTGCAGATTTTAGGTTAACAGGAGGGCTATGCTCACTGATAGAGCAATACATGCTTCAGTACACAATTTGTACATCATATAATGACATCAAATCATATAATAACCATGTCCAGAAAGGTTTGGCCCTGTATTAAATTCGATGGAGTTATAAAATTCATCCAATTACAAAAGGTTCAAAAGCAGGTATACTATGGTTTGGCTAATTAATTCTGATTTAACGTTTACATCTGGCCTTTTTAAAATCTGATTTAGCTTGTAGTCTTTTTAATCAGATTAAAGGGGTCAATGCAAATGAAGCTACTGAAAGAGAGTAAATGCCACTCAGTTTGTCTGAATGTTGTGATGGAAAGAGATTAATCAGCACAGCTAGGTCAGGGGGATGGCATGGATGAAAAGTCGCATAAGAACACTGCTGGGTCTCAGTTGAGAGTGATGGTCCTGCTGGGACAGGAAGTGTTCTCGTTGTCAAGCTAATCAGGATGTAATATACACTGCTGTGTCATGCAGTTGTGGCCTAATTCAGATGATGACTCAATATGCAATTGAGAAAAATGCAGCAGAAACAAAACTCTATATAACTCCATTTATTTCCAATCAAGAGCCTAATGAACTCATGAGAATTCAGCACACCTCTATATCGGTTGATTTCTGCAATAATACCAAATTGAAGTCTCGTCCATGACCACCTCAAACCAACTTACAACTAGTTTAAACCATCAGAGTGTGAGCAAGTGTGTCATTAGGAAAAATTATTGAGTAAAAAAATTAACAAAAATCTCCCACGAGGGGGAAAATCTGGAGACATAAACTAACTAGAAACAGTAAATGAACTCTAGTCAGTCCAGATTCATGTCCTTCATGCTAGTTATAATATCCATAAATTGTGGTCTGTCTCCAGCACAATACACTTGCTTAGCCTCACTGACATATTCAAAGGAATCCCATATAGGGCTCTGCCGCTTTCTTCAAACTTAGCATCCTTTTTGATAGTGTGGTGAAAACGTGTGCACAAGCCGACAGTACTTCAAGAGAGTGCCCATTGACAAAATGGCAAAAGTAGTGTTTTCTTGCTAGTGTGATTTGTTTTTTTGTAGGTCTTTATCATAAGTTACTTTATATGTACCATAGTTAAATTAGAGTAACATAAGTAGTAGTTTGTGAAACTAGATGTGTATCAGAACCTACACTTGAATTTGCGGATTGAGAGGATCACTGTAAATATGTATAAAACGTGTAAAATGGCCTTTTTGATAAAAAATAGACCACCATCATGACTTGTATTTTAAATTTTATGATTGAGGAGAAAATGATTCAGTGCCTCAGAGTAATTTTTCTTTTCCTGTCTTTTACTGCTCTGTTGATGAAACTGTTATGAAGCCTTTTGGCCACAGCAGCCACGGTCCAGTGAGCATCACTGAATATTAGCAAACAACACCAAACCCTGATCAATAATTCCAATTTAATGAAACTGTATACGCGTCAACGCCATATAGATTTTTCTTTATAGCTCGGTCTTAGAGGTCATCGTTAGACAATAAGATTTGAAACACCATAGAGAGGAAGGCGGACTGAAGTCCAGATTTTGATGAGCTGTCACTAGATGCAGTGTAATGAAGAACCGCAGAAATCTATGCTCAGTGACACATTAATGTTATTATCTCCCCGTCACACTAAACAAGCCATTCACAGGAGAAGAAGAAAAAATTACAAGCATGCTGAAGTAGCTCATTGCCTGCCCTTGCCCGATACCTTAATAATAGGGTATTGATTGGATTTGCACACACAGAGTTAAAAGTTCAAGAGCAGGAAAAAGTTGAACATATCATTTAGAAAGTAAAATGGCTATTAAGGGAAGTGCACTTACCCTTGGGGTTTATGATGGTGAAAGTAAATGTCACAACAGGTTACGGCAAAAAACAACACATGGATTTGTTCCTGTGCCATGGAATACAGGGCAAGTAAAGATACGAAATGCAATTCTAAAAGTTCATTGTGGTCATTGGACAAAATAAACTGGTGATTTGTGCAGGTCATATTGGATATTTTTTAATTTAAAATAATAACAATGGGTACATCAAAGAGAGATAAGGAGAGAATAGGTAATGGTTTATTGATGCAGGTTAGACAGGTTATTGCAGTCAACGTATACTGATTATTTTGATGCTAGGAAACAAACCAGTACATGGAGCAGGAGAAGAGGAAGAGGACACCAGGTAAGTTCAGTACTCGAGGTAAGTGATGTATACCCCTACCCCTTCATTCTGCCCATTGAAGTAAGATGAAAAGGTGTCCCCAGTCTTTTTTTAACAAAGGTGAAATGATAAATCCGAGTTCAGAAAACCATTAAAAAAAACAATTGTGAATGGCTTGTTCAAAAAATCAAGTGCATGAAAAAACAACTGAGAATTTGCATTCAACATATTTACATTTATGCATTTGGCAGGCGCTTTTATCCAAAGCAACTTACATTTGAATGAATACATTTTTTGTCAGTTCTTGCTTTCCCTGGGATTTGAACCCACAGCGTTTGCAGTGTTAACGGAATGCTCTACCAACTGAGCCACAGGAAAATGTATTTCAACGACTAAACTTAATAAAAAAATTTCTGATTGTTCCCAAATTTACCAATTACGTTAATAGTCAAAGTCTGAAAACATATATAATGTAAACTGTTAGTTTTAGCGCTACCAGGTGGCCACAGGAAACGGTGGTGCACAACTGTGTACGCTCAAACTCTAGAAAACAGTGGATACAGTTGGAAAATAAAATCTTGATTCTCAATAAATGCTCCAAAGAATTTGCAGCAATGAACTGTTCTTTTAATAAATATTATTATAGTATTACAAAAAGGCAATACTTTATTTTCATGAGTAATAAGAAATTTCAGTTTCGTCATAAATGAACCACATAAAAACCACATAGCTACAATATTTCATATTTAGCTTAAGTGTTTTGTGCAGCAGAGCTGTGAATGCCAAAGTTCAGCAAAGAATATCACAAGCGTATAGCGAGCGCTGGAAGTGACTCACCAGTGGAAGCAGGAAATTAGGTTAATTTTACATCTGACATTTAACTCCCTCTGAAAATGAACTAAACTCAAGCTAACTTGACCCAATAACTATGATAACAAGAAAAAAATTTGCAAAGTAATGACATCAGCACTGCTTTACATGTTTTGTAAACCAATGGTCTAATCTAGGACAATTTAAGATGGAGTTTGAAGCACCAGAAGAAGCTAATCTCATATGGAATTCAAAGGCAATGTTGTCCTCGGGCAGCAGACTGGACTGCCTACCATTTTGGCAGAGGCTAATCTCATTTTAGACGAATGTAAATATTTATCCGGCCTCTGATTTGATCACAGAGAAGCATACTGAAAATTCAGCGCTCACAAATTATCATGTAAATCTTGCTGCACACTTCTGCCTCTTCGCCATTACAGCCCACGATAATGAGTTAAGGGCTGCCTGAAGGAATAATCAGCCAGCGTGCTGAGTGGCCTGGTGCTTCCTCAAGCTCTGTTTTTAACAGCACTTGTCCCTCGCTATCACATCTCATCCTCGAGATGACAATTCTTACGAACAGCATTATTGCCTCAACAGCGTTTAATGTGAAGAGTCTTTCTTGAAAAGTGGTTTCAAGCTGAAAGTGTACAACAAAAGCTGGGTTGTACAAATAGGGAAGACTGTTTGTCTTCATTTTAAACATTTTGACTGAAATTAAATGATTATATTAATGGTAAAAGTATCTGGATTTTGTTACTGATTCATTTTTTGTCAGATTGATGTAAGTGTCTGCAATATTACTTTTGACCACTTTAAAACTGTGGCGCTAGAGAGTAATTTTAGCTCTCCTGAGAAATAGAGCACAGCAGAAGAAGACTATGTGGGACCCATGGGACAGAGGTGGAAATGAAATGGAACTCTTAAAATATAGACAAACTAACACCAGCATTGATTTTCTGGAACATGTTTTGCACAATCTGAAGCAGGAGCATTTAGAGAGGAAATAACTCAATCTATATGTCAAAGTATTCCAGTCACACCCAAGGGAAGCACACCAGAACACTCACAACAAGAGGTGAGTGAAGTGCAGTAGCATTAGTGAAACCTTAGATGTAATCTACCTGATACCACAAAACAATATGCAATATTTAATTACGGTTGTCTGATTTTTATTTCATAAATTATATATTCATATGGTTGACCATGTTTCTGAAAAATACTAATTTTGAACATCCGTAAAACACCTAAAGACATTTAATAAATTTACATTTCTTACATTTTAATATTTGTGCTAGTTGATTATCCAGAATCACATTCAGTTAAAGCTAAAATAACATTTTCCACTCTGGGATATAAAATAACATACTTTTAACACAAAATATTATACTTTTGCACACTATAATTAAATGAAGTGAAGTGAAAGTGACATTAGGACCAAGTATGGAGTGACCCATACAAGGAATTTGTGCTCTGCATTTAACCCATCCAAGTGCACACACACAGCAGTGGTGAGGATTAAAGCACCAAGGACACTTCATGCAGTTTATTTAATTTTATATGTGTGTTTTTTTATATTTGTTTGATTTACAAAGGTGGCATTCTCTTATTCATGAAAGCCAAAGTGCTACCGACTTTTATAAAAAGGCTTAGAAAATTGCATAATATGTAATTTTGAAATATATAATATAATACTTAAGTTTGGAAATTGTTAATATATTTTTATTTAATCTCAATTTACTCATTTAAACCCTTTTGGCTTAATACAATTGGTCAATTGTAACAAATGAACACAGTTCACCAAAAATAAATCAATCTGTCAGTGTTGTACAACTTGTGATTGTCTTCTCCATGCAGTTTCTGTAGTAGATGATCTGTGGAAATCACTCAAGAGTCCCTGCTAACCTCAGAATCTAGAAATAGCTTTCAAGAAGGTGGGGGGGGGAGATATCCAAGGAAAGTCACTCACTGGAAGATGTGCTTTCTTAAAGGTTCAGCGCCGTTCTGCCTCTGCTCAATTCTCCAATCTTGTTCACAATAGAGTTGAGCTTTTCTACCCTCGCAGTCACCGAGGATTTAAAGCACCGTTAAGCTTTTGACTTCATATAATGCATTTTTTCCAATTCCACTCGTGGAACTACATCAAGGTTAGGAGAAATTATGGTAAATAAACCCCAGCTCAAAAGAAAAGGCAGTCAATAACAAACCACATATTTGTTTCCAAGTCCGGTAAGCTTCCTCTAATTGCTTGTTGAAAAGTTTGAGGCTGGTTGACCTCTGCCGAGGTGCTCAAAGCAGGGGAATGTTTGGAGACGTGTGTGATGCTGAATCTGACATATAGCACATGTCAAACATATCCCAAACCCAGACAACTTCCCTGTCAAACTGCAATCAAACTCCAGCCGCCAGGTGAGATGACCTTTTAATGTCAACGCTCGATCTTTTGTTAAACCTCACGTACAAATTAAAAATGTGGAAATCGATGAGACCAGGATGGAACCTGCTGTTGTTTAAAATCTTAGCCAAACTTACTGTAGCATTGTTTTTTTGTTGCAGATGCTTCAGTGCAAAAGTTAATTAAGCTCAACTGAACCTGCTGGTAAATGTTAAACAAACCAACCTAAGAGTCAAAATAACTCTATTCAGGGTGCATTTTGTCCCACTATTTATAGGTAAACTGACTCTGAGGAAGAGTTATTTAATGAGTATATTTAGTTCATTTGCTACACATTAAAGTGAACTATTCAGAGAGGGTCGAATGCATTCCACACAGAGTTAAAATAGATGAGAGGAAGATTTGGGTTCAATAGATGAGATTATTCAAGATTTTTTGATCATTAGTGATGATGAGTATTTGTTGTTAACAAGCAGAATCCCTTTAGAAAAAGGTAACCACTGATATTGAATATTAGTCCAATACCAAGTAAGAAGTCTTTGAACGCAAGGTTCTAGAAGTTTTAATGGAAAGTGCACTTAAACATAGGTTAGCTAATAAAAACACTGCTATGAGAGAGACATGAGAAGGTGTGGTTGCGATAATTATTTTCTCATTAGGTTTAAATAGTTTAACTGTTTTAAATCCTTTCCTGCTTGACTATTCTGTTTTTAAATTAATGCCTGCGTGACTAGTCTTCCAGTTTTTGTGTACAGAGCGACCTGACATTTGTCATGACATTACCTTTGAACATTTAAACTGCTAACACTACGTGTTTCTGTAAACGTGTGATTCTCATCTATTAATTTGATTTGTCAATGTCTGGGATCAGCCCGTCTTAGTATTGTATTTAAGACTGATTGCCATGCCCAAAGGGTATGCAACCAACGCAACATCTTTGGGTTCGATCTGCTATCTAAAAACCGTTGCATGGTATCCTGGATAAATACTTTTTTTATACTTTTTTTTCATAAATACTTTATGATTTTGTCAATTCATAATTCGACTCCTTGATATTTTTGCCTCATTTTCCACCACAAAGGGGGGAGGGAAAAAAAGAGAGAGAGAGAGAGAGAGTGGGGTAATTGGTTGATCATACACCATTGTCTGGTCCTACAAAATCCCTGACAGTAAATGCAATTTTTCTATTGTGCTAGCTTTTTAAATTTACAAAAAAAATAATAAACAAGCATTATGTTCGCTTGTAAAACCTTATAAACTTAATATTATTCTTCTGTCTAGCGTCTAACACTATCTCCTCCGAGTCAGTTGTTCAACCTACAATCACCAAACTTTGCACAAACCTCCAAAATGGTCTGACTCCAGTAGCTGTATCTTTTTAGACTGGTAGCACTAAAGGAGTTCTGGGAAATGGCAGAGAATGCTGTGAATTTTTCCATTCACAGCACTGGGTCAAACTTTGCAAAGCTGTTCCCCAACTGAGAAACTCATAGAAACTTCTTGGGTGTAGAAACATACCAAGCGGTGTGCAAAAGTATTCGAACCCTGTGCTCTAGGCAGGGTCAAAGGTCACCATTGATTTATAATTGCCATTTACAACCAATGAAAAAGGGCACTGGAAACATCATAGAGGCGGACACTCTACCCTAGCAACCCACCTCCTTACAAATCTATCTCAGTTTTGGAAACCAGACTGTTTACCATAGCAACCAACTTGCCATATCTCTATCTCAGCTTAGGAAACTCATGGACACATGTGGATTGGTTTATTCTACTCACATTGATATGAGGAGCATTATATTAAGCCATTGACTCCTCCATAGCAACCATACTATTTATCATAGCAACCACTTTGGCATACCTCTATCTCAGCTTATGAAAATCAGAGAGACATGGGGGGTTGTTTAGGTTACTCATTGTGATGATGGCAACATGTGAAAAATGTCTAGCCATCTAGTTATTTATATTTCTTACACCTGCTTAAAATTGTTGCACGGTTCTTTAGATAAAGAACTAATATTCTCTGAGAAGTTTAAATTGATTCCTTATGTTTCAGCCGATAAACTTTATGTTTTGGGGGTTAGCACAGTAATAAATAAGGTAAGCCATGTAATTTTCTCAAAAGAAATGTTGACAATAACAACAGATTGGTTCATTACCGAGGAAAGTATCTGGGGAGTGATGTTACAGAGTTGCATTGAGATTATAATGAGCAAAAATCTATGCCAAAATCCCTCGGCGATGTTGCTGTGGAAATCACTCTACTGGATTTATTGTGCTTTTTATAGTCGGAACACAGTTTTTATGAGTATTTGATATGTCTTGCACAGAAAAAAAGATTGAATGAAGCGAATGTTATTGTGCGGGGTACATAATTCATAAGTGAATCATGCCTTTTCATTTGAGTTTGAATCATAGTGACAAACAGGTTACAGAATTGGATGAACAGACAAGGAGGAACCCAGACAGTGTATGATAATTCCTTTTCCTGTCCATCCTCATCCACATGAGCTGTCTGTAAGGAATGGTCAGTTCATATCATTGTGGAATGGTTGGCCGCCACTCTTTGCGCATCTTTTTTTCCTTTCTCATGGCCTTAAAGTCTAAATTCTGTCTCCAATGATTTGTCAGGCTGGATAAAATAGGGAATGGGGTATCTGGGATGATTTATGGCAGTGTCAGGCAGATTGTAGCGCCTGCATGCAGGAGGTTACACCCCGTAATGGAGCGTCATTAGTGAGTCGCGTGTTTGCTACGGACTGGGCCGAGGCCCGGGCACAGAGCTCAAGACCACTGATTAGACATGCAGACAGGCAACTGTGACGGCCTGAGGGGAGCCACTCAATGTGTGGTCAAACGAAAATGAATTTAACGGGATCTAATAAGGTTTGAGCACATTCTCCCCCTCCTGTGAAGCAAGTGGAATCGTTGACATAACACAAAGATGAGCAACTCATAGAATGGAGGGTGAAAGAAATTCTGGGAGCTCCAGGGTCAGTGCGTAGAATGTGTCAGTTCCAGAGAAAACGCTCGCAACATGCCATGGGCAGATCTCAGATCAGTGGCTTCAACAAAAGCGTGCCTTTCTGAGTTTAGACGAGGCCAGTGTCGTGCTGTTTAACGTTCAGGGCATGACCAAGCAACCAAGCTGCTCCGCTTTACTGACTGCTGCCTCCACGAGACCTTGGTGAGACATTAGCAGCATGGAGGAGGTAAAATTGCCAATGTTGCATATGGACGAGCAGAACGGGCTCACCTTGAAAATGTTTTACAGCCAACTGGAGTCTGGCAAGTGTACTTTAGATCCCCAGTGAGGTGTTTAGCTTCTTTATAGAACACACACGGGGCGTAATGCACAGTATTAGGTTTAACTGAGTCTTCTTACATGCTTGAGGTCCATGTTTTTTTTATTTCTTCTATTGATGCTTGGAACTTCTTTTGATTTGTGTGTGTTGGACAAGGCTGGTAGTTTTCTTCGTGTTCATAGTTGTTATCGTGCAGTTTTAGAGCTATTTTACTCTTTTCACATGTCTACATAGTACCTGAATTGGAATTTTTCACCTTCTTATGACGTGTTTTCAGAAGGGGTTCTATGCACGCTTGGAGGACGATAACAACTATGGTTTTCATAACCGATATTGAGCTCTGCTTTCTGATTGGTCAGATATATGCATATTCTTGAGCCCTCTGATTAAACGTAGTGGGGGTCACTCTCTGTTGATGAGCTTAGGCATGATACTACAAACCTTCTCAGATCCCAGAATGGTACAAAAGTTGCAAAATTTGATCAAAAAACTTTTTATTCCAGACATTTATTCGAACTATAGCATTGATAAATACACAGATGCGCTCAATAACAATCTTTATTCAATTTATGAAAGGACCAAAGAATGGATAATGAATAACCTAATAAACTGGTTTTATTATTGGCAAAGACTAATTTACTATTATTTAAAGCTGCAAGCAGTAATCAATGGGCTCTCACACCTTTTGGTGGCGAGTTTTTGGCAAAATGCACTACGACCAATACCTATTTAGGATATGCATTCAAGTTAGAATTGTCAAATTAACTGAACAATACAGGCAAAATAAAAAATGAAAACAAAGTGTCCTGATCCCAAGGTGGCACTGTAAATAGTAATGTTGTTATGCCCAATATTCTTGTCACGTATATAAAAAGTTAAATGTTGTATATCCTGTGGCCACCTGGTGGCGCTAAAACCAAGAGAGTCCAAGGTTGATGTGCTCAGACCTGAACTGTTAACATAGTTGGAAAATTCGGGACTGATCAGACATTGTATGGCTGAGCTATAACAACTTGCTCTTCATGGCAAACTGGCAAATTTCGATGGCCATCGTACGTACATAGTTAAACAAGTTTTTAAAAATTGTAATTTAACATCCCATATTCCTTATGATACACCGATTGAGTTTGGAGATGAACAGCTAAAACCTCTAAGATGAGTTTGTAAATGTTCAACACAAGCAAAAGTGGTCATTTGTAGAGGTTTTTGCGAAATAGCAGACTTCCTGTTGATTTTGGAAACGCAATCCATATGACTTATATTTACATCTCGGTACCCTACACATGTGTGCCAAATTTCATTCACCCATGACAAACTGTTAGCACACCATAAGCTGAAATGCATTAAGTGGCACTAAAGAGCCATTTTTCCATACTCACTTTTCGAACCCCAATCAAATTCTACAATTACAATAGGGTTCTATTAACAAGTACCACAGATTCAGAGAGGGAAGATCTGGAATGCATAATGGGAGGAGGATTGGAATGTAAAAGGTCACCTTGTCTTGCAACTCTTAACCTTAGCAGCAAACTTTCAGAGATGTCAAGTCTGTCTTCTGAAGCTCCGGAAACTGTTCATGTGTGGAACTGCAACCCAAAGATGTCTGCATGGAGACAAAAACACACACAAGTTGACGTGTTTGTATTCCTGGAACAGTGCCATGTTTACTCAGTGTAATAAATAAAGCATGCATATTCAAAGTGTGCATTGTGGGAATCTCTTTCTTATACATGTACTTGATTGAGCTGGTCGATAGTAACTTTGAAGGTCAGCGTTAATGTGAGAGGTTCAAAACCGCTGCGGCTGATGCTTCACTCTTGGGGCAAATGAGAATGTTTGAACACATCAGGCAGAAAGAAAAAAATATGCATTTCAATGATGAAACAATGGAACAGAAAAAAATCTGAATTTGACAGTGCAAAACATAAACGAATTGAGAAGCTCAAATACAGTTTATTAAACGTTTTTTGGGTGGAGTCTATCTGGAGCTACACCTACTTCAATCCTCTACTTCCTCTTTTTTCCTGACTCAGTCCGAATCAGCTTCATCACTCCCACCTACCTCCCCTTCACCTCTTATGGGGGTCTACGCATCCGAGCAAGACAGCAAGCCTGCACGTTCGCACCCGCCACACACATTTATGAACTTAAAGCAGGTCCAGATATTCAAACTCCTGAAATGAATGTTGTGAATATCAACATTTTATAACACCCTGAAAGTGACTGGCAGAATAAGAAAAGAATCCAGAAATTTGCATTTGAGTAAAATATTTGATAAGAAAAACGAATATGAAAGTAATATCCAAGGATGTCAGGGACCTACACAGTAGACCTAGACCAGGCAGAAACAGGTACAAGACCATCACTGAGCATCAACAGTTGATGAGATTGTAAGATTGTGAATAATTATGTATATATTTATATACAATAACATTTGTGAATGTGTAAATAACAGAAATCTAACAGTGTTGCAAGGAGTTTAAACCAGGGGGGTTGAGACTATCAACCACTCCCTTTATCTGCTTTGTGTTGCAAAGTTGTTAAAGCGATTACCATCCGCATCTGTGATTACTTTGGTTAACAATGGCGTCTGCCTCTGAAAGATACACCAGATTCGATTACTTCGTCTCTGAGGAACGCCATATATGGTCACGTGGTCTCTCGAACATGCTGTCTGATTTACATTTCAACTAGACCCTCCTGTGGGAGTGGACTTGGATCAGGATGGTATTTGAGGAAGAACGCAAGAGGAACTCGGGGCCTGTTTGTCTCTGAACATGCCCGTGATCTGGGAGGCTTAGAGCCTTTTCTGATCATGTAGCCTCTACTACTGTTTCACCTTTTTCCTGTGTAACTAAGTGTTTGTTAATAAATGAGATGTTCAATCTTGTCAATATTTACTCTCTAATCACTTTCTAAAATAATGTTAAATGCTAAGAACTAAAGTATCACGTTATGTAACAAAGGTTTAAAGGGTTAATTATAACAAGAGAGTGCATTTCTCTAATTATTAACACTTATTAATACATAGTTTACTAAAGCTTCATACGAAGCAAATGATAAAGGTAAACAATAGCCTTCTTATTAAAATATGGAGTCAGATTAAAGTTAAATTCAGTAATTAAAGTTCCCGCAAGCTCTGAAAGACAGAACACGGCTGAGAACCTTCATCCATGGTTGAAACCCGTTTTTGGATCAACCCATGGACCAGCCTTACAAGATTTTACTCAAATTGAAGAAAAACTGAATAAAACACTTCAAGATCTTGTCTAATATAGTCTCAGCAATCATTAGTAACTGACTGGGAACCAGCTCAAAATTAGGAAAAAATAAAATCTATGTTTCCCTCAAAAATAGGAATCTATGGGATCTCTTGGCACCTGGGACCGTAGTCACCAAGAAAACAATTGGCAACACACTGAATGAATGCAACCCTGCTGGGTCTCTTTACCCTGAACATCTGAATGATTCAAAACGGAACTGGCTGAATGTGCTGTTGTCATGGGAGACTAAAAAACATCATCCTTTCCGTCAAACATGGTGGTAGAAACATCATGCATTCGGGTGCTTTTCTGCACAAAGGACAGGACAACTGCAGTAAAAAGCCTTTGATAATGGTATGGAAACCATGATTTGTGTGAATCTCTATTTGGATCGGTGTAAAAAGGCCTTTTTTGCTATTAAGTAGATATTCAGTGCTTTTAAAATCTGTATTCCGTATAATTTGTTTTATTTACCTTTACTGAACTTCACAACTGATCACATCATTGAGCTTTTTATCCAGCCAGCAGTGTTCATCCAATGACAAAAGGCTCTTCTGTGCCAAGACTCCCTGATAATTAGAGTCGTCTTAGGAAAACCGTTCAAAGAAGGGATTTAATTCCCCCTGAACCCAAATGTTTCTTTAGGAAGGACATGATTAGCACATCAAAGAGCTGAAAATGCAAACAGGGCTCAGACAAATACCAAACACTGCTATGTGTACAGCCGCGTAATGACAATATCCACTTACTCCCGAGGTATGACATAAAAACCAACATGGAGTCTGTGGAAATGATCCTTTTCAAAATGTTAGCATTTCTGGCAAAAATGTACATTTAATCAGAGCTGGAGTAATGCAAAGCAGAGCATCAGTGGACCGATTCACCAAAGCCTGGCATAATCGCTCTTAAGTTCAGGGCCTGGAGAATGGTGCTTTGAGGCACTGACATTGAAAGATTTGCCAGAGGACATTTACTGGCAGCCAAGTCTGGTAATTGTCAAAACATCATGAGCAAGAAAAGCATGACTATTGGCTTACTGCACATCTTCATCAGTTTCTATTCAGTACCCACTACATGCTGTGGCATATGGATTATATAGTCATAATACGCTACACCACTAACACAATACTGAGCTTTCCATTAAAACCAGCAGAAGAGTTAAAACTGTTCCTCGCAGAACTGGAACTATTTGACATAATTTTCGCTCAATTTTCTTTGTGTGATGGATTGGAGAACAGGAAGAAAATTAATTAAGCCAACACAATTAAACAGATATTCCCATGGCTGTATTCATCGCCTCTGATATTCAATCATGGAGTAAAATTGTTTCTGCCACTCACATATGGATTTAATTGCCTCATCCACCGTGTTAATTAACCAAAACTGACAGGTTGGGGTCCACGAGTGGAGGTGACCACCCTTCGACAAAAAGGCTTTAAAAGAACGACTGAATAGGTGCCGCTGAATCTAAAATGTATTTTGGGTCGACGTAGCTTTTCGTAAAAATTCCGTAGAAAAATAAAGTATGTGTTGCCTCTTTTACTAGCTTCCGATTTATCCATCTAGAAGATGTTGATTGAATGGCAAATAAAAAAAAATGGGATCACTGCTGTCAAGTACAAGGCTTTCACCTTGGGAATAACTGTTATTCCCACCGCTCATGCACAAACATCTGTTTTAATTACTCTTGCTTCTAATTGAGGCTGCGGAGGAATACAATTAGCCAAATTCCAGATACTAATTGCATGCGCTTCTCTATAAAAGCAATGGTTTCCAACAGCAGATGGGCTTTGTTCACCTTAAATAGACTCTGCCACTGAGATAAAGCTGATGGCATATTACTACTAACAGGTTCATAATGATTCACCATGCTTTATACTAATCAAGGACGGTTTTCTTTTAAATGACTAGTGACAACTGGTCTCAACCTACAATGTTTATTCATATATATCCTCTTTTGTTAAAGGCACAGGTTTATAGACACGTTTTATAAACAGTATGTTGTGGAAAATGTGGCAAAAATATCAAGGAGTCGAAGTATGAATTGACAAAATCACAAAGTATTTATTCAGGATTTAAACACGTAGAGTTAGCAGTTTAAATGTTCAAAGGTAATGTCCTAACAAATGTCAGGTCACTCTGTACACAAAAACTGGAAGAATAGTCAAGCAGGAAAAATACTGAAGCATTAAGGATTTTAAACAGTTAAACTATTTATAGCTAATAAGAAAATAATTATCGTAACCACAAGTACTATGATAAAAACAAGTTGCTGGTTACTGAAATACCCAAACGTCGGATAAATTCTAACAAAATATTTGTCTTGGATCTCTCCTGCTTGGCAAACCTAGACCACTAAAAGTTATGGATTCTATTGTTATTTTTAATCATAAAGATTTTATAGGTGTTACAAAAATAAAAACAAGCAGTAATGTCTGCATCTCTCAGTATGATTAAAACTCCATCAAAGTTTTATGGGTGTTTTTGGCACGCAGCAATAACCAACTTCTAAAGTCACTTCTAAATAACTCAAAGAACTTGAACTGTAGAACTTGAATTAAGTGTGAAAAGAATGCTGTAAACAAAAATAAAAGCATTCATCATCTATTTTCAACCCCTGCTTTGTATTTTTTTTTTTCATTACATCACACAATAATTCCAGAACACACCTGAAATTGTAGAAAAAAATACAATTCAGGGCACTGATTTTTGCGAAAATTGAGAAGGAACAGTTTTTATGTTTTATAACAGAAATCAAAAGTACTGAGACAAAATAAACTTTCATAAATCCCCCAAAAAGTAAAGACAGGGTCAAAACGAACCTCTCTTAAACCTAATAAACTGTTTCAAGTATTTTTGTGACATTGCTTTTTATGTCATAAATTTGAAAAATACAAGCCATATCACAGGTGTTGTACTTTAAAGGGTTCACTACTAGATGGCACTAATTGTAATTAGGATGCAATGGACATCTTTCACAAGACAGGAGAGGGCAAATCAGCAAGAACTCTAGATTGCTTTAAAGACCTATAGGTATAAAGAGCATTATTTTGCAAATTGGTTTTAAATCTATTCCTTATAGTAGATTTCTGATTTGTTTGTGCAGATTGATGACCATTTGGGCGAAGAGATTTTTTTTGCTCATATATTGTTGGTATTAGTTCCCATGTCTCCATGAAGGACATGCAGTACTTTTCAAAAATACCCCGACGAATAAGAACAAAGTGTGAGAAATGGGCATCTGACGTCTACTTTAAATCAAAAGTTCTTGTATTTTTATCCGTCTTTGTCTTTTTATTCTCTGTTTATTTTACAATACATTACAATAAAACATAAAATAACTAATGTCATGTCCAACTCAAAACAGAAAAATATATTAGGACAGATGGTCTTGCAACACACAAAAACTGTATATTTATTTGCATATAACGTCCTGACTGTATAGCAGAAATTGTGGTCTTTCAAATATTAAAATGTAAATCCACTTAAAATAGGCTCAGTTTCCGGAGCATTCAGCAGTGACATCTGGAACAAATTTACAGCCATAATCCTCTTAACTATGTGTGTTGTCTGCAATCATTTTATTTCCCGTCAGATGCCTTTGAATGATATTATCACTCGATTCAAACAGATTATACGAGTGGAGCATAATTCTGTTTGGGTTTACGAGGTCACAGGGCCATGTCATAAGCTCTTTTCCAGCTTTGTTTTGTCTACAATGTCTGAAATTATTGTAAACATATTTTTATAGCAGATTTAGTGAGGTACAAGTCTTTGTTTAGCATTGGAAGATAGTGGAGATTATAATGCTGTGACATGCTCTAATCAATTATATAAAAGAGTTCTTACTAATCACCACAGGATGAGTAGAAGCCCATCACAGCTCTCATTCTTGGAAGCTTAGAGCACCATACAATAATGGTTTAGCTTCAGAAAAAGCAATAAAATATGATTTTTTAGCTGTCCAGGGTGTATCAAATGGCCTGTATATATAGACACCGACAGAATTAATGTGGAATAATGGAATAATGAATTAATTAAATGCACTAGCTTGTCAACCAAATTGATCATTATTGATGTTTTTATTGAAATTTGAACACAAATCAATATAAACACGTTTATTTCGCTCAACCATTAAAAATAGTTACATTCCTAAGTAAAAAGCAATAGTTGTACTTGCTCTATATAAATTCCTCATGACCAAACTTGAAAATTAAAGACTCCTCTAAAAACTATGATGTTTTAAAATGTCTACTATCACTGCTAGCATTTAAAAAATTACTTGTAGTGTGCAATGAATCGTGGGTAGTGACGCATTTAAAGGACTCTTTGATTTTTTTTCTGAATTGGGACACTGTTTATGCAGCACTGTGATGTAAGTAACTTCGAAATCTGCACTTTGAATGATACAGAGCCTGGATTGGGGGATACAGCTACAGACTCCTTCCTGTGGATCTACTCACCTCACCCATGATCTCTGGCTGTATCTACTTCCTCCCTGTTGCAGTCTCGACATTCCTTCCACAATCTCTACAACCTTACCCACCCCTCACTCCCTTCCCAACAACAGACACCTTCCTGCAGGGAATCGTGTTCCAGTTTACTTTCTGGTTCATGTGATTGTAAAAGTGTATCAGTGGTGTAGTCGGGGCTATACGCACGTATACGCCGCATGCCTACTTTTCTCCTTGGGCTGTTTGCCTATTACGACCTCTGATGATCAATAATTGCGCATACCTCTTTGTTTTGCTGATTAGACTTCTCCAACCTACGTTTATTCTCTTCCCCTTTAACTAAAAAGCAAGTGTTTTTTTAACTTGCTGTTTAATTTGTTGCCGTTGGTGTATTTTTGTTAATCCCGATTGATTAATTGATTGCTAATAAATCAAAGAACATTGAATTTTTTTTATTTTTTCCCCACTTTCATATACAATTTGGGTTTGATAAGCTTCTTTTAGGACTCCACCACTGATGTTTATGTTTTACTACTGCTATGGGTCCAAGGTGGCCGTACACTAGACTCAGCACAACGGTGTCTACGAGCAACAGTATATGAGTAGTATAGTGAGGTATTCTTTGGGAGCTCTTCGTGTGGGACCCAGTTTGGTGCTAGCACGAATTGCTAACTCCAAGCTCAAGCTGACAATGGAGATTAAACACCAGTGGGAAACTTCCCAGAGGAGTAACTGGAGTGTGAATGCACAGCAGAACACAGGTAAATAAGGTTTGAGGGGAGACTTGTGCAGAGATTGATGGGAAACACTGGCGAGGGAGTCCAGAAAGTCTCACGGGGAAGACTTCAATGGAGTCCTTATAGAGGGAAGAGAGCGATCTGGATTTGTTGGTGAGGTGAGTGACTGCAGGTGGGTGAGAAATTAGGGGAGTGTCAGAAACAGGATCTAACAACTACCAGTGAAAGGGTAGTCATTATTCTGTACCAAAGTTTCGTGCTGACAGATGGTTTCCTGTCCTTCTCAGCTTGACAGCAACCATAACTGTTGTTTTTGTCTTTCTTACTAATTCCTGCATGCTTGTTTGCACACACAACCTTATGAACTGTTCACTCAAATCTTTGCATCTACTTGGGGAATTCTTTTGTACTTTGGATTAGATGCAACGATGTCCTCTGAAACACCATCACTAATTTCATGCTCTCTCTCTGCCTTCATCAAAGTCTGAAACACATTGTTCCCTCACAAACATGTGCTTGTCCCTTCAAAAGCCATCCTCCGTGATAGTGTTGTACACAGGGAGTACATTAACCTCCCGTGCACACATTTCTTGGTAATGTGAAAGGACCATCAATGTATGAATATGGAGGAAGTAAGCAACACAGAAGAATGAAAGAGTAATGTAAAGCGACATGGCTGTGATGGCCACCCAGAGACGTGGCATGCCATTGTTTGGGGAAGGTGGGATGAAATATTCAAATGCTCCTCTGTTTGTACCCTCCATATGAAAAAGGCACTCATCGCTCTGCCTGCAGCCAAATCTGAGCATCAAGCGTGAGTGATAACCTCAGCATCTGGTTCCCTTCTTCCCTTTCTTAAATATATATTATCTGGGAACAATAGCACTCTGTCCGAACTAGAGTTTTAAAAAGTCAATGAAACAGATGTGTGTCTCTATTACTGTTGACCTGCAAAGTCATTAAAGCCATCCATAACCTGGAATGACGTTTGTCAAAAAGTTTTGTCCAGGCTCAAATTTAATCCAACTTTTTGATCCTGTGTGAGAAGGAAAGGAACTAATTACTAGAACTAATTACTAGAAACACGTCTCGTGTGCAAATCCTCAGTTACCACTCACTCAGCACGTTTTGTTTCTCAATCTTTGTTGTTTTAAATTTACCATAACAGCTTTTTACACAGGTGGCACAGTGTGTAGAACTGTTGCCTTCCAGTTAGAAGGTTCAAGGCTCGTCGGTGACCTTCTTGGAAGAGTTTGCATGTTCTCGCCGGGCTTGAGTGGGTTTCCTCAAGAAATTGCCACTCTATGCTCAAATGTTAAACCACAAACTGACGCCGTCTCTACTAACCCTATCTAGCGGGAGAACTCTCTAGTACGCCCGTGAATGGCAGCATGCTCTCTGTGCATTTTTTATTTATTTTTTGGTCCTCGTACATATTTTCGAAGGTTACATAAACTATAAGTTCCATTTCTAACCCTCGAGAGAAATACCCTTTGTTAATTCACTTAAGGTGAAGGGGTGTCCCATTCGATACCCATGCAAGACACTCCTCTGCTGTGTGCCAAGAAATAGTCACCCCAATTTGGTTTTCTACTGCTTACACTAACTACGATGAACTTGCATTGTGATTTTTTTCCAACTCTTTTCATCAAAAGAAGAAGTTAACATCCGTGGATAGCCTGGATGTCTCTGTAGGATGGTTGTACTTTAATCTTTCTTAAACTTATGGTTCACTTTTGCTACAGTATTTTGACTTATACTCAAAGCTCTGATGATCTTCTTCTAGCTCTCACCTTTTTGTGTAAAGAAAGTATTTCCTTTCTGAAATTTTGTGACATTTCACTTCCATGGGGAGCCATTGATATCACAGCCAAAGTACCATATAGTTCCACACTTTGGCTCAATCCCAATGTCATATTGTGTTCACCTCAATCCCAAATGTAGTCCCTGGTGTGGGAGCGAAAGTAAATGCTCTCCATTTTTAAAGGTGTTGACAGTTTTGCTAATAACAGGGGCAAATTAAGCAACCACTGTTATTATGGTGTCAAAAAACATGGTTTATTTGCTCGTCACACCGACAAGGTTTTTTGTGATTGCTGGCAGCTATGAAGCTTTGCAGAGAAGTCTGTAATCATCCATATGGGTACTGCCAGTCACAAAAGATGGTGTGTTTGTGCCGATGGTAAGAGCTTCCCTTTATCCAGTGAAAGAACATGATGTCTGATCTGATGCCAGAGTTGCATGGTGCACAGGGAGTGAAAGCTGTATCCAGTTTCCCTTTATCCACTCGTTTTTATCTAAAAGGCTGTCTTCCCAACATTCTTGTTATCGGTGGTCGTTTCACACTCTAAGGTTTTACCGAAGGTCAATAAATGGAGCTACTTTAGCACTGGTCATTAAAAGAACGAGGGAGAAACACTGAAAACATAAAGGCTACCCATTCATTTATGAACACAAAAGATAAATCACTCTGCCGTTTCTATGCATGTTTGTGTTTTTGTGCATTTGTCTGCTTTGTGAGAGGAACCAAAAGGGTCGCCACCTCTGGGTGTTCTATCTCTTTAAAGCACACAATATTCTCTGCCGAGACAACATAAGTTTGAAACATAATAGAGATGAGAAGATAAAATAAATGGAGGGCTTATTTCAGCGGTGTGTTACTCTTGATCACCGGCACCCTTTGGCGCTAATCGGCTTCTTTCTTTCATTTTTGCCATTAATATGAAGGCATTTTCCCCCAGCAAGCCAACAGCACTTCAGAGAGCATTGTTGTTGTTTTCACTTCACATTTCTGTTGAAACATCACGTCCGCTACTTATGCCTCTCTGTACGGCTGAAAGACCTTTTGAAGTCGAATCATTACAGAATGTTTTCTTTGCTTTCTGCTTATATTTCTTGTCACTTTTTGTCATAAAAAACTTTACATTACCTTCATATTTATTATATGTTGTAATTGAGAAGAGTTAATAAATCACATCCCTTTTTCACTGTTGTCAGTTACAAAGAATGTCTGGGTGGTTTTACAAAATCTACTGTTTCATGAAGTATAACTGAACCCTATTGTTGTGTTGTGGGAGTTGAAACAGCTTTCAGGAAGGAGGGGGTGGAAGGAGTCTGATTGCACCCACTTTAACCACGCCCCTAAATCATTTTTTCAATACTGTCTGTGACTTCTATGCTATAACGTAAACCCAAATGAGGAAATTACTAGAAGTGTCTCTGACCCTAGTCTTCAACTTAGTTTTAAGTTACATTTGACTCTTGATTTGAAGAGGTTCAATTTACAGAAGGGCGTGGATGGGATGGTTCTGCACGGATTGATCAGTGCTATCATATACATTTGAGAGAGCTCGAAATGGAGAGTGTGAGCTGCTTCAAGTCCCTCGGGATTCCCATTACCGAGGACAACACCTGAACGTATAACTTGGTCAAGACTGCACAACAGCAATCCTGAGGAGGTTTGATATGTCACTCAAGATCCTCACCAACTTCCACAGATGCATCATGTGATAGCGCTGCACAATGGGCCTGCAGAGAGAAGCATAAGCGGCAGAATCACCAGGACTTCCCTGAACTCTCTGCAGACTATTTACCATTGCAGAGTTCACAGGAGTGCTGTCTCCACCCTGAAAGACCCCACCCATCCTCAACATGGACTTTTTAAAATCCTCCCCTTAGAATACCAGAATCAGGATCTTCTTCTTCCCAGAGATTCTTGAATGCGATTAGACCATCAGCGTTTCAATATAAAATGATCATAGAGAACACCCAATGTTTACACTTATGGATTACTTTATAAGCTTATCACCTTCCCCAAAACTTTTACGTAAGGAAAATGCTTGATGTGATTCTTAGTGCTTGTCTCCTGACCTCTTGACTCTACACGGTTCAAATCAAGGCCATTTAGTTGTACCTGATATCTCTCAGTCACTCACACAGCACAAGATTATTTAGTTTGAATTAGCAGCAATGCTCTGGAGACCTTTTGCACCATGAGTCTATGGCCCTCACCACTCTGGGGCCACCAGTGATTAATCAGGTGCAT
Organism: Danionella cerebrum; assembly: GCA_007224835.1. Classification (NCBI taxonomy): domain Eukaryota; kingdom Metazoa; phylum Chordata; class Actinopteri; order Cypriniformes; family Danionidae; genus Danionella; species Danionella cerebrum. The sequence continues at coordinate 238,967 of SRMA01026222.1, forward strand.
CCAGCACAATAAAAATCAATGTAGAAGAAGGTGAAGCATTTACGGGAATGCTCCTGCTCTGCAAAACTCATCGTTTTTATTGATTGCTTCTCCACCATCTTTCAATGATAGTCTGAAGATAGACAAGCTCAGCAAAGAGCGGCAGAAAATCTGATGAATTTATCTTGCATGCATTTGAACAACATACAAAGCCAATTGCATATAAGTGCCTAGGGCAAATGGTAAACTGTCTGAAGGTCTGAGAAACATGAGACTCGAAGGTACGGCTGATCGTTATCCTTTATCTAAGTGGTTTTGGGATTAGTGCAGATATAAAATGCTGTATTTTCAGTGAGGTAACCATGGTGATGGAGTGCATGGTACCCTGTCAATCAGCAATTAAAGTCCTGGTAGTAAACATGAACTACCAGAATTAAAATTCCATGTTGTTTCTGGGCTGCTGTGTTTCCTCCAGCTTCGGTTTCCTTTAAAGGTGGTTAATTTCTCCACAAGACTCAGAAAGAGCTGCTTGACCCTTGACATTCCTCATGCTTTTCCACTGCATGGTATGGTACAGTATGCCTTGGTTCTTTGGGGCATAACCACTGCATTCAGTCCTCAGTATCTGTATTATGTCCCACCCAGAACTGATAATCGAGATGAACTGGGAACTGTTTTCTGACTGCTCAGGCTAATTGGGCCTAGAAAACATTTTGAGTTCTGAATATGACACTATATTATATTTGTCAGGCCTGTGGTTGTCTGTATGTTTCCCTCATTTCCCTGTGGCACCTAATACTCACCCAATCATCAACTCCACCTGTGCCTAATCTTCTTGTTCCTCCTGTTCCCTCCTCACCCGTACAGTGTTCTGTTCCCGTGTGCTCTTCCCCTTTATATGCCTTAATTTCTACCTTCATCACTGCCAGTCCTACGGTTCACCTCTTCTGACTCTCCATTAACACTTCCTACATTCTTGGGCCTCCTATACTCCTTTTTGTGTTTCTTCTGGGTTCTCCCATTGCTCCTGTGGACTACTCCTTTGACTGCTCACCATAACTCCCATCACTGGTTTGTTCTGCTAATTCCTGGCTCTCGTAACACCTTATCACCTTGACTATATCGGATTTGTGTACTTTTTAAGAATAGATTTGTTTGTGTTTGAAGCACAGTGGTGCAGTCGGTGGCACTGTTGCCTCTCAGATAATACGTGGTTGGTTCGAAGTTCGAAGATTTTCTCCTTGTGCTTGCATGAATTTCCTTTGACATCTGCAGTTTTGCCCCATGTTTTTGGTGACCGGTCCAATATTGACTCTCTGAGCTAGAGATGGGAAGTGCATGGATAAATGGATGGATGCATGGATGAACTATTGTACTGTAACCCAAACACAAGCAATAAAAAATGTGTTTTGGCCAATTCTGGCATGATTGAGTATGTTTTAAAGATACGACAAGATTTTTTTTAATTCCATTTTAAATCTAACCATTGTTTAGTAGATCTTTGGTGGATTTCTTCCTTGTCATAATCATAGACATTTGATGTTACATGGCTGTAATTACCTAGTTTCTTTACATCAGTCTTCTCTATGGATATTCTTCTGGATATTCTTCAATACAGGCAGTCTTCTCTATGGATTTTCTTCTTTGCTCTCAAGTGCAGAAATATTACATAGCCTACCTACAACATAAAGCAACATAAAACCCCATCAGGTGACAAGTGAGATGATAAAGCTTTGAAAAAACTGGCTCAATAGAGAAGCAAGTTCTCCTTTTGGCCAAATGGAAAAACACGCTGGAGCAAAACATGAGAAAATAGACAAAGCAGTCTGATGAGAATAGCCATGAAGTGTTATATGTGTAGACTCAGACACTGCACACTGGAGGTCATGACTGTGTGTGAGTGATATCTCTGTTATCCCGAGACCACCTATAGAAATCTCTTGAGACAATGGACAGCTCTTATGTCTTCGGGGATTAGGTGTGAAGTTCACATAACACACACAATGGCCTCTTATTGATCCCAGTATTTCTCTGAAAGGTTTGTGTCACACTGAGGCATCATTTGTGGGGACTGATACAGGAAGTCAAAGATACTATCAATGGCTGTATCTTTTTACTTGGCTCTCCCTCGTCTTTGGTGGAAATTGATTGCATGGTTCATTAGTTGAATGAGTGGTGCTTCAGGGTGTGGAATAAAGGTTGAAACTTGAGTAATGTGCTCATGAAATATAAGTGAAAATGCAATATAGTACATTTACGTAGATGGTAAATATAAACCAGAGTGGTACACCAGAGTGATGGAGGGAAAGAACAATTTGGAAAAGTGTGAATAGATCATAATTCATACAAACATCTGCAATGTTTTCTTTTCACGCAAGCTGTCAAAATTCTGTGATTGGCTCTTTTGTTCACATGACTGAACTCAAAGGAATAAGGATGCAGAGACTGGTGAAGAAATGTTCTATACGCACCATCTAATGTTCTGGAGAATTTTGGCTCAGTCATTTCACAAATTTACTGATTTAGACCAGCTTAGTATCACAAACAACACATTTTTGTTACCAGGCGAGCTGGAACTTGAAATCTAGAACCCCTCTTTTTTGTCTGTGTGTGAAACAAACATTGTTGCTCTGGTTTAAATTGGCGAATGCACATAGGTTATAATGAGCAACGTGCTAGTCTTAGTGGCTTCATTTCAAAGCTTGTTATATAAACACCAAAAATTGGGAAACAAACTTAACAGGTTCACGCATACAGGAGCTTCCCAGAGTACATATGTTTAGACCTTTAGGGTGCTTTCACACCTCTACTTTGTTTAATTTGGTCCGGACCAAAAGGAGCAACTGCTACATTGCTGCAGTTGTCTGCCGTTTTAGTCCTCATTAACACCACACTGATCGTTCTGGATCTGAAAACTTTTTTTTAGTCTGCTTTTGGTCCAGTTTATAATTAGTTTATTGTTTTCTGACCAGCCAAAACAAACCTGCTTAACTTCCTGCTCCATTTTGACAAAATCAATCATCTATTGATGTGCTGCATCATCTACTTTGTGTGGAAAAGGTCGAGAAAACATCTAAAGGAAAGAGATAATGTTAAAAATCATTTTTGGTTACATTTTGGTAGCATTTTTGAACAACCTCCATGTCCCGCTCATTGTTTACTTCTTCTACAGTTACTCCTTTGTTGCCATTACCATGTGTTTTGGGTGGTTTTCGTGCTGGAATTCCCATCCATGACATGATTGAGGGAAGGAAGTTATCAACTAAGATTTCAAGGTACCCCATTGTGTGGTCCAGTTGGCCTGTCTTCTAGATAGAAAAAAACACCACCAAAGCATAATGCTTTCTAACCATTTTTGATGTTGGGGATGGTGTTCTCTATTTGTCAGCTTCTATTTATCTTTCACTCTCTAGGAATAAAGATGCCATTGCATCTCCTGGGAAACAGTAAAATGGGGTCAAACACTTTTTCACGTGGGTTCCGTGACTTCCAAGACCCCATCAAAAAATACAAATTAAAAAAGTATGTGAAACACATTTAGCTGCATGTGTGTATGATGCAAGAAACTAAATTGCATTAGACTTTTTGACAAAATGCAAAAATGGAGTACAACTGACTGATTATATGGAATACCAGTGGCTTTTATTATGTGTCTTTATTCAGAATCGTTATCAGCTGGTTGCTGTGGAGCTGTGACAGTGCAGGAACACAATCTCCTGTTAACAAAACACACACATTTACCCATATATACTCTCAAATACTGAGGTCAAATAAGGAATCAAGACACAATAAAAGTCCAACACAAGGCCATTCATCAAGCTAGTTGATTGGCCATTAAGGGCGTGTGTTAGAGAGATTGTAAAAGACATTAGAGACACTGAATGGCAGTCAGGACAATTTAGCATTGACCTCTTTCCCACAAGGAGACTAAAGCCCAGTGCTAATGAGCAAGTCAAGTCGGATGTATGTACATTCATACAGTCAAAGAGCAAACAGACAGGAAGCCACCCTTAGAATTAAAATTGAATCCTTGCCATCAAAGCAGAGGAAGGAACCTCACAGAGCGACATCTTTATTTGAATGCTTTGAATCACAAAAGAGAGTTTAGTTCATCCAAGCGCACACCAAATTAAAGACAGGATTAAACCAACTTCCTGCTTCCAACAAAAAGACAAAACAGGTTTACTTTGAGAAGCACTTTTTTAAAGACCTGCAGTGTATTTCAAACCAAACACAAAGATACCGCCATTTCTTGTCATTCCAATAGGCAAGCTTCTACACTCTGTGACTGATCTGAGGTCACAATTATGGAAGCACAGTGCCATCTATTGGGGATGAATCTTGAAGTTGGAGCTGGTGATTGCACCGTTCGCTAAAAGGCTTCTTTAAAGTTTAGTATCTACAGATCACAATCTTTCTCGTTTAACCATAAGATTACATAGACGTACATAGTCTAAAGCTTAAAAGTAAAAGAAGGGTTTGTGATCAAATAATTTTACAAAATTGCAGGCTGATGTTATTACCATGAGAAACTTGTGTCTGTGAGATGTTTTTTTGCATCAGTTTGTTACCAGCATCCATACTAGTATACATTAGCATCTTATCAATCGCCAAGAATCTCCATTATAGCTTGGTTGTACTGGTGAGGAGAAATAATTACTGTTTCGATAAACAAAGTTCGGGAGGAGCATGTCAGAGAATTAGGCTCGTACACTTAAAATCATCCAGTCCCTGCTCTTTCAATCACTACTGAATTTAGAATTCAATCCAACTGAATGCACTCATGGGTCTGATAAGGCAAAGCAACTCAGTGAATTAATTGTGAAAGAATTTTTCTGACAGCTTTTTAAAAATAGTTTACAGTTGACAAACTCTAATATTAAGCTGTTGTTATTAAAGAACATTTATGGTGAGAATTGGTGAAGTCTTGAAAGCCAACTAAATGTAATAACTGTAGACTATTCAGTGAAACCTTAAATTTTAACAGATAAAAATGTGGGTTATTGCCATAAAAGGAACAAATTACTGTATTATATCTAATAGATAACACAATAATGTTTTTACATGTTATAAACTGTATTTATGGAGCATTTTGGTGCTCATGGGATCACCCAATTATCAATTACACCTGTGTCTAATCTCCTTGTTTCCTCAGCAGTATTCTGTTCTCATCTTCCCCTTTATTTGGTCGTACTTCTCCCTTCCTCACTGTCAGTCCTACGGTTCACAAACTCTCTGTGATAGCTTCCTGCCTTCTTGGATCTCTGTGCTCTTTTGTGTGTTTTTTGGGGTTCTCCCATCACTCCATCTGCTGCTGTTGGGTATTCCGTTTTGCCTCATTCCTGCTACTCACCTTTCTTCCTACTGTCATCACTAAAGACTTTGGATCTGTGGTTTCCTGCCTCTACATCCGCTGTGTTTTGCAGAGTGACTATCAACTGTGAGTACTGTTTCCATTAAGTAACGTCTTTCTTTTGCACTGTTGTTAAAACAACATGTAGATAAAATTATTTGGTTACTCAGTGTCCCTTCTCGCTCCTGTCAATTAGATATAAACCATAAAAACATGATTACAGTATGTAAAATTAACAGTAGAGTCCTGTAAAATGAATAATTTTAAAACAGCATCTTTCACTGTAAAGTTGTAGCAACCACAGTTTTTTTTACAGTAAATTAATTTTTTTACGAACTGTAATTATTAAAATGCAAACAACCACACAGTTCTGAGCTGTGAAGATTGAAAATGAACAGTAATTATTACAATTTAAACCATTGAACCTTACTGGTGTTTTTATGGCAACAAATATATGTTAATTGGACAGTTATGAAAACGATTTAAATGCATTTTTTATGTATCGTAAAATTTACGGGTCATTTTTTTACTTGAGGTTTTCTTACATACTTGTCAAACACACTTGTAATTCTATGCTGGTTCATGCAAGCGAACTCATGAAATAGCAAGTGGCAGGGCTGATAAAGAGCACTTATTGATTAAACATACATCAGTAATCTATTAATAATGGAATTGTGATCCCGAATCAGAATCCCACCCCTAGTTAGCATCACTACTCTTGTCAGCATTCTTGTCTTGATTGTGCGTTGCAGCCAACGATATCCTTTAGTTTTGCTTTTTAAGACACGTCATTTTAGGAGGTCACTGAAAATCGATGTTGACTGTACAGTGTAATCATGGGCCGCAATGCTATTTGCATATCTTAGCATGGATTGAGTTGTCTGGCTGCCGGGTAGAGGGAGGGAGGAGTGATTAGGGATTGATTGTTCTGGCTGGAGAGGCTCAGAGATCGTAGGGCGGTATTGGAGAATGTTAATGAAGGCAGAGATGGAGCCTGCGGATCCTCTCTCCTTTAATTACCTGAGCAAATCTAGGTGTCCAGGGGGTCCAAGCCTGCCCATGGCATGTCCGATAAACATGAGCGAGTGTGTATCTGACTCAAGCTCCGATTAGAAGATGAAGTCTCTGAGTTTCTCAGTGTTGTTCCCTCCCACACTTCTTAACATCAAGTGCCTGTGAACTCTTTCTTTAATGACTAGTTCATCCACTGAGTTAGAATAAGCTTAGAGGCTCTTGCTGCTTTGTTATCACACTATTTGAGTTTCTTCCTTTTTATTTTTGGACATACAGGAAACTGACAGTGTTTCCATCTGTTTGTGAGCGCCCCCGCTTTAACTTGCATACGTTTGGAATTGGCATTAGGCGCAGGCTCCAGATTTTCATTATTATTCATCCGTTCTCATTCTGCTTGTTGTAATTGCTCATCATAAAGTTGAGCTTATACAAGTTTGTTGAGCTTGAACGTGCATTAACATCAACTTTTGAGCCACAGTCTCAAAAAAACAGGCTTTACCTGTTGTGTTGAAGAGTGGAGCAATGCCAGTATATCCACACTGGATGATGGCAAAACCTGTGATTTTTGAGCCATGTGTCCTTGAGATGTAAAAAAAAGTAGACTTTCTGGACCCCTACAAACCCCAGACCTTCAAATACTATCCAAAATCTGCCGCCATCTTGCGGGGGTTCTATTGGCTAAATGTTCCTTTACTGCCACAGGGGATTTCAGATCAACTTAAACTAATCTGTTAAGCTTCCCCTTTCTATTTCAGATTGAATCTGTGAATGATGAAATAGAAAGGGTCTATTTTATCATAGACATTAAATTGGAAAAGTGTTTTTTTAGCGTTCACACGGTTTCCCATTTGGTGGCACTTTCTACTGCTGTTGTTGAACCAAGCCCTGAATTCTGCTGTGGTAGAGACAATATTTGATTTTCTTCTCTCTATTACAATCTAGTAGCCACAGGTTTAACCCTCAGGTAAAAAAAGAACTAGTTAATTGACACTATATATATTATATAGAAACAATAATAAATAATCATATTATTTCCAATAGAACAGCGTTAGGAACTCTGTAAATAAAGCCAGCGAGGTTCCAAAGTTCTAACTATTTAGCATGTATCACTCAAAGATCTTAATAGAGTCCAGTTTAACTCAAGGCATTCGCGTAAATGAAAACTTTCACTGCAGTGTGTTTTATCGAGGATCTACAAACAGATTGAAGCCCCAAAACATTCTACAAATAGCCCATTGATTGGCTGTGTGAGGTGTCAATCAAACTTCCCCTTAGGTAATTTTTGGGCGATGATATCTAAAATTCAACAGACTGTATGTCAGATAATCTGGCTGTACAGAATCATTCCGGACAGAATGCTGCCGTTGAATAGAACAAATATTTTTCATTTGAATTTAGTTACAATAGTTTCTTCAAAAACACTCATTCAAATTTAAGTTTGATTTCACACATATTGGTGCAATGTTTGATTTACGTAAATGTGTGTACAGCTCAGGCAGTGTTGATACAGGAAACCACTAGGACACCCCTCAACCATGTCATATTTGTTCTGAGAGCCCCATCTCACACATGCAGAGGTAAATAGACAATTACGGTGGATTCACAGAGTAAGACATGCAATGGTATGATGCCATTTGGAAAACAGTTTGTGTAGTTGAGGTAAACTATAACATGTTTTGGTGTTTTGTTCACATGGAAGACGACATGGAACTTGCACGGAACTGGGGACGGTGAATAGGGAATAATGCAATAATGTAAGCAGTGGTATCTATCTTTCAGAACTCTCGAGCAGGAAGGGGACCGCCAAATGTTCACCTGCATTTGACCTCTGACCTTATCATAAACTTTTATTATTCAGCATACCATTTTCTATAAAAAAAAAATCGCGATACAGCATCAAAAAGAAATATTATCTGTAGCCAATATTGCCAATATAAAGTTGTTCTCTTTAAAATTTCTTTAAAAAGAATAAAAAAAATAATAATTTTACAGTTCATATTTTTACTCACCTATTGTGAAACCAATTAGACCAGATTGATTCAGACCAATTATTTGTAACAAGCCAGCACAGATAGAAGCCAGGTTATAAAGGGTTAACGGGTTGACCTAAACAGAAACTTCACTTATAGAGGGGAAAAAAAGACAGACACTAAGTAATTGTGGATGCAACCACTATTTTTGTTTCCAAAATATAAAAAGTATATAGTGTTTGACCAATCTTACGTCAGTCTTTTTTCTTTTATTTCTTAATTTTTCTATATAAATCCAGAAGCGCAGCTCCCAACACGCAGAGCATGCAGTCTGCGTAGGGCACAAACTGCCACAGGGGGCACCATTATCTGTTTGCGCACAAGCAAATAGCACAAAAATGTTAATAGTTGCATAATAGTAATAAATAGCTAATGTTTACTGAATATTCTATAATAATGTTTTCTGAAATATTTTTAAATTATAAAGCTCACTAGGTGAAATTGTGTGTTGAACACATGTTCAGGTTTTCATGTGTTCAAATGTCTTACAGACTGTCAGAATCCAAATAATAGGAATATTTTACTGTAGAATCTTTAAGTTATTTTATCATGAACTTGGTTTTTTTTTCTGGTGGGGGGGTAGTTATAGGTACTCAAAAAAGTGTTCATTGGGTACATTTTGAGGCTCCATTTCTCATTTTCTCTAATGGATGCTCTCAAAAACTTCATTTTAGTGAGTATGGTAGACTGCCAGAATCCAAAGTTGAAGAATATTTTCTGTAGCATTTTTCAGCTATTCCATCCTGAACTTGACTTTTTTTGGAGAAAAGAATGTGTGTTGCAATATGTGTGTTGGGCGCATTTTGGGCGGCACCATGATACATTTCCACTTTGGGAGCCCATTTGCCCAGCTGTGGCCCTTTATAAATCGGTGCATGCACTGGGAACTATTGTTAAATGCTTTGTATCCCAAGTATACAACAAAGTTATACAATAAAAGGAACCGGGCGGAAGGATTGGTGTTTTTCACTCAAGAAGCTACTGTTTACAGAGAAAAATTGAACAGGATTTTCAACGTTAAAGCAGGGGTGAAATGTGTGCTTCTCCTCGTCAGATCATCCAGTGCATATCTGAAAGGGACTATCAACACAAGCTCCAGAAATCAAAGTGTTCTTTCAGCGCTCCCATCCAGCTCAAACTGTCTGAGTGACTCGGAGTAACTTCAAAGTGCAAGGAAAAGGGAAAGGGGAGGGTTTTTTAATTTCAGATAAGGCCCCCTGAGCTGAATGTGAACTGCTGGAACTTTAAAAGTTCACATCTTAATCGACGTGACCAGCTGAATTGTCGAGTGAAGGACTCATCTCCAGAGTCCTCATCTCCTGGCCTCTTTTTCCCCCCTCTGTAATCAGTATAATCGAAAAAGGATGGTGAGCACAGAGCGGAGGGGGAGGAAAACTCCACAGCAGCCCAGAGACTTAAACATTCTTATGTAAGGACAAACACATTTGTTTAGTGGAGCAGGAGTCACATCAGGTTTATTGATTTACCGTAATGCTGCAATCATTATGGAGTCTGGATAAATCTCTTCTAAATCAACCTGTTCTTTACAGCTTTTGCTTTCTGTAGTGGGGTCCTTATGAGAAATAGCTTCTTTTCTGTAACATAAAGGAATAAAACATTCTTATTAAAGCTTTTAAGAGTGGCATAAAGTTGGAGTTTGCTACTTTTAAGCCGTCTACACATAGGACCGAATGGAGATTCACATGAATCTTTGGAAGGCTTCTCAACACAATCTTAGAGTGTGAAGCTCAAATCTAGAAATCTAAATAAACAAAACATTGGAGTGAATGAGAACTTGCTCACTTCAGGAGCCAGTCTCTAGTGGCTGCTAGAGGAATTGCAGTTCAGGCACTTTCTATTAGGCTTCATGAGGTGAAGCAGGAGGTTGCGTTGGTCTTGTTGGTGCACAAAAATCAGCTTCCCTGATGTCTAAAACATTAACGTTATCGATTAAATCACTCATAGGAAACAAAAACATTGTTTGATGCTTAAAAATGAATGATACATGACAATGCTTTTTGGGAGAAAGAAAACACACTTTGAGTTATATTTTCACAGGAGTAAAGCTGTTTTCTCAGCAGATGCGGTTCTCTGAGGGCACGGAATGTTTATCATTTTCTTGTTCGTGACAAGCTTTCATTCAATCCTACTGGTAATTTTTTTATTGAGTGAATTCCTCTAATTTTATAATCAGAGATGATGCTTTTACCTTTGTTGTACTGAGAGACATCTGCTTAAGAGACATGGAGACATCCTAATGCACGAGTATCTACCTGTAGGCATTGTTTTATTTAAAAATTGGCCACTTTTGTAGATTTAGGTTAAATGTAGTCAGTCTGCGACGATTTTATTACATGACTGTTAGGATTATAGCTATAGTCATACCCAGGCCTCTCTGGGTCCTCTTGCCCAGGTCACCCTCTTGCATACCAGCCAAAGCCATAGGCTGTTATCAGGCCAAGGCTGTGTAAAGGCTCTGTTGGAAAGTTTCTATTTTCATTATGATTTTAAAAGACCATTTGTAAAAAATGGCCAAGAAATCATACAAAATGGGAAACAAACAACTGTATCTTTAAACAGCTTTTGCACAATCCTGATAGGTGACTAGTAAATGCATGTAAATGTATTCTTCATACAGTGTGAAAATTTTATAGACTCTCCTTTGAGATCGTCTAGATTACGGAGAGGTCATGATGTACACCGCCACGCGTGAAACAAACAGAGGCCGGATCAGCTTGAACTGATTTTCTTTCTCCATACCATTGCCCTTCTGTTCAGAAGCGTTCAGCCTGTCTGCGGCTACTGTTATTTTCATGCTTGTGAGTTCTGAGGTCTCCAAGTGCCTCCAGCAGCTCGTCTGACTCCTCTGAAGTGTGAACAGCCATTTTTGAAAAACGAGGCAGGAATTTCTGCTGTGCGAAGGGACGGATTATGATTGCTGTGGGCGTACTTAACCACACTTTGTGGCTGAAAAACAAACTTTGAGGCCTTCAGCAAAAAAAAAAAAAAAAAAAAAGATGCAGCAAAGAACATGCAGACCTTTGTTCCGAGGATCTTTGTTGTAACTCCACATGTGTCTTCCCAAAACTCATCTTTTATTTATGATATGGAATTAATTAAAAGTGTTGGTGAAAATACCTGCACCGATCTAACCTAATGGAGCTTTAGAAAATATTACAAGGAGGTAATGCTACAACTGCCCCCCAAAACAGGTGCTACAAGTTCAGACATCATCTTCCAAAAGATTTCAGAAGTGTAGAAGGTTGGGTTATTGAGATGATGATGTTTCCCACAAATAGACAACTTAGACGGACTGTTAATTGATTTAACCATAACACAAGGTTCTTTTTCATCAAGTTTAGAGAAGTTTCATGGAGATTAAATAATTGCTGAATCGACTTGAGTTCTATTTAAAGACACTTGACAGACTGCTGAGATGCCTTCAGCTCCACCCTGCTTACTGATTGCAAGTGAGCTGTTTTATTATTAAAGCAGATCGGCAAAATCACAAATGATAAACTGAGAGAATGGCCTAAGCCTGCGACACAAACAGCTTCCTTCCCTCAACAGAGCAAATCCATCATTGCTGCGCCATCGCTGCATCCTGCAGCATTCAGACTGATAATGGCCTTCATCCAGTGCTCAGATGGAAGTTTTATTCAAATCATGTGCTGTGAACGAGGGGGCATCAACCATGAGGAGACATTTGTCAAAATCTGGACCTTAAAGCTTGATGGTTGATTAAATGAGGCTGTTCTTTATGAGTATTTAAGCACAGCCTTGTGCTAAACATCTATATTTATCCACATTTATTGTAACTTCAAGAGTCTGGAAAATATTTTCAAGTAATCAACCTAATTGATATCTTTTGATGATTTCTTCTTATTATTCTAGTTGATTTAAAGTATAAATGGCAAGTAACCTTGAGGTGCAATGGCAATGTGATCACTTGATGGACTATTAAATGTTGGGATTTGTTTTTAACTGCAGATGTTCTTTGTTAATAACTGATGATTTTCTTTTAATTACCCAACATTGTCCTTTTTCGATTCATCAAGCGAAACAAAAAACAGCTGTTTTTCTAGTACCACAGATATTGTGGTTTGGTTTCTGTATTCTGTATTTTGTATTGTCGGCAGACAATAACAAGAAGTCGAACAAGTATAGTTTAGTATATATTTATTTTAATAGTATATATTTTATCTGCAAGGATTTCAGTAATGTGTTCTGTAATGTGTTCTGCTTACAATACACCAGGTTTTCTTTATGACACCATTTTAACAAAGACAGCTTGTTGGGAAAACAAAAATACGTAATAAATCTTAGATTTTGGCATATAGGTGTCCATTTTTTATGGTAAAAGAAAAATATGTTTCGCAGCTTAGTTCCAAGCCGCTGAATCATATTGTCATTCAGGCTTTTTCACACAGCTGAATTCCCTGCCCTTTAATTTGTAAAAAAATATATATATATATATATATATATATATATATATATATATATATATATATATATATATATATATATATATATATATATATATATATATATATATATATATATTTTTAAAGATGACAATAGTAATCATTTATTTCATTGCAAAACCTCAGTGTCCATCATTACTAAATACAAAGGTTCCATCTTTTATCACATAAAACGAGTTATTGGCACTGACGCAATGATTGTTTTAAAAAAAACACTGCAGCGGTGGCAGTGCAGATTGTCCTACATTCCCCCAATAGCAGGCTGGAGTGATAACCCAATTTAAGTTATTTTATATTTCTTTGAGCATTTTTGTTCCAGTAAATTAGGAAGTAATCGATGAAGGAAGGGCTAGTCACAATAAACTAGTAGCATATGTTTATATTTATATATACTCATCTATATATACTCTCTATATATATATATATATATATATATATATATATATATATATATATATATATATATATATATATATATATATATATATATATATATATATATACTATATATATATATATATATATATATATAGTGAAGAAAGCACTAGATCTCCATGCTCTCTTAACAGTGACTGATGAGTGTTGCATGGAGCTGGTTTATTTTCTACACAAACACATTTGTAATGTCTGTCCCTGGCTGTATTCCACAGTGCTGATGTGATGACTGTGAATAAGTGAGGTTACTTAAGTTTCCTAGTGCATAGAAAAGCCAATTAATCTCCACTTATTCAGCTCATCGATCGCTTCAAGTGATAAGTTTGAAAAGGCAATTTCAGAAACCAGTGCTGACAGCTGCTGTCGGCTCATCACATCTTAAAACGACTTAATGGTGTTCCAATGTATAACTAAATAAATACTGCACCAAATTTTTCTTGATTGTCATGGACTGATTAGTGCTCTTGTATTGTGGTTCTCTGCAAGAGTATTTATGTGTACTTGAGATTTGAGATGTAGCTAGTAAGAGGTTTTATTGATTATCTGACTTTTGTAATCTCTTAAAAAATTTCTTGCTTTTTCATCTCTTTCATCATTTTCATGTTTAGAATCTCGTTTATTTTCATCATCTAGTTTGTATCACTTGATGAAATACATTTCTAAGCGTGGAAGTGCACTAATCAGCTTTTTCATGAGGAAAAGGATCATTTCTAACCATGCCATCAAGGATTCGACATTCAGTCGACAATCAAGTCAACCCTAGAGACATCCGAATCAAAGTGAGGGAGTGAAACATTCAACATAGGTAGACAAATGTATGCCATAATTATGACGTCACTTTTCATGTCAACTTATTTTCTTTGACATTTATTGTTTGTTTAATAGTTTTACTGTTGTGTGTAGACATACATTGTCGCAGAAGCACACAAAGTTATTAAAAGAAATCAGTAATAACTAGGTGGCTAAAGTTTGTGCGCAATCTTTGATTTTGACTTGTAAAAGTGGCATGTAAAAGTATATTATTAGCAACATGGAAGGTTGCCAAGATAGAATATGTGGTTGCTATGGAAGAGTCAATGGCATCATACAAAGTTCCCCACTCCAATTCGAGTAATCTAAACCAACCCCCATTTCTCTTTTTTTTTCTGAGATAGTGACATGCCAAAATGGTTGCTATGGTAAACAGCTGGGTTGCTATGGGGGGGGGTCAGAAAAATGTGTTGCTAGGGTAAACAATTTGGTTGCTAGGTAGCCGTCAACGATCTCATGACGTGATTAGCAGAAAAAAACCTTGTTGTCTCTATGATGCTTCATTTTGAAGCAACTTTGTTGCCATTTCCCATGTATTTTCATTGGGCATTATAAGCCAATGGTAAATAAGGGAACTATACTTTTGCACAGTGGTTGGTATGTTCTTGTTTCTTCTGATTTTTTTACAAGCATATATCATAAACTACAGAGCCACTAATGATAAACATTTATAATTATTAACACACATTTTATGAAACCTTCCATGGAATAAAAGAGAAGGAATTCCATGACCGGCTCTGTGCTTATTCCAACTCAAGCACCACAATGATGTATTCGAATCGTTGCTCTTTTCACAATTCCTCTGTGAATGTTCTATGGTTTAGCAAGGCCGTAGGGCTTTGCAGGCTGAATCTATGTGACAAAGAAAAATACTTTGAAACAGTAAAATGACTGGATCTGGAGTTTGAAGGCTATATAAAGTACACTTGAACTGCGGTGGCCTCAATCAGAGATCTTGAGGTGACAGTGAGTCAGATTTAACATCATGTGAGGCCTCCGTGTGTGTTTCTGTACAGTATTCTCTTCTATGCTGGTATTAGAGAGAGCAGACACTCTGGGAACAACAGCAAATCACAGAACATCAGTAAAATTGTCCATTTCCAACTGAGCTGCAGAACAGATATTAAAGCACCACTTGTGTTTAAAGCAAACCATTTAAGGTAAGATAGGTTGCCAAATATTTTACGAATGTCACCCCTTTATTCATTGTAAAATATAAATGTGATCAAACTTTAATTTAAGGATCAGAGATTTGTTAGCAACTAGAATTTACACACAAACTTGGAAAAGTGCCGTTTAAAGCCAATGTCACTAGTCTGAGAGAGTCAGGTTGGTTGTTATGGTAAACAGCCTGGTTGCTATGGAGGGTCAGTGACATAATATAATGTTTTGTATGTCCCTATAAGTGAAACCAACTTTCCATATTTCTCACCAGCCCTCATATTTCTTTGATTTTCCAAAGCTGAGATAGAGATATGCCTAAATTGGTTGCTATGTTAAACAGCCAGGTTGCTATGGAGGGATCAGTGACAAAAATATAATGTTGACAAAATATATAATGTCACTGTATGTTATTTAAACAGATCTCCATGTCTCTATCATATACCAAAGCTGCAATCTGTATTTGAACCCTAAACCTTCTAGAGCCTGAAATCCTACTGTTATCTCCCAGGACTACTCACCTCATATCCAGTAATCCTCGCTTTCCTGAACCTCCAGCACATGAATCATTGGGCCAAAGCGATTATCATCCAATTTATCTACATGGTGAGTGTTTTTTATCTTTTTACTGAAATAGTTCCTTAAATGTTTCGCTTTTTACAGTAGAATATTGAAGATATTACACGGAAATGCTGCATCCAAACAAACGCACTTTGTTTACTGTGTTTCACCTACTGTGTACTAGAGAAGTGGTCCATTTAAGACGGACCATAAGAGTTTGCAACCTTCAAGCATTTGGAAATGAAAGGCAGCTCAATTCATCATTTTTCTTTAACTTTTAAGACAGCTCATTAAAGTACTTTAAAATATGCATTCAGAGTTTGTTGACATCTCGAGTTGATTTAAATTTCTCTCTATTACCCCTGAGTGATACCCTGTCATGCGAGGTTAAGCTAACCATAATGAACTCTACAGAAAGCCAATTTACCAAGCCACAGGATACATAGCTTCTAATTCTGGAGGATGCGAGGAAAATCAAAGTTTATATGCATTAGCAGTAGGAAAGCTGTTCTTCACCAGTCAAACTGTGCTGAGTAGCTTTTAATCAAAAGAAGAAGCGCAACTGAATTGAATAAAATGATACGTAAGAGCCAGAGAGTGGAAGTGGAATTTGCGCTGCATTATGTTTCCATGATAAACAGAGCTGATCTGAAATTCAGCCCACACGAGTCACCATCACCCGCTGCTCATGTTCCTTCTCACTTTAAACCGGGTCGGAACATTGGCCAAATTGATTTCGCAGAAACTCTGTTGTAAATGGGAGATGTGCACTTTTCCCCAATCAGGAGTTTCATTTTCGCTTTTACAGCACAAACACAGAACTAATGGAGGCTAGCAACACGGTTGAGAGATTGCCTAAACTCCTTCAATGTCAATTATTTTCCTAATACTAGCTGTTATGCTGGAATTTATTATGAAAACATTACTAAGAATATGTTCACAGCATGGTTTCCGACAAAAAAATGATGCACTTTTATTGACTTTACGCCACTTTTTCAGGCAATATAGTTGATAATTGAGCATTTGTAAAGTTGTGCTGTGTTTGTTATCAGTATTTTACATATTATCATGAACTTATTGTAGCTTCAAAACATTACGCTAATGTGGTAATATTCTGATTGGACACATTAAAATGTAGACATCATACATTGCATAGTTTCAGATATATATATAAAGATATATACATGTATATATACAGAACACGTACCTAGACAAACCATGCAGTATAGTTTAGCAGTTTCCTACACACATATATACATGTAGAAATATACATACACACAGTTAATGAACTATGCGGGATAATAAAGAGGTAGTACACTTTATAATACAAATCTAGTACATGGGAGCTCATATATAATACAGATGAAAGATCACAAATGTTTTTGACATTATGTTTAATGGTAAATATGAAGGCTTCTTGATGAAGAAAAATGAGTTGCGACTCTCTTTGCTTGAACGAGGTAAAAATTAATTTGAACACAGGTATTTTCAAAATCTAGTCATACAAAAGTGAATGAGAGCTATGCTACGAAACCTCACCTTGAAATTGGTATTGATTTGTTCCTTTAGAGGAATCAAAACTAAATGTCAGATTCTTCGGAATTAGATAATCTTAAGAATCTGTGGGGTTTTTTTTTGAGTGGTCTTAAGAATAGTTATGCCAGGTTTGTCTGAATACTGGATTCTGATTGGCTGGCAGGTGTTAATTAATTCTGTATAGCCACACATGTAGTCGGGTTTGGTCACTTATAATATCAATCCACCGTTACTGGTAGCCATAGTAACACACCGCTTCCATTATGAGCGAGAGGGGAGCAGTAAACATTTCCAGCTTCCCTGAAATAGGATTTCTGGACTATTTTGGCATTTTCATAGACATAAATTTATTTCAATCATTTATTACGCAAAGCCCTGCTGGTCTCCTCTCTAAACCTGGGCGAAGCTTCCTAACATCCCCTATCAGTGCTTCCTGCACTGTCTTGCCAATCAATAAAAGGCAAAAAAAAAAAAAAACTGTATAACTGGAGCAGAAGCCAATGCAATGTATTATTATTTGTATTTTTTATATTCAAAGGGCTCTGTTTTCCATTAGTTTCATGATGTCTGCAGTCTTGATACGTCTGAAAGAGGTTGCAAAGAATAGACACATAAACAACATAAATTTGGCAACGTTTCAAGTAAAAATGTTTATTATGATCAAAGTAATATACTTCCAGACATTTGATGTTTGTATAAAGCTTCCAAAAGTCCTACAAACCAAAGTAAACTTTTAAAATAAGTACTCTGAGTGCTTCAAACCCAACTAGATTCCTCTTCCCTACACTGGTTGCCATTAAAGTCCATAAATGATTGAATACTGGTCTTAGACAACAAGGCTTGTTTGTTTGTGAGCTCCAGGTTGTGTGTAAACTGTTTGCTTTATTTTTCTTTTGTCTTCCTATACTTAACCAGATTTAGTTCTATGATACTTTCATTTGTAAAACTGAGGTCATCTTTGCCCAGAGGTCAAGGGACTTTGGAGTCCTAACAGTGAGTGATGGTAAAGGAAGATATAGAGATTCAGTTCCAGTGGTAAATGTGCCAGATGTGCATTTATCTTGCGGCATAAGACCACCTACCCCCATTTCCCCCTCACATTTCCATTCCTTATCTTCATTTAACCTTGAATCAGAAGATAGAAACCCTCGCCTTCGGTCTTTCTTATGATAGACACAGTGTTTTTAATCTTGCACTTTTAGCACACTTTTTTTATTTGACTCATTATCGGTTCATTTCTCCACAACAAACCATTTTCCTATTTTCACCTTTTTTCTTCAGTTATACAGTCGTATACAAAAGTTTAGGCACCCCTGAACATTTTTGCACTTTTCCTTTATAAATCATTGGTTGTGTGGATAAGAGAATTCAGTTTCATATATCATATAGTAAACAAACACCGCAATTTTTGCGAGGTGAATTCGAGCTTATATGATTTATGGAATGTGTTCAAGAATGATCTCCATTCTGTTCCTAAAGCGAGGGTCATTTAAGCAGTTTTTGGAGTCCTGGCTCATGTAGATCCAGGTTCAATTCCAGCCTAAGGTCATCAATATACCATTAATACTAGAATAATGTCACTTATTATGATGACTGACTACCATATTGAATGGATTTTAACCATTTTTCAACCTTGGTAATCAATGCATTCAGTCAGTACATTTTATCTTTGCCATAATTTTGCTTTTACAGCGAATGACACATTTTACTGCTGGATTTGGAATGACCTGGAGATACAAGATGACCCATCAGACTCTTGATTGCCCCAGTTTGATTTTTAACGAATTAGTTTAACAGAGACAAATGACCGGTGACTCTATCTTAATTAACACACTGCTTTTTATTTAATCGGGACATTGCCACTGGGATTATTCCTTTAAATGTTAGCAGCAACTGACTATAGAGGTCATTTGTAAGAGCGAGAATTAAAAACCACTCAAACAGCCACCTTACTTCTCGTGTGCGCACTCTTTATGCACATTAATATCTTCTTTAAAAAAAAAGTGCAATCCCTACAAAAGGCAATGGCAATTATTCAAACGGCCATTAAAATCTGCACCACAGTTGAATGGCCCTTAAATGAAAATACATTATGAAGTCTTGATGGGAAATGATAAAAAAAAAATTGTTACAATTTTGTTTTTGTAAGAACCAGTGAGAAAGTGACCCAAGTTACATACATACATCACTTCCGAACCGGGAACCTCCCACAGCAGCTCCTCTTTCTAAAGTTAGCAGTACCTATAACAAAGAGAAAGATGCGTCTAGCTACAGATTGCCTGCATTTCTACTGACTTTATTACTAGCCAGTCAGTAACTGTATTTTGAAAACAGTACATTTCTAAATCTGTGTTTGTTCATCCGATATTTGATAAATCAATATTGTGTGATTGGGACTATAAGTAAATATTAAACTACTTCGTCATAAACGTAAGTAAGTCAGAAAGTTGGTAGGTAGGTATGTAGGAAGGTAGGTGGGTAAGAAAGTAAATGAACAAGTATGTAGGTAGGAAGGAAGGTAAGAATGTAAATTAAGTAGGTAAGTACCGGTAGGTAGGTAAGTAGGCAAATAATTAAAAACGAAAATAAGTAGAAAGTTAGAGAAGTAAGTAAATAAATAAGTAGTTTGGTAGGTAGGTAAGTAAGAACATGTGTAAGTAAGTAAATGGATAAGAGGGTAGATAGGTGAGCATGTAAATGAGTAGGTAGATTAGAAGATAGGTAAATGAGAAAGTAGGTAGGGTTGGTAAGTAAGAAAATGAGAGATTGAGAGGTAAGTAAGTTAATGCTTAGATGAATTAATCTTGATAGTTTATAAAGCAGAACTGAGACCAAGTAATGGGGCACAATGTATGTAGGTTTAACACATGCAACCGCTTCCTCTTTGACAGGAAGAGAAAATACGAGAGAGAGCTTCACTGACAAACTAAAACCAAGCATTCTTCAAACCTTGTCGGACTGAAATATCTTCAGCCTCCTCAAGACATTCCACATCCAGGTTGCACAGTCAAGCAGGTAAATGAGTGAGATGATGGTTCAAAGTATGTCTATTATGCTGTGTGTTAAAAATAAAGCGCTGTATTTTTTTTTAATGCAAATTAGTTACTTTTACAATATCTGTTATAGAATATTTCAACTGCATCTGTGCCTCAGTTCCTAAAGATATTGACCTTTTTTGATAAATAGATTATTTAGTTAGCACTTATTGAATTGTCTTCTTGTTCTCACTACAGATTTGAACCAGCAATGACAAGATGCCTCAGCCTTTTGATTGCTATCTTACTGTCCTCTGTAAGGACATTAAACACAGAACTAGAGCTGAAGGACACCAAATTTGGGTTTCCACCACCCCGACATGGGCTGGCTCTTCTGAAGTGGTACGTGAAGAACTGTATTGACAATAACATGGTTGCTCTTTGTAACCCTATGCGTGGAGAGTATGGCTTCCACGAGTTTCGTAATGTTGAATTCCTGCTTCCTCGTCTGGATCGCATGCATAAGTATTTCACAGTCGGAAATCTTAACTTGTATCATTCTAAGGATCTTCCCTATGAAGTGAGGAGGTACTATCACCCGCAGGATAAACTGAGCAACATGGATCGAGTCATTGTGGCGCTCAATCAGAATAAGAACAAAATTGAAGATATCTACATATCAGAGCACTACCATCTTCTCCGAACATTTCGAATCGGCGCCTCCCTCATCGATGACTTGAGATGGGATCAGAACTTGACGACAGTCTAATCCCTAAACATTTCAATGTGAAATCATTTCATATGCAAATATTTTAGTACTCGCTTCTTCTTTTTTTACACACCAGAGCCCTCTTGCACTTTCTTTACTCAATAAACTGGGAAACAAAAGCAGTTTTTATTCCTCCTCTCAGTTTCACTTCCTACAAAATGCTTGTCACTTTCTCTACAAATCTAAAATGCACTTTTATGGGTTTGCTGGACCTATTTGGAATGAAAAAGTTACATACAAAGTAAAAAATACACTCAAAATTGTTTGTTGTTGAAATATTAATCAGAAAACACTGGAAGTAACATTTAACTCAGCTTTATTTAGCTTAAACATTGAAGATGCACCATTTAAGTGTCATTTAGTCGCTCTTTTACGTCCTGCACACGTCGTCAAAAGAGCCAGTTTTCATTGATCATTCTCCTTGTTAAAAACAGATCCAATACAACAATTCAAACTATTTTTTTGATGGATCCACTTGACTGGTCAGATGGGTGAGCTCCCAGTGGATTGCGATTGAGGCGTGGAGTCGAAAAGTCAGATCAGTGTGACGAGGCCTTTAGAACTAATGCATTCCATACATTTAAAAAAAAAAGTATATAATCGCTAATCAAAATGTTAAGCTATTCAGCAGTACTTAACCATAACGTTCGAACCTTGACATTCAAGAACTACTGTTCCTCTCTTAATCTCCCTCCATCCGCTCCTTATTGCAGCTTTTACAAACCTACATCCATCACCAGTAGCTTGTGTTCCTTAAAACAGCGTCTAGTGGTTCAGCAGAAAATTTCTCATCAGAACATTCAGCTGAAGGAATAATCTTCCTAACCCAATCTAAAAAGAGAAACTATTGAACTCTACTATTCCAATCCTCATTGAACTTCTTTGTTGTGGTAATAGCTGAGACTTCTATGCGATTGAGACTTCGATTAACAGTTCTTTTATGAAAAAAAATTGCTTGTAATAGCATCTACCAAAAGCATACATGTGGCATCACAATCCCTTCTGTATCTCACATGTCAGTAATTTTAAAAGGAATTGAAAACAATCACAAATAATGTTACATTATTCTCCGCCATTGTTTTATAGGAGTAGGGTGGGGAGGGGGTATGTCAAAAGCACTTTGATGGAACTCTCACATTGCAAAAAGAACAGATGTCTTGGGATGATTAATGTGCCTCGTTTCTATCGGGGCCGCCCTCCAGCCTGTCTCACTCTGTAGCGAAGGATGATGGGACTTTGAGCAGAGAAGAGCCCGGTAATGGGGAGCCACCATAATTCACGATCTGAAAATCCAATGCTTGTGGACGTCAAGGGCAAGATGGCTCTTGAGACTGCGTTTTAGGTGAAGGGCCATAGAGATGAAGTGATTCTGTGAAGGTAATGAGTCAAATTGAATATTGGAGAGCTGTGATCTCACTGTAGGCTATTTTGACATGAGTCAGGACACCTTTGTTGTGGTCTCCAGACAGGTACTCTTGGTGATCAATGGGCTTTGGCCAGTTAAGAAGGTGTTTGGAGGGCAGGTTTGTATGCTCAGGGGATTACACCTAAATCCCATAGATCGGGAAGGGCACATAGATGTACACAAGCCGAGCATGACTGCTTTGAGTGGTTAAACACTTAGATAGAGCAATTCTGCCCCCTTCTGGGCAATATTTCAGAAGAAGAGTAGATATTGCTCCAATACTCGTGGGTACGTTTTATATGTATGTTCTCTCTTGGTATTTTCATGTTGTCTGATTGAGAGGCAGCAGACCTCATCTTCTTTGCTATTTGCCTCAAAACCCTGATCAATAAGGTGGTTGAAATTCAGCAGATTTCAGTTTTAACATTAACAGACCTTGAAATGGTAACCCACGTGTTTATTCCATCTCACTTGGACTATTATTCAATGTATGTAAGTCTTCCAAATGGAGGTTTGTCGCTGTCGTCACTATCTGTCACTGCTGTGTCGACAGCAGCCTGAGTAATGGCAGCTGATGCTGTTTATTCCACTTTTGTGGCTTGTATAAAATTACATACAATTGTTTCCCATTTGATCACGGAACAGAGCTGCTAATGTTTTTGCACACGCAGTGTTAAATAATTATTTTTAAAGCACCTTGAATCAACTGCCACCTGTTGGTTTGGTAAAGTCATTACAGCGTTTCATTTGTGTTTGAGTGTCTGTGTGGACGCATATTTTGTGAGCAAACCAGGGTACGTGTGAACAAGGCTTTATAGAGCCTAGCTGTGATGTAACTTCCTGTTTGTGATGTCACTTCCTTTTCTATCTCAGAAAATTTGGATTCAAAATATTTTCTATTACAGTTGCCAGGTATGGAATTACTTTACTTTGCTCTGTACTTAAACTTAATTTAAAGTATATTCTAAGAATTTTCATGTGAAAAATTTCAATGCAGGTAATACTATTGTGCAATATTTCTTGTAGTCTGCATGGCAAAAAAAATCTGCATCAAATCGTTTCAACCTAAATCGATTTTGCTGTAGAAACACAATTCAATTGGATGGAAGAATTTTCCATGATTTAGGGATGGAGAGATTCACATTTAAGATAAGTAGACTCACATCACACAGCAAAAAAGTGTTTAAGTAATTTAAAGTAAAAACGTGTTTTGTTTGTGTTTACATGTTAATGAGTGATCTCAGTTCCATGAAAAGAGAAGACGCTTGTTCCATAACAAACAGATTCTTCTCTTGTTCTTTGGTGTCAGACACAGAACTGAGGCAGTGAGCCCAGAAAGCTGATTAAGCATGTGCCAGGTTAGACTCCTTTGGTAGGCCGTGGTAATTGATCAACCTGGGAAGAAAGAAGATAGCGGACAAAGAAGATAATGTCGGAGAAACTCCCAATCTCATTGTCTAATAGGCCTCATCTCTTCTCAAACGAACCCCTCCATCTGAGATATCAAACGTCTACTTATGTTTAAATGTAAATAACAAAACACAGGGGTATTTACAGAATACAGCAAGTATTTTAATATCAACCAATTACAAATTTAATATGGTAAATATAATTTTATGCTATTTTTTTAATAGCTTTAACCCTGGCGGTGTTGGCGGTGTTTTCAGCCACTTCAGGGTGATTTTTAGTGTAAATTTGGCCACAATTGAATGATTTTTGGTCACAAATCTTATTTTCACACGTATTTTTGGAAAATACTTTGAAATTATTAAAAAGTAAAAAATGCACTCGGGCAAAGTTACTACGCTTTTGTGTTCGTGGCTGTCAACAGCCACTAAATTAAGATCAATATTTTATTTTAATTTTTGTAAAACTCTCCTCAGCTCTAATAAAAACTACTACAGGTTTTTATAAATCCAGAATTTTACACTAAAATTGCCAAAATATTACATTATGCCACAGATTTTGGGGGAAAACATTTTGAATAAGAAAAATGATTGTGGCCTGGATTGTTTTATCACAGTCATGTGAAACATTAGTAACAACATTGGCGTTGATGGATTTTTTTGTTTTTGTGTAGCCCCATATTTAATTTTTTTTTCTCCCTCATTTAATGTTTGTGCCCCATTGACAACCATTATAACAACATTTTTATTGCAAATAGACCATATGATCATGCATTCTTTATTTTTTGTGGTCATTAACCCTTAAGAAAAGCATCATTTTACGTGAGTGAGATAAAATGTGTCTTAAATGCAGGACATCTATGCATATCTATGCATATCTGCATAAACATCTGAAAAAATTGATTTATTCAAAAGTGCCTGGCGGGAGAAAGTTGCAGCCATTGCAACCTCTTAACAACTTGAGCTTGATGAAAAGCTTTCAGTTCAGCCTAAATGCATGAGGTTGCTAAAGACAGTCAATGACAGTATGCTGGTGAAACACAACTGAAGGTCACTCCAATTATTTGTAATGGAGGCCCCTCATGAGATGCCCACCCCTCCGAAATGTGATCAGACCCTTATGAATATGAATTGCAGTGAGGGAGGAGTGGACATCAGCATCCCAATGTCAAGTGGACAGAAGAGGACACTGACTTCATTGGGGTTTGGGGTGAGTTTGTGGATGCCGGGTGCATGTACATGAGAAATGGGGGAGGAGGGAAGGCATCTTCATCTTAATTACTAAGTCAGATGGCACTCTGATGACACCCAGGTTGTGATCTGAATGCCTTGAGCATACAAAGCTATTCAGGCAAAGAGCATAAATGTTTTTGTAAACTGTCTTGTCTTGATACCCTGCAGTGTATTTGCATATAGTTCAGAGTCCCAGCAGGGGGCTGATGTAACACAAATGACAAGGAGAATATTTGGTTTATGCAGCGTTTTCAAATTTGTATGATATGGCTTAATAAATATTAGGTATAAAAATTGAATTAAGATTTCTATATTAATTCAGAATTCAAATCAACTAAATGTGAAATCAAATAAGCAATTAAATTCATACGTTATTGCCATGCTTTCACTAAATTACTTAATTAAAACACTCAAATAACTTTTATTAAAGAAAATTGGTATTTAATTAATTATTTACACATCTTATAAGACTTGCCTGTATTTACTTGTTTATTTGATTCCAATTTTAATTAATTAATGGCTTTTTAAAATGAATTACCATAGATTAAGTCCATTTGGCTGCTTTTTTTGTGCCTTTTACCAACCATGGCTCTGCAGGAACCCTATACTCATTGTAATCAAATGATAATCAAAAACCTCTAATCATATTAATTAAGATATTTTCTTGTTTTTTTTTTGGGGGGGGGGGGGGTTGGCGGGGGGGTCATATTGATAATATGAATATAAAATAACATAACTCATACGAGCTTAATGTTGGCAACATACATTAACATTAAAATAAAACGTATAAAAGTAAATAATAAATAAAAAGTAGAATAAATCAAGAGAGCATTGTCCACATAAATAAAGGATTAATCCCATAAATCTATATTTTGACATTTTCCCCAATCTGGCAACCCTGAAGTAGGAAACTGAACTGTCCAATCAAATCTTCAGACCTTCGTGACGTAACATGTCCAATAAGCTTCCAGTAATCCCCCGGTTAAAACAGCGGGAAACTTTATGATGATAATAACACAATTTCACGAACAATGTGAACATTAATTGCTTAGCGGCTGTTCATTTCCAACATTGTTATTGTTGGTGAGTCTATAACTTCTTAGCTTCCTTTTACTTTGGCTGACATGTTTAACGTTTCTTTCTGTTGCCATGACGAGCTAGCTCGCTAATCAGGAAGCCCATACGCAAACACTATCCTGCGTTGTTTTCATCCATTAAATTGTGCCTGTCACGTGTTTGACACCAACCACCTCCTCTCGCTTTCTTCTTCTGATACATTCTCTTGCTTTCAATTTTTCAGCAAATTATGGCTCATAGACTAACTAAAGAGGAGCTGGATCAACAGTTTGAGCAGTTCTTAAAAGAGGTAACTTAACGTTAACTGTTAACGTTGATTGTTGATAGGCTTTATGACTATACAGAGACTCTGTTCGTAGTGAAACAGTTGCAAGTTATTGTTTAGTTTATTTATTTTCCGAAGACTTATTCATATATTTTCTGTTATATTGAGTAACGTTGATGTGGCAGAGATGTTTAAACTTAATTTTTTGTATTTTCTAGTCAGTCTCTGATGACTCTGTTGATTTGGGCTCTGGAATCAAGCACACAAGTGTCTTGGACAGTTTGGGGAAAGCACCTGTCAGACCAGTGGTGAAGAAGCCCTCTGCAGCAGTGCCCTGGTGGCAAGACGATGATGACAGTGAAGAAGGAACTGGTGAGAGAAGAAATGCAGATTTAGCCTTAATTCACTTTAGAAATAGATTTAACGCAAGATGTTTTCTCTTTGTCAAAACCTCAATAGTTTCAACGGGACAAATCCAATCCAAAGAAGTTCAAAAGCTCAAAATCTCATCTGGTAACCTTGAGTCGTCCTAATAAAGCTGCCTTTAATGGCAGATAATCTGATTTTAAAGTTAATATAAGGATGCAAATAGATTTAATAATAAGGTACATTATGCCTTTTCACACTACCCGTCAAAAGTTTGGCATCACCCAAATTTTATTTTCCAACAAAACTATTAAGGCCCGAAAATGACTTAATTGTAGATAAATAAAAGTTTGACTTAATGCATGAATCAACATGTCTAAAAATAAGGAAAAAATGTATCAAATAAATGCATGGTTAAATGAATACATGTATTTTTAGCAAATAAATAAATGCTTAAATAAAATGTTAAAGTTATTAGTGTCTTTTATTCCATCAGTAAAGAAACATCTACATCAGAGTGTGATTCTGATTTAGCCAATCCTGGCTTAGAATGAAGTTCGGACTACTTGTGTAATTGTAAAAATGCGTAGGAATCCAACTTTTTTTTTGTAAGATTTAACATCATGTTGAAAGGCAATTCTCGATCTAATTATATTTTTCACATTTGTCTAAAATGATCATTTCCACATCTTTTGCAATGTAGAATTGCGTCCACTTGAGGGCAGCCAACACAAAGCAGTGGACCATTTAAATGATTAAAAAAAACTAATTCCAGACATCATTACGTCAGGGTGTAATCCTCCTGAGAGATATGGATGTCGGATCACTGTGAGTTTTGGAATTTTTGGACTGGTTTCCACAAATCTGTGTGAAACGTGACTCACATAATGTGTACTTTTTTATCTGTTTAAAGATTGATTGATTGATTATTTGGCCGGCCAGATAAATATTGGCGTTTTTTGTTTGTTTTTATTTTTCATTTATTTTCCAACCCGCTTATTCCCTTTTGGGGGTCACGGGGGTCTGCTGATGTCTATCTCCAGCACACATTGGGCGAGAGATGGGGCTACACCTCGGACAGGTCGCCAGTCCATCGCAGGTCAGGCGATTTATGTATTTTTTTTTTTTTTTCAATATTTTACGATTCATGCAGATTAGTGTCATGGAAAGCAAACTGCATCATAATATTTCTGCTATTTGTATAGATTTTTATATGGTCACAAAAATGTATTTTAGTGTAAAGATTAATATAATGCCTTCACAGTAATTATTCAATAATCAATCTTTTGTTCTACTTGTATTTTTGCAATAAAACTATTCACATTGTTTATTTACTTAAGTCTATTTACAAAAGTAATTTCTGCTTTTTTATTAAATCATGTATTTTATTTGATTTGTTTTAATTTTGTATTAACTTTTTTAATTCATTTTTTCATCATTGGCATTGTTCTTTTTATTATTAAATGCTTAATGTATAATACATAATATTTAGGTTTAAATAAGTGCATTTATTGAAAATTGTTCAATAAAGCACTGGAATCTGGATCAATTAAATGTTAAATGTCAAACAGATATTTTTTTTTCCCCCTTCCATTTCATATATATCATTTGTTAATTGACTTCAGGATGTTTTTTGCTTGGTTATTGTCCTAAACTAACTGAATTAACAGTTTTCCCAAATATCACCGTAACGTCTTGAAAGATTGGGGTTACCAAGTTCTTCTGCTTTTAGAGTTCTTAATGAAAGTGTTCAGAAAGAGTTTAGAGCAAACTGCTGATGGCCGAACATTGTGTATAAGAGAGTTTTGTTAAACACTGTATTGTCATTTCTGGGGTCCTTCACATGAGTGCTTCAAAGGCATCGGTCATTTACTGCAATTACTCTGCAGCATTTCAATAGATGGAAAAGGTCTACTTTGCAGCTGAGCCACCACTTAATATATCATTTGTCCAATTTCTTCTTCCATCCTTCAGGCTCTCTAGTGATTTTTCTGTGCTTTTGCATTTGACATGGTGCAGGTCTTGGTGCTCCCTTCATCTTTCCGTTCTGCTTTTGTCTTATCACTTGCAGCAAGAAAAACCAAAAATCGTTTTGCTAAAATTAAAAATTCTCCAGCTGTGGATACTCAGATGGAATCCGTTCAGAGAGAAAGCCCTCCTTTAGGTACATCTAACTCATTTTAACCTAGTTGTATCTATGTGAGTTGAAGTGCATGCTTCCTGCTCTATTGTGCTTTTTTGTGCCAGAACTTTGAAAAACACTAGCCATATCACAGATCTTGTATTTCCCAAGGTTATCCTTTCTTTTCTCCACTAGATGGCATTTAATGTACCAATTTGGAGTCTCTTAAACTGAAATTTGAAAGCATTTTCTCACATTTGAATTACATTGCAAACTATGCGTCATAGTTCTTGTAATGTTTCTTTAAACCAAAAATAAAAAAAAACTAATAACATTTTTGAAACCTGCATGTTTTATTTGAAATCAAAATGAAACAGCTGTGTTGCGTCAATCCTACTTAATTCCAAACAGCCTCTGTGATTTGCATCTGTCTGTGCAGAGACTTCTAAGAGTTGATACATTCATAATCTCCCCTACCTTTAGTAACGCACCCCTGATATATTTTTTTTTATTGTTTTAGATTTTTTTTTTTTATTGGGTTTTTTTTTTCATTAACACATGCAGATTTGCATTCCCAGTTCATGACAAATTTAATTGTTAATAATTTGGCTGAACTAAACGAATATTACTATTTAACATTGTCTAACCTTTCTTTAATTTCTTGCTTCATCTGACACCCTTACATATCATAGTTCCTAGTAAGCCCACCCCTAAGCCTCGTAGCATAGCTCTTGATAAGGTGAATCAGCTGTCAGTTCGGAGAACACCCCGGGCAGACAGGCAGAACAGTCCTGGACATGAATCGATGGATGAGAAGAGGCCATCACCCAACCACGATAACTGTTCAGACAAGCCAACAGCCTCAGAGAAGGAAGACTCATGTTGCGCGTCAACTCCGGTGTCTGAGAAATCTTCCAATTCCTCAGTACACAAGGGCCCCATTGATACTGCTTCTAATGATTTGTCTGTGGAAAGCACTGCCAGCGATTCAGAGAATGGTAAAACCTCAAAACATGATCGTTGTTGACTTCAGATTGTTAATTTGAAAATGGCACAATTGACACAGTAGGAAAACCAACTGATTATTCGCACTTGATAAGAATAAAGAGGTCCGTAATTGTCGTCATTGAAAGTGACTTTTCAAATAAATAATTTCCATTCAATTACAAGGAATAAATATTCAGTCACCACACCGACCAACAAGAATTCTGGTCATCATTGATTAGCTTATTAGTCTTTAATAACTTTCCTATCCTCCACTCATTACCTGGATCAATTGCACTTGTTAGAACTGACCCACACTTTTACTTGCTTCAACCGCTCTACTATGGACACCAGGGAGAAAACTTTAGACAGCTGATTTGTATCTGCAATTGAAATGGTCTGCCAACAGGAAATGGCTGTTGGAGGATTCAATAAATTCAAAATGACTGGCAATCTTCCTTGAACTAAAGGCCCCAACACACAAATCCAAATTAAATTGGATGAGCGCCACCAAGTGGCTCTTTTATATCCTACTTCAATCCAAAAAAAATTGTTGGCGCTATCCGTTTGGTATCAGATTAAAACAACACGTGAAGACCTGATAAATGTTACTGAAACTATTAATCATAACCCATTATAGAAGACTCTGAAAGCAATGTTTAAGAAGGTATCCCAAAAAACACGGCTTTATCAGCTTTTAAGCACTGCTAAAAAGCTAAGATCCCATGCTGCATTGGGATAGAGAGAGTATGAGAAGCAGACCGGAGACCACTAGGTTGAAGATGGGTACTGGCTGGCTCTTCTAGCATGACAATAATCCTGAACACACAGCCAGGGTAACTGAGAAGCATTTCAATGTCCCAGACTAGTATAGCCGGTCTCTAGACCTGAATTCTAATGAAAAGTTCTGCATAGGTGTGAGATCCTGGTGAATAACTACAAGAAGCTTCTGGCCTCTGTAATAGCTTTTGTGCCAATTAACTTTCTAATTTTAATCTTAAATTTCTATTAAAAATAAATATGTATTTCATTTTCAGCTGTGGCTTTAGTGAACATTACAGCTCTCTCCATGGTTTAGTTGCTGTGTTTAATTTCTTTTTGCATAATATTCCACAATATCTTTAAATGTTTATGCCACAGACCAAAGCTGTTTGTTAAGTGTAATCACCACCACTGTGTTTTCAGTTCCAGATTTTGCTGTAAACAAGTCTTTAGTAGCTTGCCTGTATAAAGAAAATTGGCTCCACCAGTTTGTAATTTCTCTGATGTCTGCTTAATTGGAAATGTGCTGCTCAGAATAATAATGTCACACAGAGGACAAGCACAAACATATAGACACAAATAGCTGATTTAACAGAGAAAACCAGCAGAAATGAAACAATCCTACAAATAGTCTCATTGTTTATAGATTGTACTCCCATGATTGCCTTGAAATGCACTTACCGGCAACTGTTCCTCCTGTTCTTGTGTTAATTAGCTTAAATCATCTTTCTTTAACTTGTAGGGATGTCAACAACAGGAAAGTCATTTAGGAAGTCTTTTAAGAAGACTCCATCCATTAAAGAGGTAAATGAGGGGCAGTCGAAGGATCTGTTTTTGGATAATGAAGGGAACAGGGACCATGTCGTCTTAAGCAGAGACAGCCTTGAACCTGAAGGTCAGTCTTCCACTACCATTTCATCGTTTTTCTGAAGTTATTAAACCCGCCACTACTTCTGAGGTTCAAATAGTTTCACCGCTTTCTTACAGAGTCTTTGATCATGGTAGCAAGTGCAGTAGGTCAAGGACTGAGCACGTTAGATGAGGATGATATAAGTTTTCTTTCCAATCTGAAGAAAGGATGCTCATCCTCCGTCGACTTCTCCAAAACAAATAAAGAACAGGAGCCATCCTCCCCCACTTGCCCACAAAGGTAGTAGAAGAAAAATGAAAGGTGTTATGTTACTCAATGTGTTTGTGAAGGATTTTTGCTTAGTAAACAACCGTAATGAGGACCCACGCACTTCTGCCTGGTTTTACATTTTTATTGTAGCCAATGTTTGTGACTGCTGTAAATCTAATGTTCCCTCTATATGTTATTTCTGTAGAGGAGAGATGGATTCGGGTAATGAGGAAGAGCAGAGGATGAATAAAGATACTGCTGGTAAGAAAAATAACATTTTGGCTGAATGTTAATATTTCAGAAACGGTATAAAACTTTTATAATGTTTGTCTGACAGCTTCTCCTGCGTACAGTGATGATTTTGACGAGGAAGTAAGTGAAAAAAGTGACAAAGCGGAGCCTGAACTGAAGGTTGGTATAAATGTTTAATGTACTTTTTGAATGCAGTGGAAAATTGGTAAGAGACCTGGAGGGAGACAAGTGAAATTTAGCGATTAGCCAAAACAAACTTGTAAAATCTGTGCACGTGTCCAAAGCTGTCTATTTACAGCTGTGGATCCATGTTTTTTAACCTCTGCTTCTCTTCTGCCTGGTGTTGAGCATTGTGCATTTCTATCAAAGAAAATTCAACATAGTA
Organism: Danionella cerebrum; assembly: GCA_007224835.1. NCBI lineage: Eukaryota > Metazoa > Chordata > Actinopteri > Cypriniformes > Danionidae > Danionella > Danionella cerebrum. The sequence continues at coordinate 271,451 of SRMA01026222.1, forward strand.
ACACGCATTGCTTTCACTTATTGGTGATTTAGGCTTTGATATTTTCTAGGTTTCACTGTCACGGATGTATGTGTGGAGCAGAGTTAATTAAACAGGGTTGAGGCTCTTTTGGTTTCAAAAGGAGTTTGCTTTTCTACACACAGTACCAAATAATAAAAAGGTTTTTTTTTTTTTTTTGCTGAATTTGTTTGGTTATTGCGTGTAGTAACTATAAAAATATAACAGTACAATTGTTTTTAAAATGCTGTGATCAATGGTTTTCTTTAAGGATGTTTTTCTGAAACTTCAGGATTGTGAGAAAATAGACACAGAGACCAGCTCTCTCATGTTCTAGAATTTCTATGGTTTATAGGGAAATTTCAAGGCTGATGTGATTCATCAGTCGATGATTACTTAGCTTTAGAGATTTCGCCTAGTTGGAAGAGTAGTTGAAGCAGAAATGCAAGCCTACTACAGACCTGAAAGACCTTCAGAAAGGGATTATTTTTTTAAATCGTGGATTAAATTTAATAGAATTCCATTTGAAATGTAATTTCATAACATTTCAAGCTCGTTAACAAGTGCAAAATAATGTGTTAATGCTTTATTAATTATTTTTTTTAAGTGTGAAATGTACTCCTTTTGTAAATCAAACTTTGTAAATACCATGAAATATAAGTAATATTTTAATATTTCTGAATAATTAATTCATTAAAATTTCTAAGTAATTTAAAGGATGAATGGTGCAGGGTTAGAAAAATGTAATTAATTCTGTAGTGGTTCGATATCACAAAGCACCACTGTGGGCTAAAAATGTGCTTTTGAGATACGCGTTTCATCTTTTCGCTTCTTTTCAACGGAGAAACATTTTGTTTTATTTCTTTTAGAAACCTGAAAGAAAAGGAATGTTGGCCAAAGGTAAACTCTACATTTTCATGGATGCATTTGGCAGATTCTTTGATCTAAAGCGACATACATTTCAGGGAATAAAAGGCTGCATAAAAAGTTGCAGTTATTACCATAAAGCTAAAAGGTTTTTGATGTGCTCAAGTGTCTTTACATGACTCGCTTAATTCCACGGATGGAGCGTTGCGTCCCACAGTTCCCAGTTTGGCACTTGGCATAGATAAGCATGCAGAGCTGCTGGAACCTCCAGGTATGAGAATCTCCAGGTATGTGTTTTTGTGAAATATCCAGCGTTGACTGCAGATGTTCTGTCTTTTGTGTGTGTGTGAAGCCTTGTCGTATGGTCAGAGTGGAGGGAGTGAGATGGAGGCTTTGCAGGAGGCGTACAGGCAGATCAATAGCTCAGCAGGAGGGTGTGAGGAGGGGCTAGCAGCGCTGGCCAGCAAGACTTCCCTCTCTGTCTCCACTCTTCAGCTGCCCTCTACAGTCGAGTCAGGTCAGAATCAACACCTAGCTCGTTTTGCCAGCCACTGTGAGCATGCCTTCACTTCAGACCTGATGATTTGCGGCATTACCCCTGCAAATGCTTCTAGTAATGCTTTAAAATGAAGGACGTGAGATATTTAACGTCTACTTTGTTTGCACCACATCAGTTTAAGTTGTGCTAGGCCAGTCTAAACATCTTGATTTCTCACACACAACAGTCTATTTTGCTCTCCGCTTGATTAGAAATGAAAGGATTTTTCTCGTTCAACAATTAAACATACTGTGAGAAAGCTAAAAAGCCGAAAAACCACAAAAGAATAAAGTAGGAATGCACGATAATACTTTTTAAAACCGATACCAATAACCGATATCCTTCAGCTCCTAAATGCAGATACCGATAACGCTACCCTATAACACACAAACATCTCTAAGAGCAAACCGTCAATACTATTAATAAAACTAAAGACTTTTTACTCTATAAATGAAAATGTTGGTATTAATCAGAGTATGTACCTGTTGGCTTCTTAGTGGTGCTTTTGTTTAACGTTTTTAGCCGCCTTGGCGTCCCCATAGTTTCATAGATTGCAGACCACCAATGCAATCTTATGAAAGAACATAAGTATTAACGTAACCCAGGTACATTGTTTGAGTCAGAATCTAATTGATACACCACAGATCTACCCACCGCTGAGGAACTGATGCAGCACATTAAACCAGATTCTGGGTCCACCCGCGGCTTTTCTCTACAGCCCATAATGTAAGTTCACTTCCACAGAATATAGGTTGTACATTTTCATTAGAGCGACTTTAAAGGAAATATTTGTCTCGCAGCGAGGCTTTACCTCAAAGGAGCAGAAGTCAAAGTCCATTAAGGATATCTTCTGATGAGAATCCTTTTAGCCCGGCTAATGAAGACTGTGGAGGGTGGAAAACTGCTGGTCTCACAGGAGTGGAACCTTCTGCTTCCTTCCAAACACAGAAAAGCATCAGTGAGGAGATCAAATGTCTGATGCAAGAGCAAGATATTTCCTCTGTGGAACCACCTCTCACCAAACCCAAAAAACAGCAGGTCAGAGACTCCTATTATGAGTCATTTTGCCTCATTAATATCCTCTGATAACCAGACGCTGTAATTTTGGCATTTTGAGAAATAAAAATCGATTGCTTGAAGCACTTACCTCAGAGTAAATGAAGCATAATTTGCCCTCTTTGCCCACCTTGGTTGAGATGAACACATTTATGAAAGCAGTAATGCAATATTAACATCTCGTCTCAGGTTCCTGCCAGAAGCAATGTGCTTGGATATCCTTCGTCTAGAAAAGCTCCTATTCCATCAGCGAGGATGAAGAAAGCTGAGAGTAGGCCGTTACCCAGAATACCTGCACCAAACAGAACCAGCCAAGCTGCTAAACTTCCATCTCCACTAACAGAGAGGAGAGCTCTGAACCAGGCCACGAAAAAAACAGAAAAACTCAACCAGACACAAACAGTCAGAGGTGATCTTTAAGTTTATTGTAAGCTCAATATCTTCATAACATTGGTGCGGATGTGTGTTCATCTAATTCCCCTGTTCCGCCCACCGATATGCTTTTGACACGACCCTTTTTGAACAGCAGAGTGTCCTTTTAAAGCTGTATTGACACAGACAAGTTGATTTAATTCTAACAATGACTATACATCACGTAGCAGTCCATTTATCAGCCTTACAACCCAACACCTCTAAGTTGTAGCTGTTATTTGTTTCAACCTCTGTCAGTGTGTTTGCTCTGCATGCAATTGGGAAATTTATCTGATTGGTTATTTAAAATATCAAATTTGAGTGACGTGTTTGTGTTCTTTCAGGTTTAGATGCAAGTTTAGGGCTCAGCAGTGAGCTGGTAGCTTCTGTGCAGTCCATTGCTGCGTTCCTACAGCATCAGGCTGAAGTCAGCACCCATCGAGAAACACTTCCGCCAAACAAGATCTCTCCCAAAATAGAGACTGTAGTAAGTGAATGAGCTCTGAAACACAATTTCTATAAAAACTCCTGTGATATTTAGGCTGTTTTTCCTTCTCAGCCTGAGGTGATACAAGAGAAAATGGGTGGAAGTCCAACTTTTCAGCAGGAGCGTGCTTCATTTGAGCGGTTCCGCCTTCAACTTGCACAAAAAGAAAGAGAGCTCAGTCTGAGGGAAGACCAGTTACGAGAGGAGCACAAGCAAGAGCTGGCAGTGCTGAGACAGGAGAACTATGTGTTAAAGAGCAAGGTGAGACCTCATATGGTGGGAAAACTCATTTAAAACATGCATGATTCATTTATTTGCTTTACTTCCATGTTTATTCTTTATTCATTTCGAACTATAATTCTTAATTTCATAAATATTTTTAATAATTACTACACCAACCAAAGAGACAAAACAGAAAAGTACAAATATAAATCATTTATAATATAAATTACATGCATACACTTTATATTTTAGTACTGTCACAATTAATGTGTTCGTGGTCTTAATGGAAGAGTTGCAGAAATCGTTGAGAATGCTGGGAAATCTGCTATTGACTTACCATGGGGTCAAACTTTGGAATGCTGTAGCTCAAACCTCATAGAAACCTTGAACTGACCACATGTGTGGAGGTTACCAGTTTGTGCAAGAACATACTGAGCACTGTGCAAAAGTATTTGAACACTAGGCTCTGGAAAGGGTCAAAGATTTGCCATTGCAAATAAATTAAAAATAAATGTTAATCATAGCAACTGGTTGTCAGCTCCTTAGCAACCCAATTTTTTACCCTAGCAACCAAAATAGATGAAATTGATTAAATCTATCTTAGCTTTGGTAAGTGAAAGAGACGTGGCAGTTGGTTTATGTTACTCATAATGACATGGTGGTCATTATATTATGTTTCTGACTCCCCCGTAGCAACCACACTGTTTACCCTAGCAACCAATTTGGCATATCTCAACTTTGGGAAATCATAGACACATGCAAATCTCTTTGGCATGGGTATCATTATTTTGTCACTGATTCCCTCCATAGCAACCAGACTGTTTAACATAGTAACTATTTTTTTTCTTATTTCAGCTTTAGAAAATCAAAGAGAACTGGGGTTGGTTTACATCAACAAGCTAACATCAACGTTAGTGTGTCATCTAGTTTAAATTTATATATGTTTTACTTGATATATATTAATTGCTAGAACTAATTAAGCATGTTTCACGTTACTTTCTCTTCACAGTGGGTTTAAAGCAGCAGTGGCAGATACAGATTTAATTCAGACTTCATAAATACCACTTTCAGAAGATATTCATTTAGGCTAAAAGCAAAGCTTATTGTTAAGAATCGTTGTGTAATCCTCAAAGCTCTCTGTGGTGGGAACTATAGAGTTGATGTTCAGTGCTACACCACTACATGGAATGTCTGTACTTAGAGCCGAATGTTTTGGTTCAGCAATAATAAAGTTCATGGCTGATATGTATTTAGATTGCACAGGCAGAGAAGCATAGCGATCAATTTTTTTTTTTTTTTTTTCCTCTCTCCACTCAAGGTGTTCAATACTCAGTGGTGATAAATGGGCTCTTTGCAGAGGCGAGTTATGTAAAGTTTATTCAAGGTATCTGAAACCTCTCAAAGATTTTTGAAGCAATTCAAGTTCATGCTGCATTTATACCATCATCAAATAAACAAAAAAGCCCTTTATTGATTGAGGAACAAATTACATGTTATATTTGGGCAGCTAAGTAACAATCGTGGGGTGGTGAATGGGTACATGATGTATTTGTGGAGACATATTCCAGGGACCACTGGGTTGAAGGATCGCTGTTTATCTGGCTATTTTCTCTCCCTGAAGCTGCAGAGTTTAAGGGCACAATGCTGATGACTCAGCACACTTCTTAGAGCGCTGTGGGCCACTAAACCTTTTCATTAGGCCTTTGAAAATGGTCAAAATTACAACCTTTTCATGATGTAATCCGGCTTTTACCAAATGACCGTAATCAGCAAGCACTTTGAGTTCAAATTATTTTTATGGATCAGTACAACATACAATTTATCAAACATTCAAATCCCAGTTTATTTTCTTTTCAAGGTTTTTAAATGCAATGTTTCTTAATTTCACTTAGTGGATATAGTAATTAGTCGATTCAGTCGCTTTTAGTCGATTCAGCACTTAACCTTGGTTTGATTGTGTTTCACACCATCTCCGGTGATATTCCATAACTGAGATTTTTCCCAATTCTGCTGGAAGATCACATGCTCTTTCACATTGGATGGGTTTTATGGGCTTCAGGTTTTATTACATACATTATCAGCGATTTAGGAGATGTAACCACATTTTATATATATATATATATAGACTGGTATCTCTAAAGGAATTCTGGGAAATCAAACAGAATGCTGGGATTTTATACTGGGTCAAACTTAGTAAAACTGTAACTCAAACTGAGAACCTCAAAGAAACTTCAAACTGATATCACTTGTGGAAGTTACCAGTCTGTGCAAGAACATACCCACCCATGCTCTAGAAGGGGTTTAATATTTACCATTCAATTATTATGGCCTTTGAAAATAAATGGGAAAAGGCAACAGAGAGATCTTCAAGATATGTTTGTTAAGCTTAAAAATGAACTCTACCTTAGAGTTACTGATCATTTACCATAGAAACCAGTAATTTTAAAGTAATTTTGTCAGTCAAGTGACTGTGTTGGGCGTCAAGATTATCGTCGTTCATTTGCTGCAAACTACATGAGAGTACTGCAAGGGGGCGGGATCAGCAGGAGCTTGGGAAATTTGGGGATAAATTCCCAAAATCATAATGAAATATTCTCAAAATCATAATGATTTTGGAACTTATGTCCCCTTTTAAGTTTTATTGACTGTTTGCATTCATTTTTGCTAATCGATTGTTTCAGTGGTGATACCTTACAATATTTTTTAGATTCATATTTGTAAGCATTTTTTTTTAGGTTGTGGTTGGGTTTTAAAGTAAAAAAAAAATGCTATCTTTCACAGCTCCACCGTACAGAGGAGGCCAATAAAAAGCGAAAGTGGAGTTTTGGAGATGCTTCAGACCCTGTAACTGAAGAAAAACTGAGAGTTATAGAGAAAGAAATGAAGGAACAGGAGACTCTGATTCAGGGTTACCATCAGGTGAGTCTCTTACTCTTTCTGAATCTGATCAGAAGTAGTTATTCACGCCATTCATTATAAATTGTTTTCATTTGGTTTGCTTGACCTTCTCTTTTTATCATTTCACATCACAACATGAGCAAAGTGAAAAGTAAATCTTGCTCTCATTTTAAAATAATTGCATTCAATGAAACATTTCACAGTCACTATTTTCATTTTAGAACAGTTTGAAGTACCGGTACTTTGTTTTTCCCATACTTGATAAAACATTTTTCATGTTTTTTAATTGATTTTGATTGTGTGAAATAAGTACTTAATCTCCTAACAGAGATGTTTACTCAGATTGTCACTGATTAGTTTGCTTCTCTTTAATAACTTGTATTGTGCTTTGATTATCTCATCTATGGGCAAGACCAAAGAGCTACCATAAGACACCAAGGACAAAATTGTAGACTTAAAAAAAAGCTGAGATGACCAGGGTCAAACAGCTCAGTGAGAAAACATCACCAATTGGACAAATTATTAGAAAATGGAAGAATCTTAAGATGACTGGAGCTCAATTCCTGATCTCTCCTTCGGGGGGCGACAAAGATCCTGAGGAAAGTGAGGGGTCAGCCTAGAACTACATGGGAAAACCACAGTCTCAATGGTTTTCAAATTCTTAACACATCTCCTCCTTGATATCCAAACTCGGTTTGCTATACCACTACCACTAAAGGAATTCTGGGAAATTACTGAGAATGTTGGGAAATTTTCCATTGACTTAACTGTAATTGAAACTACACACTTATGGAGGCTGACAGTTGTGCAAAAAACATACCAACCACTGTGCAAAAGTATTTAAACCCTAATACTTTAAATATTCACTTATAATTGGCATGAAAATTAAACATAAAGAAATCAGGGTTTGTTTATGCTAATCATAGTAATGACTTACATATTTTATGACATCGCTAACGGCTCCCTAACAACCAAACTGTTTACCCTAGCAAACTAAATTTCTGATCGCTATCTCAGCTTTGGCAAATAATAAAGACATCGGGGTTGGTTTATGCAACTTTTAGTGGCAAAGGGAACATTGTGTTATGTTACTGACCATTGCAAAGCAACCTGAATTTACCATAGCAACCATTTTACCATATCACTATCTTAGCTTAAAAAAATGATAGAGGCATGCGAGTTGGTGTTGATCACTCCAATTGGCATGGGTAACTTTTTATGATGTCATAGCAACCAAAAATTCTACCTTAGCAACCATTACATTTTGCTAATTTGTGCACAAACTCTAGCCGTCTACTTTTGAGTATTCATCCTCTCACAGTTGAGGTGTTTGAATTAAAGTGTTTGTGAGTGACAAAACGTGAAGAATTGCCAGCATTTAAAATATTTACTTTCACCACTGTAAATTAACAATTAATATTCAAATGCTGCTTAAGAGCAAACATGTTCTTAATGATCTCAACAGGAGAACGAGAAACTATATCTGCAAATGAAAGTGTTGCAAGCTCAAAGCAAGCAAAGCGAGGAGGCTTTGTTCACGGAGAACCAGAGGCTTCTCGCGGAGCTAGGTTTCTTGAGGTCAGTGCTATGAAAGATCTTTCACAGCAGGTTTGCACTTTTCGTGCTGTTTTTGCAGCCACTGTATGAAACTGATGAATATTCATTCTACAGGGAGCAGGTGAACACAAACACTGTTCAAAGAAGCATAAGAGAGAGAAGTGTCGCTAACCAAAGCTTTAGCATGGCAGAGCTAATGAGTCAGGTTCACGCTGCACAGGTACAGAGTCAACAATTTATCAGCAGGTGCCTCTGTTTTCTTCTGAGCAAATCTTTTTTGTGTTTAGAAGAAGGAGGAACGACTGCAAGAAGAGATCCGTCTGCTAAAACAAGAGAAACAAGCCTTGTTTGTGGATCTGGAGATAATGAGAAAAGAGCGAGACCGTGCCAGAGTTCAGGCTGTCTGTACATCAGGTGAGAGTGTTCATGAATAATTCTGTTTTTCCAACCAATAGTAGTTTTCTGGCTTCATCTTGCAGGTGATAAAGGTTTCGAGTTGAAGATGCTCCAGGAAAAACATCAAGAGGAGGTAACAGAGCTGAAGAAGAGACTCCAGTGGTATGCTGAGAACCAGGAGCTGCTGGATAAAGATGCCTCCAGGCTTCAGGCTGCCACCACTGAAACACAAAAACTTACTGAGCAGGTGGAAAAGCTAAAAATGGAGGTCAACAGAAGAGCCAATGAACACCAACGAAAAGCAAAAGAAAGAAGCAGTGAAGAGAAAAAAATCCAGGATCTGGAGCGACAGGCGAGTCTCTCTCTTTCTCACTCTCTCATTATGCTGGTGGTGTTTATTCGAGGCACGTTGTTTTTGGGCTCGATGTCTTGGAACCATGAATTATTCAGAATGAGTGTGTTATGCTAAGAGAGTTTTATTGACTGGAGTGCCTTAAAACAGTTAAATAACCAATTAAACTCAGGGGTTTTGACACCTTTGGTTCTGCTTTGATGCAAAAATGAAAAGTTGAAAACTTTTCTTAAATCGTATGAGGCAATACTCCAAAAGTGCGAAACAAAGCAAAGCTGCTGCAATGAACTGATAGTGCACAATCCGGATTTGAACTCTTGTGTTGACTGTCAACTCATAAAGAGAATGAAATTGACATGCACTACTGAGACACAATAGAAGTGTCATCACGCACCGTTTTCCAATCACAGCAGCTGTTTATAATGTGAAGGTTTCAAAAATTGTATTACTTTTAATATTTTTGAATTTAAACAAACATTACAAAGAGTTATGATGCATAATTTGCAAGATAATTCGGATTAAAATTGAGAAATCAGAGCCAAAGTCAGTGCCATCTGGTGGTGAAACTAAGGGATAACTCTTGAAAGACCTGTACAAGACCTGTAATATGGCTTGTGTTTTTCTGGTAGAAAAACATTTGAGTTTCATGGCAAAGATAGTGACTACCTGTGTAAATTGTTTATTTTTTTTCGTTCCCCACAGATGTGATTATAGAGTATTGTATGTTGAGGAATTTGAGAATAGAATTATTTGTTTCATCCATTTTTAATAAAGACTGTAGCAGAAAAAAAGTAGGTGTGGGGTTGTGAATTCTTTTCAATCTAGAGATTAAAAATTACAAAATGTTATGGTCATGTTTCATGTTTTACACCCAAAAGTAATTCAGAAATTGATAAATTTCATCCACTTTAATTTAACGTTGACCTGATCTTGACACTGATTTCGCCTTTTATTCCTCCAGCTCAAACAGATGGAAGAACTCTTAAAACGCAGGCATCCAAACTCCCTGCCTGCCCTGATTTTAGCCGCTGCATCCTCTGGAGCCAAAAATGAGCATCTAGATATCAACAAACCAGTCCAGTCCACCAAAACTGCCGCTCTGCTGGAGAGACGTGTCCAACGACTAGAGGCTGAGCTTGAGAATCACGATGAAGCAGCCAAGCGCACACTCCGAACAATGGAACAACAGTTTCACAGAATCAAAGTACTCCTTTTATATTCTGATTAATACACAGATGTTACCAGCAAATGTTTTTATCTTATGATTTATAACCAGAGCAGCGAAACCAGGAGAAATGGCTAGAAGCTGGGAGCTTCCGCTTCACTGATGTATGTGTTTTGATGAAGTTCTTTTTTTATGGTGGGAAAGACGGCTCTTTTTTCCCCTAAGGAAGTAATTTGCCACAGTCCACAGCTGGATCGATCTGTTTCCAGAAAATATCTTTGCTGAGAAATAAGATCTCCATTTATAGTCTTTAAGTGCACAGGGTATTTTAATATGCTGTCTGAGAACAGCATTCCAGACCCTGCTGTGTGTCCACAGAAATTGCAAACGGGAAGAACGATTTATTGAACATGTAGTTTGTGTTTTCTCTAATGCATTGCAGAACTATTTAAAAAAAGGTATTCAGCGGTTCAATTTGTAAAACGTTTTTAAAATATATCATCTGCTCTAAATTTCATAGTTTAATTACATTAAAAGAGATTTTCTTGTGGTTACCGTTCTGGAAGCCAGCCGTGTTGAACGCAAGCTCTCTGAGATTTAATTTTGGAATTTTATTTCCAAACGTGATCTTTAAAAGAACATTATCCATAATAATTGGTGTTTTTAACACAGAAGCGTAGAAGCCTATTGTACTCGTTCAAAATATTATTGTTCGCGGCTGTGATGGAAATTTTTCTATGTAATACCTCCATCTAGTGGTCATATTGAGAAATGTAATTTGAGAAAGTTTTAAGAGCACACGTCATGCTTTAGTACCGCCCATGAGGAGAAAAATAAGAAGGTGGGAAAGCGCTTGCTCACTTCTCTCTGGACCCTCTCTCTTGCGCTGATCTTTTTGGGACTCGACTCTCTTGGTTTAGTCTTTTTATTTCTCTCTTTTTCTTTCTTTCTTTCTTTCTCTTCTTTTCTAACTCTATATATTCTTTTTCCTTCTTTTTCTTCTTTTCTCTTCCGCCACTCGTTTATACTTTTAATATGCTCTTAATATGCGCTAAACCACGTTCTTCTTCCACGTTAGAGTCACGTGTGTAGGAAATGCGTTGAGACTGTTAAATCTTCATAATAAATAGCCACATTTGCTGTGTTCTCTCTCAAACGGTCTCCAGTGTTTATTATCAATTGAGAAGGTATACTTTTACCATAACACAGCTTTTGGTTTATTTTTAAAGGCTTAAATGTACTCGAAGTCACAGAATGTCACACATACGTCAGAACGGGTGAAGATGTAGATGGAAAAAGGGGTGTGGCAAAAAGGCTCTATACCACCAATCAGTTTGTTGTAGGCGAATGATAGCTTAGCATAAATCATTTAATCTGATTAGACCAGTAGCATATTAGTATAAATCGGTCAAAGAGTTTCCATATTTATGTCATATTTCTCCTGTTTAAAACTTGACTCTTTTAGAGTTACATTGTGTTGCAGTACCTGAAAAAAATTAAACAATGATGTTGTTGGAAGCAATGACTGGAACTTGATGTGACTCGAATGGAACAAAAATGATGTTAAATACATGTTTAAATAAATAATATAATATGAGAATGACTTCACTTTCTTTTCAACAGCTTCAGTATGAACAGCAGATCTCGGATCTGGAGCAACGTTTGACAGAGAAAAGCCAGCCAATCACAGCAGAGCTTTCCGCATCACAAACTCAGTCTCAACAGGCTGAGCTGGAGGAAGTGAAGAAGACTCATCAGGAGCAACTGAGCCGTCTCCAGGGAGAGGTTGCCTCATTGCAAGAACAGCTGGCCCAGTCTTTGACGCAAACGGCAAAGCCTAGCCGCAGCCCCTCCCGACACCAGCTTCAGGCTGAGGCAGCACAGGCCACGCGCATAGAGAGACTGACGCAGGAGCTGAACTCAAAGAGTCGAACCATACAGGAACTGAGCCGCACTGTGGATCGTTTGCAGAGGGAGAGGAGAACCATGCTGTCGGGTCCAGGCTTGGATAGTATGCACAAATCCAAATCAGCCAAAGACGACAAGCAATTAAAAACTGAAACATTCCCCCCAACCCAAGATGAGAAAGACTACCACCCCGGGGCTTTCTCGGGGTCACACATATCTGAGGTGCAGTTAGAGAATGATGGTTTGAGGACTAAACTGGAGCAGCTGGAAGTGCAGCGAGAACAAGAGAAAGCTTCGCTGCAGGCTGCAGTCTCACATGCACAGAGTCAGCTCCTCGGGTAAATATTCAAGTGACTTCTGCAGCAACATAGGAAGAAATTCTGATTGACACTTGCAGTTCTGTAGAAAATATAATAATACATTAGGATAAGGTTTTCTAAAATATTACAAATCTAAACAGGTCGCTAGCAGAGATTAAGAGCCTCTTTAAAAGAGTATCATTGTGCGACTTGTATAACAGACACCTGTTTACAGTAGCAATCTCTCTGATTCTAAAATCTCCACCATGGCCAAGACCAAAGATCCTTCCAATGATGTCAGAGATCAGTTTGTAGACCTACACATTAGAGCAATGTCTTGTCAACGTCCACGTCATTAAGGACTGAAATCCTGCATGTTCCCTAAACACTCATCTGCAGTTTGTTATTGAACATCTGAATGACTTAGAAATTTATTTTCGGGTTATTTGAAGGAATTACCGGTACACAGTTTACACAAACTCGGATACTTCAGATTCCAATACTTTGGAATCATTATACTCAAGTATCTGTGCTGCATTAAAGGGTTGGTGGACTTGGCCATGTACAGTTCAAAGTTGGAAAAGGAAATAGGTCATGGATGGGTAAGAAGCACAAGGTCCTTAATTGAAAATAAATCTGAAAAGGCAACAAAGATGTCAAATACGGCTTGAATATTGTTTATTTATCTGTGTGTATGATGATGCTTTCAGGATTGAGGAGCAGAATTCAAAGCAACTTGCCTCGATTAAGGCTGAGCATCGTAAAGAGATTGAGCGCCTACTTGCTCGTCATGCCCTTGAGCATTCCTCCTCCAAAGTGGCAGAACTTACCAGTCAACTCAACACACAAGAGGTTGGTTACTCAATCGGTTAAAACGGCTGTATCAAATTGTGGCCTTGGGCCTAAGAAGTTTGTTTGTGCTCACGGTAACTTGCATTTTGAAATGTTATTACGTTATCGCACTGTTCAGATTATAGTTCAGCATTTACAAGGGCAAGTAAAAGAGCTCCAGGGATTCAAAGATGCTCTGGCTGTATCTAAGCTCAGAGAGGAAACACTGCAGAATCAGGTGGGCATCTTGACTTGGTTTAGAGAGTGTATTGATGTCAATTCTCTTAATAAAAGTTGTGTTGCAGCTCTTTTATTGTTCTATAATGTGTGAGTAGCTCTCAAAGCTTTTGGAAGAACTGAAAGAGGCCAAAGACGCCCACAGTCCTGAATTGAAGCACTTCATTAACTTGGAGCAGAAGATTCAGTCCATGGAGCTCCGCTACGATCAGCGTGAGAAACAACTGCAGCAGGTACAAATAACATGTATTTTTATAAGGTCACGTTTTTATGCAAAACAGCTTCACAGCTGGCAAATCATTGTGATTTAAGAAATGATATCTGAAAGTTATATCATAGAAACCAGAATAGAATTGGAATATTCTAGTTATTATATTTTGTTGGTGAAACTGTGTGCAGTTTAGGGTATTTAGTTAACCTGGGGCATGTTTTTTAGAAGAGTGGGTGAAAAATGGAGCCCATTGGGGAAAACCTACAAGATAAATAATTCATGGTTATTTTGTTTTCCAGACAAAATTGCTGTTTTGTCAATGCTGCTGACTCCTCAGTAGTGAAAGTCACTGATCATGACTCTGATCTCAGTTCTCTTTGTTTTCTGTCATGTCTTGGTTTTGGCTATCTTTGGTCTCAGTCATATATTTTGTCTAGGCTGTCTTTGGTCGTGGTTATGTCTTTGGTCTTGACCGTATCTCTTCATATGTCTTTGGTCTTGGCCGTATCTCTTCATATGTCTTTGGTCTTGGCCATATCTCTTCATATGTCTTTGGTCTTGGCCGTATCTCTTCAGTTGTCTTTGGTCTTGGCCGTATCTCTTCATATGTCTTTGGTCTTGGCCATATCTCTTCATATGTCTTTGGTCTTAGCCGTATCTCTTCAGTTGTCTTTGTTCTTGGCCGTATCTCTTCATATGTCTTTGGTGTTGGCCGTATCTCTTCGGCTGTCTTTGGTGTTGGCCGTATCTCTCCGGCTGTCTTTGGTCTTGGCCGTATCTCTCCGGCTGTCTTTGGTCTTGGCCGTATCTCTTCGGCTGTCTTTGGTATTGGCTGTATCTCTTCAGCTGTCTTTGGTCTTGGCCGTATCTCTTCGGCTGTCTTTGGTCTTGGCCGTATCTCTTCGGCTGTCTTTGGTCTTGGCCGTATCTCTTTGGCTGTCTTTGGTATTGGCCGTATCTCTTCGGCTGTCTTTGATCGTATCTCTTCTGCTGTCTTTGGTATTGGCCGTATCTCATCAGCTGTCTTTTTATCTTGGTTGTATCCCTTCGCCTGTTGTTGGTCTTGGTCGTATCTGTTCGACTGTCTTTTGTCTTAGTCTTACTCTTGGTCTTGGCTCTTGCTCTTACTCTTGGTCTTTTGTCTTCGCCGTATCTTTGGTCTACGCCGTCACTTAAGCTGTTTTTGGTCTTGGTCAAGCCTTGGTCTCAGCTTCTTTTGAATTATAATTCTTAATATTTTGTATATTTGGTTGAATTGTACAGGCCACATTGTTTTGTACATCTACTGGGAGGTGCTCTTTGCTTGACCCCTCCCAGCACATCCACGTTATTGCTTGCTTTTGTTCACATGTACTGTAGACAGTCGTTTGGTATCTGTGCAGCAGGTTTGTTGTTTTGGAGTTCCCACAGCGTTTTTGACAGCCCCCACACTGAGTGGGGATTGGATTAGCTAATGTTAGCTTGTGATCGGTTGCAGGTCATCGCGAACACACGGCGTGTGGTGGAACAGGAACAGCAGGGAGAGCTGGAGCGTTGGAAACGGCTTGCTCAGGGACGAGCTAAAGAGCTGGAGGTTTTCAGATTAGAGCTGGACTCCATCTTGGACGTGCTTCGAGAGCTTCAGAGACAGGGAGTAGTCGTCCCTGTCCCAGAACACACCACCACGAGCATGCACACGTATCTGCCTCTCCGATCCTGACCCATATGTGTATTCCTCACCGAGATGAGGATATTTCCGTCATTATTTTATTTACGTTTTGCACTGATTATTTAATTATTATGATGCACATGCTGTTTCAAACATCAAATATAAGACTAGGTTTTGGTAGGCATAGAATTAGCCCTCATGTTATTTTATATTAGTTTGCATTGTTTCCGTTTACAGCATCATTGGTTTTACTATATCTGAATAAAAGATGAAAGTGTTGTTGAAGCAGCACTCCCAATAGATGCAGATGCCAAAAACTGAAGCCAAAAGTACATTTATACAACAGTAGCATAAACATCATGATTTATTGCATGACTTAGAGCTGGTCTCGGAGGCAACCAGATGAATGCTAATGAACTACTAGAAGAACATAAATGGCATAAGTGGCTGGAGATGGAGCTGTTGGGTTGTGTGATGTTTAATAAAAGCTGATCAGCATGCAGCCCTGGGTAGAAACTCCAAGGGTCTTGACAAAGAGTAATTTAATTGGGCACATAGGACACATTTTCCAGTGAGGTCATGAGATATTAAAACATTTAAATGGAAACGTACTGGATAAAAGATAAATCATTGCTTTTTATTCCTGCATAATGCAAACAAGTCACATAATGATTATTTGATGAGATGAACTCATGCCAGTCTAAATCCTATTGAAGCCATGTAATGAATTCCACAAGCTTAAATCCATCATAGTGTGTTTGATACACAAGTCATCATTATTTCAGCCCTCGGTACTTTTTTACGCACTTTCACAGTATTTCACTTCACTTTTTTGGCTCATTCTCCATATTCCATCTACAACTATAACATATACATATCTATAACATTGAGTCCAATCAGACCATAGGCTTTTCAGCGTAAAGTGACCAAAAAATTTCCATAATAATTTCATCTGTTTCCTATTTAAAATCTTTGTAAATCAAGTCAGTTTTACTACCTCGGCAAAAGATTTACA
Source organism: Danionella cerebrum (assembly GCA_007224835.1). Lineage (NCBI taxonomy): Eukaryota > Metazoa > Chordata > Actinopteri > Cypriniformes > Danionidae > Danionella > Danionella cerebrum. The sequence continues at coordinate 287,546 of SRMA01026222.1, forward strand.
GTGATTTCTCCTTGAGCTGGTGGATATGTCGATGGAAGCGATTATTTCCCCAAAATGGAGTATCGCTCCATCACGATATCTGCCTGGAAAATGTAAACGTTTAATTTAATGCCTATCGTAAAGCACAATGTAATTGGGGCTCAAGAACCAATGGTGCGTATAACCATATTGTAACGATTGTTTCGTGGCTTTGGTGCATTTTTGAGGGTCTAAACATGGTCACCGATTTTCGCATACGTCAGAACTGAAAATTTACATCGGATTGTTTAAAAGGTGAGCGGTGTAAAATGGCTCTATAGCGCCACCTAAGGCATTTCAGCTTATGCTGCGCAAACGGTTTATACGCGAATGAAATTCAGCACACTTGTATAGTGTACCAAGATTTAAATATATGTAATAGGAATCGTTTTGACAAATGCGTCATGTTGACAAACTCCTACAGATTGAATCACCACCAAACGCCATCATATCTTAAGGCGTATGGAATGTTAACTTGGAAACGATGTGCGCACAGCGGCCGCCAAAATTTAGCAAAAAACAGGAAGTTGAAGTTGTTAGTAACTCAGCCATGCAACGCCTGGTTGTGTTGAAACTTGCCATGCATGTTAAGAATCTTTGTCTGAACAATTCTACATAGCAACCTACAGTATCAATTACAGCACCACCAGGTGGTCACAGTAAATACTGCATTGGCATTAATAAGATTCATTTATGACAGGAATATTGTCCAAACCAACAACATAACAATATTCACGGTGTTTCATAGCGCTAACCTGGTGGTGTTTATACTTTTTTTTTCTTTGTTAAATTTGTGTAAATTTTAACATTTTTAGCTGAATACATCCCCTAAAAAAAGGACTGATCATAGTGCATGGTGCAAAATATAAAACTTATTACTCTTATATGGAGCATGAGTCAAAATATGTAGTATTGCTTTAATGAAAGATATTAAAGGTAGAAAAAATAACGATGTACTTTAAATAGTGCACTATTCGTCTATTTCATAAGACCACCATTTTCATGTTTCAAAAGAATGAAACAGAGGCTCCGGTGGCAAGAAAATCAAGAAAAAAGGTGTCAGAAAGTTCCTACTTCGACGCTCTTAGAATGCACTCATTATCTGACCAATAAAGTAATATATTAAACATTAATTTCTATACTGGTGATGTAGCCCTCAATATAGCAGCCCATAAGATTCAACATTTATTTTCAGCATAAATGATTAAATATTTTAACAATAATTCGAGGTTTGTTCTCAATGCCATGAATGAAAAGAGAGGCGCCTCTCTTTTCATTCTTAAAATGGCGCCCATTGGAAATAAGCAAATTGCAAAGCTTACATTGAACCCTTGCCCCTTGACAAAGAAATATTTTTATCTGGTATTTTTATTATAAATTGTTTTAAGTATTTTACCATAGAGAAAGAAATTATCAGTTCCCTGTGAAAATTATCAGGGGTTCAAATAGTTCTTTCCCTCTTTGTAAACCACCACAGTATTTTCAAATACTCTGATGAACACATTAGTTGACCACTGGAGTGTAAAACAGCGGGGTGATCATCAGGACTATGTGATGACGTCTCTACAGGTTTTATGGATGGTTGCTAGGTAGCAAGTCTCACGTTCAAGTCAAATAGTGTGAATGTGGTCCTCAGTGTACCTGGATTCATCTGATCTCTCCATCATATCATTTGAAACGTAGGGTTTGTTATGCAAAATATCAGGCAATATCACAACTGGATGCTTTGTACAGAGCTTTAATCAATTATGTGTGTTCAAAAAAACAAGAAGAGACAGGGGGTAGTTTTAAATCGCTCTAGAAGCTTTGCCAGCTGTGCTCAGACAATTTTACTAGGCAAGTGTGCTGCAGGGGTTCGGCACAAAGCAAGTTATTTTCTACCTGGGCATGTACTCACGTAAACAAGACAGCAACACTAAAAGTGCTGCAATTTAGCCATTAGGCTACGACGCTGAGTAGTAAAAAAACATTTTTGTTAGCGTAAGTACATCTAAATAAGGCATTGAAATCTGCAGGATTTTTTTTTTTCAACAGCACATCAAAGGTTTCTCAAAAGCCTTCCAACACTCCCACAATATCCAGTCTATCTTTGGATCCTTTAAAGTGACACCTTGGCTCTCTGTAGGACACAGATGTCAGAAAATAGGCCACTTTTGAAGCTTGTGCGGCTAAAGTAGAAAGTAAGTACCTCACTCTTCACTTCTCTCAAGAGAGAGCTGTTGGAGTCGATTCTGAGTCGCTTTAGTCGATGATGTGGTTAGTACAGCGTGGATGGGAATCCTCCATTATAATCGGAGTATCACCCAGCAGCAAGTCTTCATCTCCCAGTGCGGAGTTCAGTTCTGAGTTCACGAAGTTGGGGATGTTAAAATGTGCCAAAAGCACTGCCTCTCTTTCTGCTCGGGTGTCGATGATCATGTTTTGGACAACTAGGCCGACCTCTTCCACCTGTCCTCTGGAGTCACGACTGTGTGACCGTCTGTTGGCATCAGTGCCAGTGGTAGCCCTTGCCCCTTCCCGGTCTTCTTCATTAATGTAGCAGTGAAAAAGAGACTCCTCCAGCAATGGGCGAGAGAGACCAGTTCGCCCACCGGCTTCATGTTGGCGATTCAACCCTTCGGCGCAGCTGGTTAGACGCAGACGCTTCTCATAAGGCTCTGCTGACCTGTGGGGTTTAAACAAAATTTATCAGCAAGTCTATTTGCTTTTACTCATTTATAGAGAGCTGCTTTAGAGCGTAGGAGTCTCCTCGTCTTATATTCTATTCTCCGTCTCCGTGTGTTTATCTGAGGGCATATTTCCATGATCTGGAGATTAAGAGGTTTCTGCTGAGCTGTGTTAATGGATGACTCACATCTACTGAGCAGTTTAATTAAAAGCACTAAACAGACCGTCAGTCCAGCCCCTAAAATTCCTCACTGTTCTATTAGAAAAGAGCCCAGGGACAGTTAGAATTGAGTGAAATTAAACTCCATTTCATGCATTTAACCGATGAATGTTAAAAGGGGGGTTAACTTGTTGTTAATTCACTTTTAGATCAGTTTGGAGTACACTTCATTATTATGAACCTAAAGTGCAACAGAAGTTGCAAATGGCCTCAAAAGTCTGAACTGGTCTATGTTTGGTCTAATGCTTTGCCTCGTGCAGAAGTAACGGTAATTGGACTTAAGGGTACCGGAGGCCACTTCTCTGGCCTCTACACACCGATTCAAATTGAGATTTGCGCAAATTTTCGGATGGCTTCTCAGCAGGGTGCTCTTCGGTCCGGTTGAGGAAAAACTTGCTAGAAGATGGCGTTTGCGGTTCAACAGATGCATTACACTCCGCACAGGGAAACATGAAAGAAGACGACAAAATCAGAGAAGAAAACGAAGAACGTGGCGCAATGTTTCTTTACTGTTTCCTGTATGAAGTCACAGTGAAAATGTGGGATGAGCTCCACCAATTGCCTCTTTTATGCTCTACTCGCGTCATCAAGAGACCGCTTTCATTGGTCATTCTCCATGCGAAAAATGAATCTGACATGGCACTCCAAAACTCCAACTTTTGTTGGCGCCACTCCGTCAGTCATGTGCCCATGGTTTCCAATCAAGACGCGTTGTCGCACAAAACTTCGGACCGAAAATTTTGATCAGTGTGCAGAGTGATGCTTTTTTCTAATTGGACAGTCTGAACAACATCCTGTTGATCACTGATTGGTCAGTGTAGAGGTTTATACACATGCAACCATGGATGCCAACAAAGCATATCGGATCCATTTTTCGCAAGGAGAATGACCAATGAAAGCTGGCTCTTTTGATGACGTGAATGGGATGTCTTTTCTCCACATTAGTCAAACAGCTTCCTGCGATCAGCCACTAACAGTATTAACCCCTCGACATCCATAATTTTTTCTACTTGATCTTTGGTTTCTTCTCTGTCGATGTCTTCCTCCTTCCTGTTTCCCCATTTGGCGCGATGAGCATCTGTTGTACAGCAGACGCCATGTTCACTATTTCCTCAACACAGACAAAGAGCACCCTGCTGAGAAAACATCCGAAGATTTGTGCAAATCTCCATTCAGACTGGTGTGTAGAAACCATTAAATTTTTATATTGAGATACTTGGTTCATCCCAAACAGTAGGGGGCAATGTTATAATGGTTTAATGGTGGTAAGAGGAAGTTGGGAGATCACATGGAGTATGGGCCATCAAACAGATGAGAAATACGACAAAAACCCAAACTTTAGCTCCTAGCCGGCAAGGACACAAGGTAAGGCTGAATTTTCTTCTTTTAATTTAGATGTTGCAAAAGTCAGATCTTTTAAGATCAGATTTGATCATGTTCAGATGATTTCGTTTGGATTCGTGCTGAGACCACCTCCACGAGCAGGTCTCGGACTGCTTTTTTATTCTGCTTCTTTTTATTTCTCACCTGCTCAATGAACCGGTTTATTAATGGAAAAAAGTGATATTTAGATCCTTCAAACCTGTGAAGAACCTGTGTTAGGTAAGCAAATGTGATGCCAACGATAGATTTGTTGCCCCTTTTTGCAGGTTTCTAGATAAGTGTAGCCCACTTGTGAAAAATGCACCACTGTAGTAAACTCTACTCTGCATTACCAGCGTAGTTAGAAGAAAAACCCCACTCATCATTAATCTCAACAGTTTAGATTAAATAATTCAACCAACACTTGATTCACAACAAATCTGACTAGAGGAAACCCACAGTGAGAACAGTTTGTTAGAACTTTTCTTACTTTGTGAACGAGGTACCAGTGACCAATTAGTTCAATGTCATATGCAAAACCAGCTAACGAGCATGCTCCTAAACAAGAACAGCCAGAATAAAACTGCTTGGGATAAAACCGTTCAACTGTATCTGTGTCCAGATCAGAGTTGCGAGATTCAAAGCTAATTGGGATGAGATTTTAGATCGTTAAATCAGTTTCATGGGAAAAGATCTTTGTAGGTGTGAAGAAGTGTTATGATAGACAGAGCAGAGAGCTAATGAGAGCGAGGACGATGGAGAGATAGGGAACGCACTTTGTGACTAGAATAATGAGGCAGCTGGGTGTCCAAACACAGTAGTCGGAATGGTTTGCTCTAGTCTGGTACATAGTGCAGATGTGTGAGAGAAAGGACTCCAGTGGGAGTTCTCGTTGCCGCTATGTTTTGTTCTGTTCTGTCCAGTACAAAGCCACAGGTTCACTGTGTGGTGCGGGGGAAATATACTCACTCAGGGTGTGGGGCTCCTGTTTTGGTCAGAAGAGTCAGAACAAAAAACATAAAAATGACAAAAACTGCAAGACCCACCCAGAAGCCGATCACAATGGAATCTGCAGGAGGAAACAAAGCCAAGTGAGCAACCAAGATCCAAATCTAAGAATTAATATGTAACATAACAAAGAAAAATAAGTATATTTAGTACTGAGGTCTTCATAAAATCAACCTCAAATTGACGCACACAGACATGGGTTCCTCAATTGATCTTTGGAAATATATAAGAGTGTTTCTTGGCAAACATACAGCATCCATGGACAGTTTGTGCAGTAAATAGGCCTCCAGTGTTTGCAAATGTTCTTGTTTATCTGTAGTATCTCTAATGTGCAACACGCAGCAGAAAAACCAGCAGACTCACATCGATGAGCTTTGAGTCCTTCAAAAGACACGGGTTCCTCGTCGTCGTAGTACTCGTAGCTCCATTCATAGTTGTGGATTTGTGAGCTGGAGCTGTTTGAGAACTGGATTCTAGGCATCTTCTATCAGAGCTGATGATGATGATGCTGCTGGTGGTGGTGATGAGGATCCAGGAACATCGCTCACGGCTCTGTCACCGCTACTGTAGATCCGGAACCGATCCCGATCGTGATATGATCGCATCCAGACAAGCTGGTGTTGTGTTGTTCGCCGTTTGCTCTGTTTTGTGGGAACGACTGAAGTGAAGTCGGGTGTTTGAGGAGATCACGCCTCTGCCTCGTCCATGCGCTGCCGTGACGGGGGAGAGACACACCTCGGGGGGCGTCCGAGAGCGCGTGGTTTTAAAAACTACCAAGAGCTGTTTATTTGTGGTGTAAAGTAACAAATTACAAAAACCTACATTTCTGTAATTGAATAGTTTTTTTTTTTTCTCAGAAATTGGAATTTAGTGAGTAGATTTGATTTGTTTTTTTTGTTTGTTTGTTTTTTTTTACTTGAGTACATTTCTAGATCTGAATCTGTACTTTTGTTGCGTTCATTCAATGTTTGATTCGGAATTTAAAACTTAAAATCAAAATTCCGCCCAATATTCTTGGTTTTTATGTTATAGTGAATGCAAAAACAATGTGAAAAAGCGCGTATTTTTGTTTTAAAACACCGTAAAACGAGAAAATATGCTTTTGTAGCTTTTAAATATTTGTTTATTCCAAGCAAGTGCTGTAATTAAAAATCACATAATGAAAAAAAATGCCCGTATTGTCATTAACATTTTATTCGTTTTAAGAGCTAACCAAGCTGGTGGTCCTTTCAAGTAAAAATGGCTATGTTTGAACCAGTTGAGAAGTTTATTTGCGAGATGGAGCAACATTTTTAGAGATCTTGAACAAGATTTTGTTCGCAGCGAAACTTGTGCATTTTTTTCACAGGGCATGTGATCAACACTTGGTGACCGCCAGGTGGCGAACCTGTACTTCTAAATGAATACTGACGCATAAAGAAGAAGAGAATCTTTTTCATTTTCGTTTCAAGAATAAAAAATAAAAAACCAATTTTCATTTACAAACCAAAAATAAATATATTTTTTACAAAATTAAATATATTTATACAAACGAAAACGTAAATATCATGTGTGTCCCACATGGTCAGAAGAATGAAGCCAAACCGCGGCGATCGCCCCCACATGGCTGGCTGCAGTATAATTTACTTCCAATACAAGTCTTTCGGAAAAATTAACTTGAACTTAATATGACCCTTTAAAAAAAATCCTCAGAACTTACTGAATTAACACAGCTATTGATTGACAGCTATTCAGAACTGAGTGGTCTTAGTGAAAGATCATTTAGATCAAACTCTTGTTCAAGATCTCTGAAAATGTTCCAGTTTGTATCATCTCGCAAAAAAGCTGCTTAAATGGTTCAAGGGCAGCCATTTTCTACTTGAAAAGACTATCGTATCGTCTACAATAGGCTTTAAAAAAAAGTTGGTGGAGTTAGATGACATCACAGATGGGATGGAGTATATTCCACCTTCCTATTTTACTTTTTTTGTGTGTATCTTTTTGTAAATTACTTTATATGTTGTAGTTTTATATGTTGGCAATAAAAAAAAAAACCTTCCTATTTTACACGTGTTTTTGAGACCAGATCAAGCTATTGTTTTCAGATCATGACCTCTTTACATTTTTTTTATATTTGAGGATTGTGTTTTAATTCACAAATTTCCATTAATTAACATGATTTAAAATGAGAATTTTCTTAAATCTCATACGTGGAAGTATTCTCATTTATTTAGTGTTCATTTATTTCTGCATAGATTGATTATTAATGAGGATGTAAGTCCAAGGACCTGCCTCACAGTAACTGAGAAAAATGTTATTTCTGATGTACGCTGTACATGTAAGCTGCATGTCTGACTGTAGAGCCATATGTTGAAAGATCAGACTTTAGCAGTTGCTAAAATGAATAACTTTATTATAAATTGTACAAAGTTGTGTAAAAACAATGGTTACATTATTCAGACAGCTTCTATTCTTCCAAAATGATAACTGTAATAAGTGCAATTATACTGATAAAGCATAAAAACAGAGATGGACAGATATCGAAGCTCCAGAAATTATGATCTCCATGTACAGACAGTGAGGGGGTGGAGGTTCTGCAGGGTCCTTTCCTTAAGAAGACATCAGCAGCATCTTAACAATGTAGTATACATTTAAACATGGATAAAATTCTGGTTTTGTGCTTTTCATTTATTTACATTCTGGCTTTAAATAAAGGCTTGTGAGAGACTGACTGACAAGTGTTGATTAGCTCCCTAAATGCCTGTAACTTAAGATTCTTAGTCATTAGCCAACTTTAGCCATTGTCGAGACATTCTAGTCTTAATGTCTTGCCAACTTTAAATGTGTACTAAGATGTTTTTACCCCTCCCCTTCCTCACTCTTGTTAGGGCTGCAAAAAATCTGATCTAACCACATTTTAAAAAAAGAGACAGTAAAGGAGTTTTATCAGAAAGTGGAGGCAACTCACTTCTCTTGGTCCATTGATGGCATTTTCATGTTTGTTGGCAGATTTTCATCATGACCAATCCAGCAAACATCACATAATGTCTAAAGACTAACACAGTTCCCTAAAAAGAAAGCAAGAGTTTATAAAGCTTGATATGACCTTCATGAAGGTATACATTCATTACATTCATTGACTGTATGTAAACAGTTGAAATCTTCAACCAATCACATATATTTGCTGCGCCCATGTCACACCTCTGTGCAACATTTCCCAATTTTCATTTATTCTGAAGTGATGCACTTCCAAAGAAGGTGGAAAATCTTTCATCGGAAACCTAGAGGTGACCCAATCCTTGTGGTGCCTACCATCCAATCCTGATCTCACGAAAGAGTGGATAAAGTTTTCTTATCAATGATAAGTCTATATTATGGTCCAATAATGAATTGTTTTAAATACCTTTTGGAGAATTTTCCATCTTAAAACATATAATTCAGTTTAATGTGTGTGGGTTTACGAATTAAATATAAAATGAACCATAAAGACCATTTAATTTTATGTATAAATCTATTCATATTATAAAAGAAGAATGCCTTCAGCCATTTAGGATTAATGTGAGATGTTTAGGGATTAATAGTTACCGTATCAGGAAGAACGCTGTAAACATTATAGTTAGGCAATGTTTCAGTGCCATCTGAAAAGAAAACAAACCATTTCATGTGTTTAATTGCTTATATCAGTCACAAGCATTTTAATATAAGTATATATCTATATTTCCTGAGAAGAATGATACGATCCAATTTTATCTTTTATGGGAGAAAAACATTAAATAACACTCAAAATCAAATATTTTAATTAAACCCAGCAATAGCAATCTAGTCAAATGTAATATCGAATGGAAGATAATATCCAGTTAGGAAATAAAAAATCTAACTACTTTAACTCTAAAAAACAGACAGAAGAGAGTATAAACCAAGCATTTGGAAACCTTTAGTATATCTCTAATGTAACTCACTGTACAAATAGTAGTCGAACGTAGAGTTGTAGTCGTAATCTGGTGTTGGCGTCACATCTTCATAGATTTCACTGCAGAATGCGCCACCTAAAGGGCAAAAGAAACTCTGTCTTTGAATTCATTTTCATCAGTGGGAGACATTGAAAAAATAGAAACTGCATTTGAAACTGATTTCCACTTATTCCAAAGCATCATGACGTTTATCGTAATTAGATTTCAACTAACATCTCAGGAAGGATTTCGTCCCACTGTAAGGTTTTGAAGGTGATTTGTAAACCTCAGTTCCATTCACAGGTTTTCTAAGAGATAAGGCAAGTGTGTTTGGGGTAATTTTATTCAGGTTTTCTTTGGAATTCAGGTTAGGAGACTCTGGGACTTGACGCTTATTACGCTACTAGACAAAACTATTTGACTATAACACATCTGTTTCCTCTTGAAAGTTGTTCCCCATTTTGGGTGTCTTTACAGTTTCTCTGGATCATGCCGAAACATAGGATTGGGAACTCCATGGCCGCCATTTTAAATTAGGGTGGAAAAACTACTTTTGCAAACTCCTCACAGACTGTTTGTCTGATTCTCACCAAAAACAAAATTGGAACATCCTCATTTCGCATTGATAGAAGTTAAAGGTTTTTGGTAAACTTTGACTTTCGAAACTTAAAAGTTGAACTTAAACTTTTGGTTTTCTCTCTTTTGTCTCTCTGCAGTTTGTTAGCTCTTTAGCATTCTAAGTGTTTTAAAGCTATTAAAGAAACATTTTCTTTGATATCTTCTTAAACCTTGCTTACAGCGTCTTCGTGTTCCTTTAACATTCAGGGGTTTCGAAGGTGGCTTTATCACAATGTTTCGTTGGCATTGTGCCAAGTTGACTCTGAAGGTGCATCTCTGCGATCATCAATACCTAAGCTGACCCAAAACATCAGTGTGCAACAGCGCCACCTAAAGGTAAACTTATGCAACCTTTAAAAAGAGCTCAAACCATTTTAAACTATCGATTTTGTCATTGATCTTTGTTTTTCGACCAATGCTTGGCCCCATATTTCTGCTTTACAGTTATATTTTTTGTTAAATTTTAGTTTCCTGGAATCTATCGGAAGTGAGTATTCATAAAGCGATAAAATTTGAATTCTATTTAATAATATCATCTGTATGACTTTATCATCTGACCCCATAGTGACTCTCCTGATTAAAACAACACGAATGTTGGGAAGCTGTGAACACTGAGCTTTGGCCAAGAGCGTAAAGCTTCTCATGCCTCCTCTCTGGGCTTGTGTTCAACCCATGCTGCTTTTCATTCCAAAAACAATGATAGATGCTCCGACTGAGAATATTGAGTAGGACATGAAAACACCCACAGGACTGGTTTCCAGGGTGCAGCCTGCAGCCTTGTTGTTTTACGATAAATATCACAAGTTTCAGCCAGTTTTAGTCTCATATGATGTGTTCAGACTCGTCTGGTTTCTGATTTTTCAGTTACTGACTCTAAGAAAAGATTTATTGTAATTTCATTCTACACAAGATCCCTCAGCTCTGCTGTTTTAAAAACAAATGGAGTGTGCAGGTTCATTCCAGCTTTAAAAAGCTCTTTTTTTTATAAAGGGAACTAAAGCATTGTTATAAGTGAAGCTACTAATGAGCTTTAACCGCTTCATCATTTATTACCGCATCCATTATAATAGACATCATCAATGCTTATTTTGCTTCTGGAGAATTTCACTCCATTTAAACCGGTTTTCCAGGTATTAATCCACGATTTATGGTTATGGTTGTGTTTGCATTTTCAGGATTCTGCTAAAGGTTTAGGCAGGTGTGAAGAAAATTACCCTTTAAAAATTAAAGAGGTTCATGTTATAGAAAAAGTATTGTTCTTAGATAGAACAGGCAGTTGCATCGCAAACAGTAAGTTACTTCACCACCAGGAAGTTACAGACTCCTTAAATGAAGTTGACGGACATACATCTTGCCTTCTTCTGCTTATCCTGAGAGAGACATGCAGCAGGCTGTTCTCTCCTGAGGAATTTTCCCTTCCTCCCCCATTCTCTTTCTCTTTTGTCTCTCTGCAGTTTGTTAGCTGTTTAGCATTCTAAGTGTTTTAAAGCTATTAAAGAAACATTTTCTTTGATATCTTCTTAAACCTTGCTTACAGCGTCTTCGTGTTCCTTTAAGATTCAGGGGTTTCGAAGGTGGCTTTATCACAATATTTCAATAACATTCATCATTGCCGTAAGCTCAGAAACCATGTTACCCATGCTTTTGCCAGCTATCTACTGCCCGGAGAAGTCTAACCAGATGGCGCTGGACTCACGAGTCAAAATTTGAAAGTTAAACATTTGAAAAAGGCAGTTTGTCTGGTCAATGCTGAAGAGTGGTACAACAATGAGTATCTGCAGGTAACAGTGAAGCATGGTGGATGTTCCTCGATTGTTTGGGCCAGCATGTATGCAGTTAGTTCAGAATTAATGGTAATTTCAATGCTTGGAAATACAGGCAGATGCAATACCACCAGGGAGGCCAATGATTGGTACCAAAGTTATTCTGCAGCATGACAATGACCCCAAACAAACAGCCAAAGTCGTTAAGAGGTATAAAAAAGAACATAGGGCTACAGAAGAACATGGAGAGATAGAAGATCTTTATCTTTCACTTTTTGTTCATTGCTTTGTTTACAGCATTTTTCACACCTACCCAAAAGGTTTGCATTCAGTCTGTTGTAATTATTGTCCATATGCATGCCATGAAGATGAATGTACTGTTTATTGAACTATATTTATGTATTCTTATTTATATTATTAAATGATTAAATTAGGCAATATTCAAGATAGAAAGCGTTAAGGTATTATTCACACTTTTTACATGACTACGCAGGGTGTAAAACAGACCCATATCACTTTAAAATGTAATACTTCATTTTATACATTGAATCCATGTCATTAGAAGGTGTAAACTAATATGATTTGGGGTCAATAAAATTGAAATCATGACATTCTGATTACATAGAAATAATAAAATCAAGCAAATTCAAAGCAATTTTTTTTTCAATTTACCTGGTCTTTCAAACCCCTCCCTCATATTGCTTTATTAATCTTATCTTGTGTGTGGGGGTTAAAAATGTACAAATTTACAAAGATTTTCCAATAAGTTTGATATTTAAGATTGAATTTCAATTCTTCTTTTGAAAAGCAAGAAAAATGATTTATTACGATATTTGCTGCTGAAAGAGTTTTGTTCATGAAAGGACAAAGACTAGTGCGTTTTTCATGGTTTTAATGCGAACTCAGTGTAATGTAACGATCAGATTGTCTTGTAAACCCTGTCCCAGCAGAAATCAATGGGACTGACCATGGAACGTATCGACACATTCTTCTACAGGTAGAAACACGACGTGGAGAAAGAAGAAAAATGTCCATTGGTAATTCCCTCCTTTTATTTCCATTGTCGTATAGAGACACACTACCTTGGGCTACAGTTTGTTCAGTGTGAAATAAATCCTGTGTAGATGTGTTCTTGCAAAGCACCTGATGAACTTTTATTGGCACTGTTTAAAGCAATAATTCAACCAAGAAATAACTCATTTGTCTTCATTTACTCACCCTACGTTTAATCCTTTGTATGTGGAAGTTCCTAGTTGGGTCAAAGACGCAGAGCTCAAACAAAACAACCTGGCATTCTAGTTTATACTTTCCTTCACTGTTCATTTTTTACTCAAAACTGGGAAATTATCTCCAGACAGTGAATCAGCCATGATTCACTGGTACTTACCACTGACCGTGCTTTTCGTAATAATGGAGGAGTGTAGGAGTGTGTGTGCGTGTGTGTGTGTGTGTAGCTTGAACATTGGCCTTTCCTGTGACTGTAAATCTTCCCTTTTTTATCAATGAGAGCTGGGAAGTCATCAGCTGCTGAAAATCCATGTGACCAAAAATAAGAATAAGTTGAGCTATGCAATGATAGAATTTTTGAAACAGGTTGCATTCCTCTTGGTTTTCATTTGTAGTAGGAATGAGTTGAAACCCTCCACAAATGGTGGCCGTGTGATTGATCAGATGAATTTCTTTAATTCACAGATCAGACCTATCCTTGTCAAGTATGATAAATGCACCATATGTGTGCCAAAACTGGTACAGGGTGTTCAAAGATTATGGATTTCTATGAATGAAAGTGACGTCTTTGAGCCTGAAGTTGATGTAGATTGACAAAATGGTGTGGATTTCTTTAACCTGGTGACTTTCCTTTCCTAACCAAGTGTGTATTTCAACCAGATTTGGTGTAAATGTGTACAGATGGACAAGACCTGACCAACCCTAGACAAGAAGGTTATAGGACCAAAATTGCTCAAACATAGTGAATGTATATACATGAAAGTCAGATGGGCCTGTAAATTTAAGTTGGGCCTGTGGGTAAAAAATGGTACAGGTTGGTCCAAAGTTGTGGATTTCTATAATGAACAGTCAAACAAGACCTGACCTATGCTGGGCAAGAAGGATACGAAGACCAAAGTTGGTGCAATTTATGTGGGGTGTGTGTGCCCAAATTTGTACAGGGTGTTCAAAGATTATGGATTTCTATGAATGAAAGTGACGTCTTTGAACCTGAAGTTGATGTAGATTGACAAAATGGTGTGGATTCCTTTACCATGGTGACTTTCCTTTCCTAGCCAAGTGGGTATTTCAACCAGATTTGGTGTAAATGTGTACAGATGGACAAGACCTGACCAACCCTAGACAAGAAGGTTATAGGACCAAAATTGCTCAAACATAGTGAATGTATATACATGAAAGTCAGATGGGCCTGTAAATTTAAGTTGGGCCTGTGGGTAAAAAATGGTACTGGTTGGTCCAAAGTTGTGGATTTCTATAATGAACAGTCAAACAAGACCTGACCTATGCTGGGCAAGAAGGATACGAAGTTGGTGCAATTTTTGTGGGGTTTGTGTGCCTAAATTGGTACAGGGTGTTCTAAGGGTGGGAATTTCTTTAAATGAAAGTGAGGTAATGAAGCAAAATTGGGGCAGTTTGGTCAAATTGTGTGGATTTACAGTTAGTCGACGACTAGTAAGTGGCATTACCCTAGTTAAGTGAAGTCTGTGAACCAAATTGGTACTAAATAGTGTGGATTTCTTTATAGTGGACATTTAGTGATTGACCTTCTCCTTTAAACCAAAATTGATGCAAATTAGTTAAACGGTAATGGACAGACGGACAAGACCTTACCAACCCTAAGAAGGGGATATAGACCAAGATTGGTCAAAGACTGTGGATTTGTGTGCATGAAAGCCAGATGGGCCTGTAACTTTACGTGAGGTCTGTTGGCCAAAAATGGTACTGGTTGGTGCAAGGCTTTGTATTCCTAAACACAACAGTGAGGTCTTTCAAAAGATAATGGTGCAGATTGCGAATTTCTTTAATGGACAGTCAGACAAAACCTAGTGAGTGCCCTTCCCCAGGCGAAATGGGTCTGTGAACCAGAATCAGAGCAAATCATTTAAACATTAATGGACAAGACCTGTGCGTAGACGAGTAGGTCATATGGTACAAAGTTGGTGCAAATTGGTAAAAGATTGTAGATAAATGAAAGTCATATAGGTCTAGTTTGTATCTTTAAGTGGGGTCTTTCGGCTAAAATGGTACAGATTGTTCAAAGGTTGTGGATTTCTATAAATGACAATGAGATTCATGGACCAGAATTGGTGCAGATTGGTTAAATGGTGTGGATTTCTTTAATGGACAAACAAGATCTAGTGAGTGACCTTTCCCGAGACAAATGAGTTCTGGGAATCAAAATTGGTGCAGGTTGGTCAAATGGTGTGGATTTTTTTTTTTTTTTTTTTTACAAAATGTGATGTACCCTTTCAAATTAAGTGGGCTTTGTGTGCCAAAGTTGGTACAGGTTGTGTACAAATGTTGTGTGTCTCTTAATATGAAACAGAGGTCTGTAAACAAATAATGATATTGACAAGATGTAGAACTATACAAAACAAAATTGATTATTTAATTTACACCCACGTAAAAAAAGAATACTGGTTCCTCCATTGCCAATGATTTGTCACCAACAATTTACAAGACTAGCCGAAACAGCACATTGCTGGGGAAAAAAGAGTTTTCCATAAAGTTTGCAGAGGCAAATTGTGATTTCCAAATTGTGGCCCATTTTTACAATTGTTTTGTCTATAATATCAGAACTCATGCCATTTTGAAGCAATACAATGATGAGAAAACAATGCCACGATGCCCATCCTATCTCCAAAGTGTAATCTCTGTTCTGTGTTGGCACTACGCTTGAGTGCTGTTGGCATCTTAACTTCAGTGCTATTCTGGATGTGCCAAGAACAGGCTTGAAATTCTTGCAGGATTCTTCAGGATGAAGATAGTGGTTTCAATATTGCAGTGGAAATTCCCTGCAAATGCCATCTGTGTGAGCCATGCCAGTCATGGCCCCAGCCTAGATAACCCCTTCTGGATTGTTTGCGTATTGTTCCAAGAGTTGTTCTCTAGTGTCATGGTTTTTCATAAATTATTCTGATATTTAGTTTGAAATGTTTCTATTGTTTTCAAACGCAATGTTTTCATCATGAAGGGTTTATCTACAACACAAATATCACCTAGAGACGCATCATTGATATCTGATAGGACTGTTGTGCTCTTTGGTCACATGTTCTTAATTGCCAAGAGAAGCAGCATGAAAGCTCTCTGACATTTCTTTAGTGGCCTACTTTTCTGCCATAATCCCAAGAAAGCTTATGACAAATCCACTCGGAATGAAAAATAAATAAAGTTGAACACAGAGGTAGAATCTTATGAAAATACACACTGTATCCTGCAGAATAAATGTATGGAAAGAGTACAATGCTCCAGCTCTGTGGCAGATTAAAGGGGCAGTTTGTTGTACTTACCCCAGATGAGGTGCAGCAGTAGAGCCCCAGAGAGCCAGAGAGATTGAAGTCGTGAGAACATGCTGGAGGAGAGACCCGGAATGATCCTGTTTTTCTCTCTATCTGTCTTTATAGGAGCATGTGCTGGGGTGAAAGGGTGGGAGAAGAGACAGCATGGGGAGGGATTGAACAGTTACGGGAAAACGACATGAGAAACGGTTCAAGTTTTGATATCCGTGAAATACTCGAGTTTTGCTTGCGTAATATTTCAAACCAATTATTCTCTTTCAGTTTTCTTTCTGGTATTGAGCATAATTATTTATTGCCATTTTTCAGCATGAGTTTTATTAGTTTTATGCTTTTTGGGTCTTTGGAGGCTTTGAACTCAAGTTTCACACTGACAAATCCAAGCATGCTCTAGACACTATCAGAAGTTACATCTTGACGTGTTCCACTTGATTTAATTGAGCTTTCATGGTGTTTTAAGGTCTAAAAGTTACTTACCACAAGAATTACGTTCATCTACTTGGAATGAAAATGAATTCCTTCAAGTTGAGGACAATCTATTTTGTGATTAATTTGTATACTTAAAAATATTGTTAGTCTTCTATAAATGCACTTGCTGTCGTTATAGACCTCCTAGATCTGCCAGACATGAACTTGTTTGCAGAACAGGTTTCATTTGCCCCTGGGTCAAGACGTTATGCAAAACTTTCAAAAACATTTTTATGCCTTTTATTCAAAACAATTATCTTTGAAGGGGTTTTCTGATGGATTTTGCTGCCCTACCGTTATTGTGTGCCTGTGCAGGCCTCAAGGTTTGAAAAATATTTCTCAGAATCCATAGCCCTACTGTTTGTTGTAGAAGGTATGGGTTCGAGGATTTGCAGATGAAATTAACAACATGAAAGCATGGATCCATCCTGCCTTGTATCAATGGTTCAGGCTGGTGGTGGTGGTGTAACGGTGTGGGGCTACATCTGATTGCTACTTCCAGAAGGATAATGTGCCAAACACTTCAATTATCTCTGGTTTCCTGAACATGACGTTGGGTTCCCTCCACAGTCACCAGATCTCAATCCAGTAGTTCACCTTCGGGGTGTGGTAGAATGGGAGATTTGCATCATGGATCTGCGACCGACAAATCTGCAGCTACTGGGTGAAGCCATCATGACCCTATCGACAAACTCTGTGAGGAAAGCTTCCAGTAACTTGTTAAATCTACACTACAAAGGATGAGTGCAGTTCTGAAGGCAAAAGGGGTCCAACCCGGTACTAGCAAGGTGTACCTAATAAAGTGGCCGGTGAGTGTATGTTTAAAGTTGGCAAGGACACTTAAATCTGTAACTAAATCCAAACAGTTTACGCTTAAAGGACGTGTGTTGAGCCTTGTTGACTCAAAGTAAATGATTGATCTGCCCACAAGATGGCGCCAAATGTTGTACCATATACAGTTGTGAGACATTGTTTAGCAACACAGCTTAGTTTTATTCTCAAAATGATGAATTTTTTTGCAATACGGCCCACTGTTTAAAAACAAACAATAGTCAAAAAATATTCACAACATTTGTGGGATATCAACATGTTACCTGAGGAAACAATACTCCTCACCACTAGAAGGCGCAGCACCTGTGGAATATCAAACACCAGTCGTTTCACCTGGGATTGTGAAGATGGAACGGATGAATTGGTGGATATTAGAAAGAAACCTTTTTACAGGTATGGTTTTACAGGTGGTGACAACTGTGTTCATCATTTCTGGCTGATACGTGGTCATTTATGCCCTTTGCCAGTTCCCATCACAACTAGAAGGAGCATGAGGAGGTGTCTGCAACCATAAAAACGTGAGGGATCTGTGTGCAGGAATATGAGCAGAATAATTAAACATTTCTTTGTCAGAATGTTAGTTGGTACCTATAGTGGGTTTACAATAGGGCCCAACATTTTGCATAGCAACTCATGGCTTCATGGTAAGCGTTTAAACCCATCTTGAACTGAGATAGTTTCATCCCATTTCCGGTCCAAAATTATCCTTCAAATAGTTTTACAGATTTTATAGCCACAGGTTATTATGTAGTCTCTTGGTAAATCTTAATGGACTGTCCAGATTGGGATTTATTAAATAGCTGAATTTGTTAAATAATGCGTGAAATCTCTTACCCTGGCAAACCAAATAATAGGTAAATAATTACAAAATGATTAGCTCTCTTTTGGAAAGATGATCGTTTAAAGGAGTTTGTTGGGTTTTGCTTGATGTAAAGGGATTAGAAATAATATAAAACATATTTTTCATGTTTCTTTTCTGGAGCTCGCAGTGTATTTTTAGTACTTTCTTCGTGCCTTTAGTTGTATAATGCAGCAAGTATATGCTATGATCCCAAAATCTTGACAATTTGACTTAATAAAATGTGGCTAAAGGTGTAAACAGCACACTCCTCTTTACAAGTGTCTTGTGGGAGCACATGGGGTAGGTCTAACATCTGTGGTCTCCACCCTGCAGGACCCTGCTTCTTCCTATCACCCACAGGTAACCATGGTAAGGTTTTTGTGTGTGTGTGTGTGTGTGTGTTAGATAATTTTAAAATGATAAGCTTTATAAACCATTTTAAGTACATTTCAAAGCAGTTCCTAAACTAGTTGGTTTGCTAGTTAGCAACAGCTCTTTAGCTAGTTAATGATGATTTGTGCAATATCTTTAGTTTGTTGTAAGAAATTGTCACTGGAGCTTTACACCTCCATGTGTGTGCTAGAGGAGGAAGTTTTATTTTAAACTGAACTTTGAAATGGAGAACCACTATCTTCTTAAACCCATGACAGGGACGCGTATTTGCAGAAGTGAATCTTGCAGCAGCCTGTAATGTGAGGTTTGCTCACATTTGTCCAAAAAGATGTTTACACATAATCCTGAGCATTTTAAGTATTTGTGTATAGCAAAATGAATCTTCAACGCTTTCATTATTCAGATAAAACTGAATCTCCACACTTTTAAATTCTTGGTTTTTATGTTTTGTCTCAAACTGTTTGCAAGCTGTTTACACAGCGGTGAAACTATTTGACTCCCTACTTTTTTCATTGTATAATCTGTTCTAATGTAATGGTTGGTTTACTTCAGTAGCGGTAAACAAAACAACAGCATGACAATGACCCAGAACGCATAGCTAAGGTAACAAAGTAGTTGCTCCGGAAGCACATTGGTGTCCTGGAGTGGCCTTCATCCTATAGAAACTCTGAGGAGGGAGGTTTGCATATGAAAAAAAACCTGATGGAGGGATGTTTTGGTGGCAACAGTTCGAACAGGGAGTCATGTTCTGGGCATTATGGAGGTCTTCCAATGAAGAAGGAGTATGCATCACTTACTGAGAAATTTCTTTTCAAACAGGAAGTCCGTTTTACCCACAATTCAATGTAAAAGATAATACGTTTGTCTTAAATAATGTTCAACAAAGGCAAATCTCTGAAAATATCAAATTGTTTATATCCTGTGTTTCGTGGCCCTTTAAAAAGTCTTAAATTTGACACAGTGAAACCTTAAAAACCCTACTACTTGTATTGTAATGTAGTTTAATTAATGCTAATGAGAACTTTCCGAAGTTAACAAGTAAAGAATTCCGGAACATCAGCTGAGGATCACTTTAATTGCACAAGTGGTTGAGTCTCAAGTACATCAGCAAAGTTCTGGTCCTGAGCTTACATCCAGGCCATCCGAGTCCTGTTTACAATTAGCTAATGAAACATGAAAATCTACACAGAGATCTACAACGCTCCACATAAATGAGATTTGCACAGGCAGGAAGAACAAGGCCTGTTCCAGCAGCTGGCCATCTGACAGAGATAACAATTTGTGGGAAACAAATGGAAAATTCTGCCTTTTTTTGCGTATGTGCATTGAAATGAAGAACACTCGTTTGTTCCTTTCTGATGCTGTCCGGTGCACCACAATAACTGAGAAATGTTCCTCTTTTCACATTTGAGCAAAGTTCAGAAAGTTTGTGACATCCGATGAACAATCTTATGGCATACATAGAGGAAAACATGAAATTTGCATTTAGGTGGTAATGTGTACACACAATAAACATTACCATTAAAGCAGAGGAGCATTTTGGCTTGGTTTCTGTCTGTCCTATGGGAAAGGAGATGTCAGGATTGTGCTTGATGTAATCGAATATGTTTCCTGACGATGCTGGAGTAATCGGTTCACCGTCTACTGGCACTGTCAGAAGGAAATAAGATCATACCACGACCAGCGGAGAAAATAAACCTGATTACTTGCTTACAGACAGGAGTTTTTGAGGTACAGAAAACCTTTGGCATCTGCATGGCGATACGACGATCAAAAAGAATGAAATGTAAGCGCTAGAGAACACAGAGTATCAGTCGATTGTTGCCGGTTTTTTTTTTTATCTGTCGTTTGTGCTTTGTTACCTTTGGAAGAGTAAATGTGCATTTTATTACCAGAAGATTCCAGAAGCGCGGTTTCAAGGTGAAAGGATTCAAAAGCAAGAACTCTCCTTGAAGTCTTTCTCTACAAAAAAGCACTTTACAATAAAATATACAAAAAAATATAACACTGTTTATAATCAAGTTTTCGTAGCAGATCTGTACCAATAGAATTGTGCAAACACATGATTTAGCTACTAACTGTAAAACAAGGGGTTGAACCTGGCAAGACCTGCCCTTTAATTGTTTACCACAACAGCGTCCCACACTTCCCTAAGGAGCTCATGAAAACATACTCTTCCTTTTTAAACAAAAAACAAAAAAAAAACCTTATTTTAATAATATAAGTTGTAATTCGGATTTGTTATGTTAATATTGTAATGTTTGTTTTGTTGTACGCTGACCTTGAGAAAGGCAGCTGATATTATTCTTAATCATAGCGTTAAATTCTAGTGTATTGTTTTAAAATGTATCTGCAGAAATAATTTTTAAAAACTCTTTATAGATACCAAATTTGTGTGCATGTTTTATTTTTAGTTGTTTAACTACATTTTTGTAGTTTTTCTTTTAGAATACACAAGAGTAATGCGAAAAATACATATATTTACGATTAATTGTATGATCACATTTTATATATGTTAAAAATGCAGGTAAAATCATGAAGAAAATAAAACTGTTTTTACATGGTTGTGCTGTTTTTAATCCGTTTTAAATGTCAAATTATTATACATTTGTGTCAAAAAACATATTTGTTAAGGAACTTATTTTAATGGAATTCTACCATAAAATACAATTGGTTATGGTAAATTATTTGTAATAATTTTTTTTTAATAATCTAAACCTTGCATAGATCAGATACCCACTTAACCCTTTAAGACCAAACACATCAAGGAGATGCATTTTACCAACACATTTTCTGTTTATGAAATAGCAATGTTCATAAAACCAGAATTTTTAGATGTAATCTCAGTCTATATTCATTCTTTGGAGTGGAGGAGGGGCACATTTTGATAAATACTGATGTTCCGAAGTTCCAAAACAGATTAAGACTTTATGATTTATTTCAGAAACATTTTTCTTATAATTGAATGGTTTTTTTATGTTTATTTTTCGGTATCTGGCCATACTTGTATTTATACATAGCACCTTTTTTTTTTATTTTTAACATTAGTATTAATGACAGGGAATATATTCAAAATATATTATGGTGCTTCAATTTTAGTTTAGCGTTTAAACATTTTTTTTAAACATTTTTAACAAACCAAGAGTTTTTTTTAATTTTCATTTCATATATGAAAATCAGTTTTGTGCTGTTGACTGTGAAATTATTATGCACTAGTGTAACACTATAATACATACATAAAAAGGTAAAATATTGAAGCAGGTTTCCTCTTTTTTTTAAGAGTGTTATGTTTTTAAACATGTAAATCAACCAGTTTCAGCTATAGGTCTTAAAGGGTTAAGTTGCATGTAATGTATTGGTAAAAAAATCTGAACATAAAAACCTTTGAGCTCTTTTAAAAGTTCAAAACGCAAGTTGCATATTACGTCTTTAAATAAGTGTAAGGCAGCTTTTTGATTTGTAAAGATGTTTTCAGAAATTCCACTTTAGGTGTTTGGGACGCATCGTTAGCTACAGTAGATTGTCTGTTCTGCCTCTTAGGTTGGAAAAGATGCTTGACAGCGCCACTCTTGTTTTACAGTATTCTCCATAGTGCAAATGCATAATTATTGTTAATCATTTCCTTTACTGCATGGAGCCTCATCTTTAATGGCAGCTGTTTCCTCCTCCACTCTCTGCTGCAGCACTGGCACAGGACGTCATCAGTGTTCTTCTTAGCGGCTTTGTGAAAGGACAGAGAGCACCCGTGCTCTTCCGTGAACTTTCCACCGGTCGCCTTTGGCGTCATCCTGATTACCTTTTATTATGAGCTTGATTTGTGTTAATAGCAGAGCTGGGAGTTAGTAAAAAGACCCATGGAGTAAAGACCATTTTGAAACAAAGATCCTCCAGTGTACTTTGAAATCATTCACATTGTGATTGGCTGGTGTTTTTCACCTCGCCGAACCCTGATGGGCTTCTCAATGGCTCTGTGCGGCTCCCATCCAGCAGAAACAACTTGAGAATGATCTGCTTAGTCGAAGAACCCAGATTTGCTCTTGAAGTCTTTATCCAAACACACTTAGCTCATATTTTGGTCTGAAATGAAACTAAAGCAGGAAGAGTGCAACAAGAGATGATGTCCAAGTCTTCACATCATGCTTTTCCGGTGGTTTAGATTCCCGTTCTGGGTTGGACAGAGCACGGCTGAAGGAACAGAGTCCAGCTGCTTGTATAAAGCTCTAAGTTCTTTCACTTCTTCCAGTACGTCTCGAGCTTGGTCCCAGGTAGACGCAGCCTCCTCCAGAAGCCTCTGTGCTTCCTTGCGCTGGCCACCAGGACTGGAGATCTTCCCAACGGATGTGCTCTTCCCTTTGGCCTGCACCCGCACCTCCGTCAGCAGCTCTTGAGTTCTCTCCAGCTTCTTTGTGATGAGGTCTTGGAGCTGGCTGATGGGCTGCACGGGAACAGAGGTGGAACAGTGAGGAAGTGCTCGAGTCTCACAGTGTGTGAGGATCTCGTCCAAGGAAGCGCATCGGTTCTTCTCAGACGCTGTTGTTTTTTTGCGGAGCTGTGGCGTCCGGTGGTTCTCAGACCAGTCGAAAGTGCTTTGGCTTTTCCGTGGCAAACTTTGTGACTTTCCTGTGGTCTCGCTAGAACTCGACAACTTGGAGGTGTCTGCGTTGGGGTTTTGAGAATCTGCGGTACACTGAGTGGAAGCCGTATCGACAACGTCCTCGTGAGAGTCCTGACTCTGTGCTGCAGGGACATCTTCTTCCTGGATGAGGTCAAGTGTCAGCATTCCATCCGAGTTTGTGGTTGAAGCCTGGAGAAGGTGTGGTAAGTTAGGAATGCCTTCCAGAAAGTCAATCGTGTTGAACAGGAGTCGTCAAACTCAATTCCTCAAACCCAACACAGTTTAGCTCCAACACACCTGATGAAGCTTGTTAAGTCCTTCAGACTGGTTGCAAACTTCAGGGTTGGAAGTAAACTGTGCAGGGCTCCAGCCCTCCAGGAGTTGAGTTTTACACCTCTGGTGTAGAGCAAGCAACTGTATTAAAACTTACCACAGCCATGAGGTGTCCACGGGTGGGCAAACGGCGGGTATGTGGTATCTTTGCTCTGTCACGTGTTGGATGGGCTAACAAGCTGTCCTCTTCCACAGTCACCTAAAAGGGTCAGACAAAGTGTCCTGAGAGGAAGTACAGATAAACTAGCCTGTGGGAGGAGGGGTAGTCCATCGATCAGCCAATCAATGAGGCTTTTTATGATGTTGAAAGAGTCACACTGGGATTCAAGGCGAAATGATTAAAGTGTCTCCTTACGGGAGTTCCACAAGGTTCAGTTATTGGTCCTCTGCTCTTCTCAAGCACTTTCCTGGGTCCTATCATCCAGAACCTTGGCTTCTCCTACCATTGTTATGCTGACAACACTCATTTATATTGGTTTGAAACCTTATGACTCAACAGTTACAACCAGCAATAACCAAGATACTGGTTTGAATTCAGCAAATGAACAGAAGTGGTTCTACCCTCTAAAGCACTTTTTTTCGGGAAACCTCTTGATGATCTGAAAATCTGAGAAACTGTGAAGGAAGTCATTGAAAGCTTGAACTGTAAATGCTGAGACTTTGTGTTCTCAGATGGCTGCTGTTTGTTGACCATGAGGGTATGGCTAATCTCCCCGTGTTTTCCCAGGGCTTATGGACTGAGGGAGGGTGGGGGTAGCACAAAGGAACAAAGAATTTGTGTGTGTGTAACTCCTCAGGTTCTGTTTGCACAGGTCTGAGATAGATTCAAACCAGCATCTATTGCTTGGAAAATGAGAAAGAGACTGTTATCCATAGCATCAATCTGCAGTATACCTCCCGAAGCTTAAGGAGGAGGGTGTATTTCCAATTCATTTACTACCCAAGCTCCATTACCATCAGACCTATGCCCCCAAACCATAGGTCACACAACTATAACCTCCAGGGACAACTTGCTGATGTCTAAGTGGGATTATCTCCGGCATGGAAGATTAACAATCAGTTTAATAATCTATTAAAAGGAAATAGACCTTTCTGGTGTCTGGTCACACATTTCTTAAGCTTAAATAATTATTCAGATTAAATAACGGCTACAGATCAAAGTGTACAATATTTTAGCATTTCCAATTGACCCTTCACTAAGCTCTGTCTCCTTGATAACTGTTTACACCTTCGTTGTTTTTCAAAGGAAGAAAAAGCATGTTTTGGATCAATTTTAGTTCCTGTCCAGACACAGCTGGTAGCTTTGATTTTTCTGCGTGGTTCCGATGCCCATCCCCAAGTAAATGCTGCATTGTTTTCATGTAACTGCTCTTTTTTAAAAATGGTGGTCAAGGCAGGTCATTTTGACAAAGCTATAGGCTCCAATTCCATTCAAATACTATTTTACTGTGCTATCATGGCTTACAGCATGTCACATGCAAGTGTGTTTTTGCAAACTCAATGTTGAATACTCAAATTTTAAAAATGGCACAAATCGACTTCCACCTGTTGGTTTTGTAAAGTCTTTCCAGCAGTTTTGGACGTGATTTTGTTTTTGTACACGGTGTGAGAAAAAAAACTTGGCTTTTGAAACAATGGCTAAATGTCATCAAGAACTTTAGAAATGGGAAATAAAGAGTTTCATTTTGAGATATTGCTTTCTCAGTGTCAGTACACCCCCCCCCCAAAAAAAAAACACAATTTAGACAAGCATTCAGCATCACAATTATTTCAGACACAACCAAATTCAATAAAACCTCATGCAAGTACAAGTACAACTAAAATGATGAAAAGCTTTTTGAATTTATTTCAAGAAATCCACTGTATTTGTATTTGTGCTGATTTCTCATAGTTCTCTGAACCTAAACTTTAAGTAAACTAAAAATGTCCAATACAATGTACTTGTACACTTGACTTCAACCAGCAGTAACAACTTATATACAACTTTCATTTTTACAGCGATTGATACATTCTTTGCCTTCTCCAACAAGAGAAATTCAAATTGTGACTAGAATTTTAACACTCATCACTGAATAGCTAGCTCTAAAAATGTGCCAAGTGTTTGAATCACACCCGGATACGTGTGAAAGGGAAAGCACACTGTATTTCATTTATTTTTTTCAAATCAACCTCTTGTACACTCTGCATGCTGCCTCACGACGTGTCAACTTCAGACGGTTGTGAGTCTGTTTACTGATCCTAACAGCATAGGGTGTTGATCTGGCGGAAGCTGAGAGCTTAGGCGCTTGTACCAGATTAAATCGTGTTTGCTAGTGGAAGGTGAAGGTGAAGACGGCCTCAGATTGAGCTGCTTTTACTCTGAAAGTCATGACTGTCTTCTATATTTGGTGGAGTGATTCATTCTCTCCCACTGTGTGCCAAGCCTGATTATAGTCCAGCTTTTAAATTGAGCAAATCCCTCTACAAACAGACTGTGAGAAGATCAGAGACCGAGAGCGGGAAACTTTGTGATTTAGAAGGTTTTCATTAACATGCTCTTGGAAAGATAGTGAACAGTGATCCATGTTGTTTTTTAAGAGTTTGTGGCAATGGGAAGATTTTATATAGCAGAAAAAAGCTATTTAGTTGAGCTAGTAATGGGGTTGCTAAGGAATTTTTATGTTACTAGGTGAATGTTTACCTTTCCAAGTTAATGAATCCAAGTTAACCTCTTAGTCCGTTAGCTTGTCATTTGAATATAATCTATTTATAAGGTTAGCTTGAAGTGGCTCTAAGACTTAGTGGCTTCTATAGAAAAACAAAATGCCAAATGGTTGCTAGAATTTACCACTGTAGTGATTTTGTTTTTGAGAAACAAGTGAAACAACTTAAAGATAGCAAGGGGTATGTGGCCAAGGCTGACAGGTCTCAAGTACCACAGTATTGTACAATAAAGTTCTATTGATTTGTCACCCAGAAGCAAGTGAACACTTAGCACAGTTAGGACCATCATACGCCAAAACTACCCTATTGAATTGTATTTAAACAAACAAAGTTTTGTAGCACCAAATTAACGCTGCTAAATTGGGTGAGACTGCCTGAGTTTGATGGCATTGTCTAGGATGTTTGTTAACGTAAGCAACTTGGAATCTTGGAATTGTACCAAATTATACAAGAAAATAAAATATTTTATAGGTCTTGGTCCTCTACATAAATGTTCCAAATTTTATCCATGAACTTCCAACACGGTCTGAAATAACAACACAAAACAGCTGAAAATGGGATATTCCAGTGGCTCCTAGGTGGCGCTATAACAGAAACTCTAGATTGCAGATGTGGACTTGACCCAAGCTGCAAGTTAGATCCTGATTGTATGGCTCGGTCATAACAACTTCCAGTATATTTCGAAATTTCAAGAGCCACCTGGTGCATGAAATTTAAAAAAAGTAAAAAAAAAAAAAACTTGCAATTTCACATCTTATTTGTCTTAAGATAAGAATGATGTAGTTTAGAGGTGAAAATATAAAATCTTTGTTAAAGTAGCTTGCAGAATTACCAAATCTTACTCAAATCAAAACTCCCTGTTGAGTTTTGAGTGAAACATGGTTCAAACTACTTCCCTACACGTGTATGAATCACTATAGAGCCAATTATAGAACCCCTTTCAAATGGAAATTTTCACAAGTTCTAATGTGTATGTGACAGAGTTTCTGAGCTTTTTTAGGCCTTAAAATGAGGATTAGAGAAGAAATAAGAGGGTTCATGTATGTTTGCTGATCTAGCACTAATAAGTTGCATTGTATCTAGGACATGGCGTGCTTGGTGTATTACGATTAACAGCAGACAGTATTGGGAGAGTACTATTTACCTCATCCAATATCCGATTCTTGGCTCTTGTGATTGCAGCATTTAAAGCAGTGATCCATGACTCCTTCTCTTCTGGACTAACTGCTAAGAAGACCAAATTGGGAACCTGCGAAGAAGAGACATTTTAGATAATATTCAGTAAGAAATAATTATCTAAAGTAACTGAAAGAAGTATTTCACTTATTGCCGATTTTGAACGTTTTCCAAAGTTATTGAAAGATTTATCTTAGCCCATTACAGAAGACTCTGGAAGCAAGGTTTAACAACAACAAAAAAACGAAACTGCAGCTTTATTTAGCTTTAAACACTGAAGATTCTACCAGCTAAATACTATGCTGCATTGTGGAAAGAGAGAGAAAGGAAGATTGAGAGGGAGGAGGAAAAAAGAGACCCTGAGAGAGCAAAAAGAGCAAAGCCTAGTTGTGCTGCTTTGTTGAAGCAACGTGTAACTTCCTGTTGTGATGTAACTTCCTCTTCCTCGATAAGATTCTAAAGATGTTTTTCAATTAGACCAACAAACAAAGAAGTTATCTGTGTATAAATGTAATGATAGGTTTTAATTCAACAAACATCATCCTCAAAATCTTAAACACTTGAGAAGGCTCTGCAAAGTGACACTTATTGTGAAGCTCTTTATATGTTTAAACAGACAAACATGATTAAAATACATATTCATAACGATTTTTGACAGTTTTCTAAATTAGTGCATGCCCACCCCCCAGTGAAAAATGCACCATACTTCTTTCCCTCACTGTATCCACAACCAAAGGCACGTTGCCAGAGTTGAATGTACTGTAGAGTAAGTATACGGTTTAATATAGAGTTGACCACAATTTTCCTGAAATATTTTCTGTCTAAAGACTTGGTGGAAAGTTCCTCAGCCTTGTGCTAGGTGGACATAAACATGTCATGAGCCTAGCATAAATGAGCAGGTACAGCCATATGGCTCTGTCTGTGGACAGCTGATGCAGCAACAGCATGGGGGAGAATATTAAGGATTACCATATTAGGCAGCAAGAGCCTTACAAACAGCGTCTGCTGGAGCCCTGACAGGCAGCCCTTCTGTTGATGCTGCAGCTGTGTAGATAAGACTTTGCTGTTTGCTGCAACCATGTGTTTGTGAAGTAAATATATATTTTTTGACCATACAAATAACATCACATACTGTAAAGACTATACCAAACCAACAGGTGGCAGTCTATTATAACTCTGAGTCATCTCTGAAGCCTCCATTGAAGTGTCATTAATGATGACCTGGAAATATTTGGTGATCAAACACCATGTTTATGAATGTAATCCTATAAACAGTAGACATCAACGCCGTCATTCGTCTGCGATTACACTGGGTCTTTGTAAACAAAGAAGACGCTTAACACAGTTTGACAACAATGACAAACCCCAACTCGAGTAGATCAAAAATCGTATTTTCGAAGTGCACACGAGCATATATCCGAGCACTCTCAAAATGACGGACATTGGTTGTCGTTTAGGATTGGACGATGTTCAATGTGAAACACAGCGATGGACGATGACATGTTAATAGTTCCAACTTTACAGAGAGCATATGCTAACCAACCGAGCATCGCACAAAACACCTGAAATCTGTAAATAACGTCAGCGAAACACAGATAAAAAGATTAAACACATTCCTGATTTTAAACCCTACAATATTTGCATGAAATAGATCAGCATGAGAGTGTGTTATGCAGCATTCGCAGCACTTCTCATCACTATACTGTGTGAAGCGCGTTGGTATTTCTACAGGTTTATGGTGGATTCATTAGCTTTTAAAGAGATGAGACTTACACAAAACTCTTTAATGAACTTAGCAAATAATCTATGTTCCTTTACACTACGAGTAGCATACAGAAAACGTTTAATTCTCATTTGAACAACTTCATCTCATTCTATTTGACTTGCGACTGGTAGTTATTAAACACTACATTTCACATGGTTCCAGAACTACAAGTCCCAAAACACCAGTTTACATGCAAACCCCATTCCTTGAACATCATACACAAGCGGCGTTGTGTAAACATTGCATGTTCGAACAGAAACTTTAATACCTCCCCTGAAAAAAGATCATTCACAACAGTGTGGGGGAGGGGTGGGCTGATTGATTGTGATGCCGGCTCAGCAACCCTAGTGTCCCACAAAATTTTGATATTTGTAAGGTCATGTTTTGGTCATGGATCTACTCTTTAAAGCATGTAGAACAGCTGTTGAGTTGTATTTAGGGCAGAGACTTATTAACCACAACCAAGTGGTGTGGGGAGGGTTGGATTTCCCTAAGACCCTCCATGCTTGTTTCCTGGGGATTAACCCATTGTCTGATATTACCCGTAATGTTTCTGCTAACTCTTTGGAATCTAAAAAATGTGCTAAACCTTTACATTGGAATAACTATCGGTAGCTATCGAGTTTGAAGCATAGAATGTTATTGAGATGATATTTAAATTTGTCCAGATGGTAAAACAATGTTAGAAATGTGTTGAAGCTAAGTCAAACTTGTGAGGAGCCTTAACTGGTAAGATGTGCTATTTGTGTTGGTGTGACAGGTGAAGGATATTGGTCTGTGATGTGCTAGTGAAAGCAATAAGCTGAGCTGTTCTTACCGAAAGCCAATTACACAGGACCGGATGACTACTGAGGTCGCATGGAGTTTGTGCTTGGAGACCAAAGGTGTGTTGTTTCCTGGCAATCTATGCAGGAATACAATGAAGCGTCTAATATTTTTCACATGTTTAAATATCAGTGGCTGCAGTAATCGTTAAAAACCATTCTAAGACTCTAAAAGTACACATCCTGCATCTCTCAATGAGCCAATATCCAGTTGAGTGCTTGCCTTGTTTTTGGTGAGTGTAGGAGTTGTGCAACAGGTCTCACTAATCTGAACAATCTGACTAAAGCACCAGCAGTTATTATCTGCTTGGAGACCACCATCCTCAAGAGACTGACCGTGTTGCCTGGCTGCCGACAGCGCAGAACTGTGAACTTGCTGTGGTTCTTTTTGCTCCTGCTTTTGGCCTTGCGAAGCTCTTCTGACTTCTCGTAGTCGGTGAGATCAACCACCTCCTGGATTTTCTTCTCATCTTTCACCTGTAAAAGAAAGTACACATGTGAAAGGGGCATTTTTTACTGAAGTAAACGCAGTATTTTAGCTAAGCTAGTTTTGATAAATAACCCTGAGATTCATGGCTCAGAAACATATTTCCTTTGAATTCATTAAATGATTTGCTTTGACGTAATTTAGATCAATTAAATTTAAATTTACCAAATAAATGAACTAAATTTAATTTAAATAAATATAAATCAAATCAATAGAGTGTTACTACCTGTATAGGAGCAATTTGGTTCATTTTCATCCTGGCCATTAGGGGCAGTAGTGCGCCCTGTGAATACTTCTTTAGAGAACAAGAAAGGTTTTTTTTTTTTTTTCTAAGAGGGATTAGAGTACACGGAGGAACAAAATTTGACGTTTTATCTCAAAATTGTCACTTTAAGTCATTTTTTTAACCTGGCGGAAACAGGCTTCCATACATTTTGTAGGATTAAAGCCAGGTGTATCATCCAACAATTACACCAAACAAGTTTCAATGATCATCAATGTCAGATGTACGTTTACTGTTCTTTTGCAGAAGCAGATGGAAACAGATGCAAGACACAATAAGCTATTTACCCTACGAAACCAGAAGATAACCAGCAGTTCAATCTCCTCAGAATTGGCAGAAACCAGCTAAAATTAATTTGATTAAGATTTTTGGTTTTCTCACTGATAAATTGTTGAGCACTTCCAGTATAAGCATTTTTACACCTTTGTACAGTGCTGTATTTTGTGGAATCGTCACAAAATTTCAACGATCTACATAAGTTAATCTATCAAATTAAACTAGACCCTTATTGAAATATTATGATATATAAAGAGTTATCCATTCAACACTCTGTTTTGCTTCTTTCAAATCCTGCAGTCTTTATATATTCCATTATTAAAAAGTAGGACATAATAGTTATAACATTTGATCCCAATATGTAGATTTTGTGGTTCAGCGACTGCAGCTAAGGACATCTGGGAAATCAATGGTCCAGACTTTTAACGGGGCGGGACAAATAATGGCTGGGTGGTAAACACAGAAGAACAGAACCTTTTAACCCAGATTCATTGAGAACACATGACATCACCTGTTAGAAGATTCCATTAATCACAATCAATTTCCATTAGTATCTGATTAAAGTCAAACATAGTCTATCCAGATAAGGCCCCATCTGGATGTGTGCAGAGCTCCACCATAGACCGAGTCAGTGCACAACTGAGTGCAGTGACAGTTGGAACAGTACGTCTACTGTTCCATTTGGGCATCTACTGTTCCATTTGAGCAAAGACGGCAATTAACAAGCAATCTGATCCCATGCATTTTCCATGAGAGGACAGTGCAAAGTATGTCTGGACTTTAAAAGTACTAAAGGGGGCCTAAATTGATGTATATGTAAAAAAAAAACAGCGTGTGAAATAGGGGTGGGCGATATCTCGATATTTAAAATATATCGAGATATTTTTTTAACTCGATATGAATTCTGGCATATCGTACATATCGATATAATGTCTATTTTTAATTTTCGCCACTTTGCTTGTTTGGCTTCTCTGTGCTGCGCTCGTCCCCGCCTCCTTGCTTTTGTTCCCCCTCCCCTTGCCTGTCGTCTCAATCAACATGGCGGCGCCCGCAATCAGCCCGGAGGCTACAGAACTTGTTGCAAAAAATGAACAGCTGGCTCCATTATATGGAAATACTTCGGTTTTAAGTCGTCAGACGAACAACAGACAGATGTCTACTGCCGTGAATGCCGTGAAAGTTGCCGCCAACCAAAGCTCAACTAATCTCCACAATTCTATAACGCGGAGTGTAGAATATGAAAGACAGAGCGCAAGGTTTTGTAACATCCGTGGCATTTCACATAGCGGTGGACATGGCACCCATATCCGTCGTTGAACAACGTGGCTTTAAACGTATGCTAAAAACACTTGATCCCAGTCAGATACAGTTTACCTAGTCTGCATTACTTTTCGAGACAGGAACTCCCGTGACTGTACGCTACAGAGAGAGCGTGGCTTGCTGCTCAATTGGAAAAGGTTACTTACTGGTTGTTTTATTTTTGAATGAAAAGAAGGCAATGTGTATTATTTTACAGTTAAATTATTATTTATGTTATCAGGGATTTTGTTTATATCGTAAATGTTACAGGAGCACTTTGTCCCTATTCACTGCCTGTTTTTTTTGTTTTATTTTTGAATGAAAAGGCAATATGTATTTCTTTATTGTTTTATAATATGTATACAAGGATTTCTGAAAGAAAATTTGCAGAAGCACCTCTGAGCTTCAATAAAAAACGACTTTGAAATGTGTAATATTTGTTTTGCAGTAGTTTTTTTTTTTCTTTGGGGGGGGGGGGGGGTTAAATCCTGTCGATATCGAGATATATCGTATATCGAGATATAGCAAAATATATCGAGATATATTTTTTGCTTCATATCGCCCAGCCCTAGTGTGAAACTACAGTAAAGTGTTCGTTTGGGATTGCATTACATGTAATCTGAAAACAAATCAGAGTCTCTTAAATCTGTAATCTGAGATCATGCTGAAGAATGCTTGCACGGTCAAGAGGATCAAATTAAAGAAGCCTAGACAACAAGCGTCATCTTCTCTTTTAAAATGAGTTATCAAAATCAAAGATCGGGGTTATTTCCCCCTTGGTGACCTTTTTGACTACAAATAAAGTCTCATCTATATTTAATACCAACAACATTAAGCTTTAAACAGGTGTTTCATTTAGCTGAGGACACACACTGTGCGACCGACCAGAAATAGCACCCCAAACAAACAAAAAAACAGAGAAAATGTTTTTGAACTTTACTGATCCATCATAAAGAACAATCTCTGCCTAATAAATACTGTGTAAGCTATTTGCTTTGAGATGTGTGGAGCCATACCAGATATTTCATGTGGGACTAGGGGTGCTTTCATACCTGACTTGCTCGTTTTCCCCTTTTAGATCCCGTTTGGGCAGGTGAGAAAGCAACAATCGAATTAAAAATTGGATCAAACGTGAACTAAAAATCCAATCCAAGACCTGCTAGAGGAGTCTAGAGCTTTTCGAGAACATGGTGAACTCTAATTACTTGTACTTGGCAATATGTGTTGGCATGTGTCTGTTCATTTCGATCACATTGTCCCAGTCTCCAGGCAATTTGTATGCACATTCATTCCTAACCAATCAAAAAGCATTGGAGGAAACATGTTTGTGACCAATGAATGGTGGGAATGACGACAAAATTCTGCAGACGATTGCATCAATGGATCAGTTATTTCTCTTTGTCTGGATCAAATATAACGAACTAGGAGTGTTCTGGGATTAACACTGTTCTGCGTTTAAAATGAAATGCTTTAGAGACTCGGTTGTAGCAGTGTAATAGATCACAAAAAATTGGTTTGACTGGATTACGAATTCTGAAGCTGGGTTTATTCATTCCGTCAAGCCTCTGTGTGACTATTAACACTAGTCAGCGCGGTGATGTAGTTGCTCCATGTCTTCTTTGCTCGCATTTTGTTTTGTTGCAGTAAACAACAAGATCAACAAAGACCGAAACTTAGCATACTGTGGTGGAGCTCGATTAAATTGATGTGGAAAAACAATTATTGTCACTAAAACCACCTAAACTTCAACGTGGGAAAGAGAAAAGCTGTTGTAGGAGTATTTTCCTACAAATATAACTGTCAAAATGCCCATCGATGAATCTGACCAATCACAGACCCTACGGTAATTTTTTAGGAGGTGGACGTGACGCTATAGCAGTAGGGGTCTCTGGTGTGGACAATGCAAAGGCTTGAAGGGGAAGCATAAGCGCACATTTAGCCACATCTTTGGTTTTTCAGGTGAATAATAGCGAGGACCACGCAAAGTACCATGTATTGCATGAACAGCAATGGCATTTCACCATGTAAGCTAATTAAAATAAAGATATGCAAACCTATTTCTGTTAAATATAAACCTGTCTCTGACTAATAATAATAAAAGAAAGTGAAAGAGGATGTGAAGGAGGAAGAGAGTTTTGCTACCTGTTACTCTATTTGGTCTTGAGCATGCAAACAAGACACAGGCGGTTTTTATCTTCATCTATTGAAGTACTGAAATGGCATTTAGGGAAGCAGAACTAGCATTTTGGACAGTGATAGGAAACAATGCCTCATAGAAATTGCGAAAGGCAGAAAAAAATTGCAAAATTGTTTATAGAAGCAAAAACTATCCAACTCTCAGAGATTGTCTTCATACTTCCACATCCATTGCCAGGAATCTGAACTTTTAACTCCCCTCACATGACATCTGCACATGTCTTAGCATCTATTCATTCAGATATCACCTGACTTAAATAGGGAAATTGGATTTAAGTGGAATTCCACACAATAAACAACTGGTGTGTTATTTGCTGTGCTTGGTATCGCTCATACTTTGGTTTCTACTTGTGTGGTTCCTTGCCATTGTTTCTCTGAACACTGGATTCCCATTGGCTGATGCTGGAAAAAAAAAAATTCAAATCCTTTCAAATTCTTATTTGTGGCACTCGGTTGCCTGTCTCTTTAAGTATCATCTGAAGGAACACTAGATTACACCATGCATATTTGCAGTCACTGTACCTAATTGGGCATACAGCAGGTACCAGTTTTTTTTTAATCGCTACATAGGTCATCAGCTGTTTTAAGTCTCACGAGACACAAATGCAAAAAAAACAAAAACAAACGAGCAAAGAATATGAACATCTGTATGAATTTATCTTAAGTTTTGTCAGAATCGTACAGAAACGTCACAGTCATATCCTCATTTCGTAAACTGAAGCAGAACAGATGCAGTGCCTAGCAACCGAATGCGGAGTACAGGACCATCAATCAACTCTTCGGAGTCTGGATTTCCTCAGTTTGCTATGTAGTTTACCACTTAAGCTATTCATAAAACACATTTAAATGATTAGAAATAGACAAAGTGATACAAAAAAGTTTATATTAGTTGTTTGTACTACTCAGTGGCTGCTTAAACTATTAATATTAACTAAGGTTCTCCACCCATTTCCTGTTTTTGACTTGCCGATCACCCCATTTGTGGTGCCAACCCTGGTTTGAAGCAGGGTTTCAAATAGCAAATGTGGAATGTATCTTTAAAAGTGGTGTTTAGAACGCAGATGTGAAAAGTGTGAAAAGCCCTATTGAAAATTGCATCAAAGGTCCTTAACTTTTTTGCAGATGAAAGTCAGTTTGGAATGAAATTTACTACATGCCAAAATTATGCCTAAAGACTCTTGCAGATATTAATGCATATTGTCAGGCTTGTTTTCCGCATTTCTTATTACCGACGTTAAAAATACCCTTGTGGCTAAGCGTCTAATAAACATGACTTTCTTGCAGTTAATCTGATAGATGACAATAATATGAAAACAACAGCATTGGATCATTAAAATCTGTTGTCTGTCTAGACAGCTGGAGAGAAACATCTAGACGCCAGCATGATGAAACCTCAGTATGCTAAGCACTAAAAGGGTCAATCCTCTCTCTGAGTTGAGAGCCAGAGCCCATATGCTGCCTCGACATTGTTTGATCTGATGCTGAGCACAGCAAACTGTTCAGCATGACCATGACTCAAGCTCAGCGCTGCTTTGCTTGCAGTCATCCTCCCACACTGTGCTAAATCAGCCTCGCTCCTCAATAAAAGACCCATCATTTTTCCAATTCCCTTTCTTTTTAAATGTGTTCAGGGGAAGTCGTTCATCCAGAAGAGAGAGACCACCATATGGAAGGAACAAAGTCAGACACATGTTGACAGTGTGTCTCACAGTAGACCGGGAAATTAGTGCTGGTTGGATGTGAAAGCTCAATTAGCTGGAATCATACTTTTTATGCAAACAGTACTCAAAACAATAACAAAAGTGGTCCATTTTTGGGACTTTTTACATAAAAACTGTTTTTTCTATGTTGAATGTACAGCTGCATAATAGTCTGATCAATTTCTTGTCACAAAACACTTAACTAACTTCGCATTTCTCTGTTTTCAAACATGCGTTGAACCCAGTAAAGAACACCATAGTACTTCATATAGTTGTTACACAACAATAAATTATTTTAAGGTAGTGAAATGCATGAAAAATTCATCCAAACTAACCTCTTTTTCAGAGATGAAGAGTTGGTCTCCTTTCAGGATAACATATCTGTTTTTCCAAATTTCCCTAAAAATCCCTTTGCCACAGAACTTGCGAATCCAGCCAGTTTTATCAGGCTGCACGGCCTGTTGATTTCCATCCTGAGGGCCCTGCATCCAAAGAAAAAAAATCACACACATGCCAGAGAAACAATGACGTACAAAATGCTGTCTACAACTACTTTTGGAGACGCTGACGTAATCTCATGAGGGGGGAGAATTTCTTAAAGCTCTTGTGAGTGTCTTTGTCATGTAGATAATATCACATTCCTGCTGCTTACTCAGTTTTCTCACACAGGAGAAGCACACAAACACCCCAGGACTTTCTCAGGATTTTCCTGAACGCATGCGGAAGTTGCTGTCTAAGAAATGTTTGTAGCTATCCAGCCATTCCCTTTCTTTTCCTGCTTGTCCAAGTCACAGGCAAACGATTTTACATTGTTTTTTTTAAAGCTTTCTATTTAAATTTAATCTCTACACACACAATTTGCATATTCTTCATTAGATTAAGCATGTGCTATGGTGCTCCTTATGTATCTTTTCTTTTATTGTGCTTTTAGCTGTTTTTGGCAGTAATTTATTCAACTCATGAATAGTTTATGTTAAGTGTACAGTCGGTAGTCTTAAACCAAGAATAGGATTACAGGGGGTTCCCCTGGGGGAATCCCTTTTTGTTGTAAAAAAAAAAGTTTGTATCATTGGAAAAGATTTAATGGTTGTATGCTACCAAACATTTGGAATCACATTGGCGTGACAAAAAGGTCAACTTAAATTGGTCTGAATAGTAAAAAGACTCTAAGAAATTGTAAATAACTTGTTTTCTCCAAACTTTTAACTCAACTCTACTCAATAACAGCTGCAAAAAAGGCTTTAAGCAAACAATAAAAAGTGAGCACATAATAACAAAACATACAAAGAATACAGCCGAGCCTCAGACTGTTTTAAGAGCCAAGGAGTAAAAATAGGTTTTAAGACAGGATTTAAAAACAGGGATTGAAGCAGCTTGGCTTAAACAAGGTGGTAAAGAATTTCACATTTTTTGGAATGTCGCTCATGGTTTTTTAGGCCCAAATTAGATCCATGTGTCATAAAAGCAGGGCCATCTCTAAATTAAAGCCAGCAAAGCTAACAAGCACTATTCCTTATCAAAATAAAGGCGTTTCCATGCACCTATATTGCGTTTCGTTTACATGTTCAAGACATAAGAAAGTTCTAAATAAAAAGGACTTCTAACTCAGCAGCTTCCAATTTTTCTTTTGATATTTGACACTAGTTTATCAGAAAGTGAAGTTTTTGTTCTCTTGGACTTGTTGGATGGAAATGGTGATTATTTCACAAATGTTTTGTGCATAAATTTAATTAATTAGCATCTTTTAGTGGAAACATGGGTGGTAACAGAAAGCCAGCCAGGACCTTCATCAGTGGAGTTTACAGTTTTTCCTGTTTTCACCCACACAACCCTGATAGAAATAAAAAAAAAAACTTCAAATTAAAATTCTATTCTTCCAGACCTACTCTGTCCTTCATCTTCCTAGAGCACCTCCCACTGGCCTTATCCAAACTATTCCCCAAACTCAATAGCGTTCTAATCCAGAGACTAGTAACGTTGAAGGTGTAACCCATGCTGACCCCTTATTATCCTGTACAGCAGTTAGTACAGGAAAAGGAACTCTGGGAAATGACTGAGAATGCTGGAACATTTCCCATTGACTCAACATGGGGTACTCAAACTGAGAAGCTGAAAATTTCAAAGTGTGCTAAATTACTTCAATTATTTGGCTATTTTATCTAGAGGGGGTTAAATACTTACCATTGACTTATAATCTATTGAAGATGAAACACCAAAGAGGTATGGAGTTTGTTTGTTAACCATAGTAAAAAAAATAAATATTTAGACAACTCCCTAGTAACCAAACTATGTACCCTAGCAACCCATTTGACATATCTCAGATTAGGAAAACCATAGTGACTTTGGAAGTTGATTTATTACACACAACGTGACATGGGGGACATTATATGATGTCACTGACCCCTCCATAGCAAGCAGACTGTTTACCATGGCAACCACTTTGCTATATTTCCATCTCAGCTTAGGAAAGTCATAGAGACATGGGGATTGGTTTATATTACATTAAGAACATTTTAACAAACACTATTTTTACGGCAACATTTACAAGCCAACAATGATGTTTGTGTACACATTTTTGCTGTCTAGTTGTTTGTTTGTTTGGTTGGGGGGGTTACAATTGAGAGTATGTTTTACAGCAGAAGATATTACAGAAATACATATATAATCGTGAATAAATTCCACACTTTTTTGTGTAACAAATTTCTAATGTTATTTTTTATAAGACGCAGCTCTATTGAAATTATAGGTTGTATTTGTTTATTATCAATGCATAAGTACATTAGTTCAAAATGTTTTTGCGTTTTCACATTTTAAAAGTAAACTGTAACAAGATGTGATTTAGAGCCCAGCAGGATTCCATTATGTATTCATTTTCTATTGTGAGAGAGTTAATTTGCGTGCAAAAGAGTCCGAATGGGATAAACCTTTCATAAACGGCCATTTAAACAGTTGTTAAAAGTGTTTAGGTAAAATAAAGTCTGCAGTGTGCGCACAAAGACTAACTGCGGCTCCTCGTTGACAAAAGAATGCTCTCGGTGTCTTCTTACCCGCTTTGTCGAACTGTTCTTCTTCATTGCTCAATACAACAGAGCAGCACGACTCTCCCTCCACTAAATCCAGCCCTGTTTATTCCAAAGGTGTTGTCTACAAAGAAACTATTTCCCACGGTGAACTCCAAACGTTGCACTCAAAGAAATGTGAAGGGGTCGCTCCTCCGTTTCTCTCTCCTCCGTGGTGAATTTACTCCGTTCGATAGTCCTCCGCGCGGGTCACAATGCAGGGTCTGTTTGTCTCCGGTCAAAAATTCAGAAACGTGCTTTTAGAACCGCAGAAGAGCCAGTGCTGGAGGCATCCTCATGTCCACGCGTGTCTCTCGTGGGGTTGTGTGACTGTGAGCTGGATGGAGAAGTTAAGGCAGTGTGGTCCCTCTCTTTGTCCTCTACAGCTCCACCTATGGACACCACGATGATGTCACTGCACTCGATGCATTGAAACTCCACCAGAACGATCATAAAAGCGTAGGATGTTATGGTTATGTCTGTTTTAGATTTTTACAAGGTGTGCTTATGCAGTGAAGAGAATTAATGTGTTAATGTAAACTTTTTACATCTACATGAATTGTCTGTATTATCTTAAATACTTTTGAAAAAAAGTAATAATAAAAATAATGCGTTCAACACTTTTCCAGATGCTTTACAATTTTCAGAGAATTATTCTTTCACGCTGTTGGTTATAAGCTACCCTGGTAGCCCTCAGCTGCCCTGGGGCGGTTTGACAGAAAGTGGCTGCAACTTCACGCCTACGATCTCCTCCCCACCACCAAATACACACCACCAGTCACACAGGGCAATGCAGATGAAGTGGCTTGCCAAAGACCACAATGCAGAACCGTTCCGGTTCGAGGATGCCACCACCACGGCACTTGCCGCCCCAATTGGATCTAGTAAAGTCATGGTCCTGGAAATCCTGGAAATCATGTTGTCAGGAATTGAACCGTGGTTACCTGCAACCATGCATTCCATATCTGTCCAGTCTGTATGTCCACTATACAGACCTGGACTGTAGTATATTTTTCACGATAACAGATAGTAGATTATAAAATCTGTTTGCTGACTCCAATCTCAAGGATATTGGGGTTTGGTCACACTACGACAAGAAAGATATGATGCGTAACCACAATATCAGCACTTCAAAGGCATAAAGCAACTAAAAGAGCAGTGAAATGAAAGAGCATGGTGAAATAGTCTGACTGACAACATGATTCAGAGGCTCAGATCTAAGCTCTATAACGCATTCATGAACACAACAGCCTACTTTCTTTGTGACTCGACTAGACTAGGCAAATTATGCAAAAGAATGGAATAAATTATGTTTAGCGTGCAGTTAGGTAACGAAAATAAACCAATAAATTAACCTACAACCCTTAACCCTCAG
The DNA here is from genome assembly GCA_007224835.1 of Danionella cerebrum. Taxonomy (NCBI): domain Eukaryota; kingdom Metazoa; phylum Chordata; class Actinopteri; order Cypriniformes; family Danionidae; genus Danionella; species Danionella cerebrum. The sequence continues at coordinate 328,278 of SRMA01026222.1, forward strand.
TGTAATTTAAATAAACCAACATTTACTGAAGTGTTTGATTACGATTACATTGTTTACCATTTAAATTACTATAGGTTTTAAACTGTGGACATCTTTTTACCAGGCAAAACTACGAAATCACACCAAGCCATTCCCATGTCAAATTAAAGAGGTTCAGACACTGTCAACTCATTAACTCTATAGCGCCCCCTAGTTCAGTCATTTTGCTGGTGTGTTGGCTCATTGTCAAGGATGAAATTGGCAAAAAAAAATTTAAAGTGTTTCCAAACTTTTCAGAAGTAGTTTAAGAAAATTTTGTTGATTAAATAAGGCGATATAACACATAAAAACACGTCTAGCTAACCTCTTAGACCCAACATGAACCTTCTTAAGTGTTTAAAAATAGTGCTTGCATACGACGTTGATAAGCTTGAGTCTGAAATGGCCCGATACATAGAATGGTCTATTTTTATGAATAGGCTGATGCTAACATTAAAGAAAGTGCAACTGAGCATTTATAAAAAAAAAATTCATTTAATCGTAGAATGATCAGGTTTGTGCCAGATTGTTTAGGTTTTTGTTTAGTTTTATGGGCACAATAACCACTTCATGCTCAATTAAAAAGAATCCAGGGTAACCTCTTGACCCCGGGAATATCTGTCCAATTAGATAATAGCATATACAAGTAGTCTTTCTCATTGTTTTTAACCGTGTAAACTGTTAAACACTTATTTTATTCTATGAACCAAGCTATCAATTTAGAAAGTTAGTAAATATCGTTTGTATTGCAGTATTCAAGAATACACTCAGACTTAGCTCTAAACTCTCGGTTTTCCCTTTTCCTATCTTTAGAAACTCACAAAACCATTTTGTGGAAAAGCTTTTTAATCCTTTTGTGCATAAATACACTTTTCGCTGAATGCTTGTCATAAAAAACCCAGGTATCAATACAGTGGCATCATTGTAACAACATTCACTAATCCAGTGCTGAAGTAGAATTAAGTGGTGATGCCCTAGTTTTAATTCAGCTCTTGCGCAATGAGAACGAAAATCAGCTTACAGCGTATTGTAAGAGCTGCCAGGAAAAAAACAGCTTGAGGATTGTGGTCGTTTTCCGGCAATGTTTTAACATTTAAAATCTTTCATAGCTATGAAACATCCAGAAATCAGATATACAGTACCATTTGTGCAATCGAAAGGTTGCCCGTATATAGTGAGACCTCTCTTTTAAAGTTGTTTTGTTAAAAGCATTCAGTTATAAAAGGTGACGTCGTGACCTAAAGAGACATCTTTTTTAAAATTTCTTGCTTCCAACGTTATACAGCATTCTTTATTTTTGAATCCTTCATGATCAGATCCAGGTCAGGCGATTTGTCTCTTTTTTTTATTATTATTAGATCCCTAAGCAGGAGAGCTGCTCAGTAAATTCACAGGTGTTGATGAATCAGTGTTGGCGTAAAGTGTGCTAAAATTATTGGAACAATACCAGTCAGATTTAGGTTTACAGCAAAAGTTCGTGTCAGAGTTGGAGAATTGGTGTCATTTTACATTGTTACGATTTTTTATTTAACAGATTTCGATCCCCCACTCTAAGAAACAGTTTTACTTTGAAAATGTAATGTTTTCTACAAAGTTTTCCAAACTAGCTTTGATCCTGTTTGAATTGATGTTAAAATCTGATGTTAAAATTGATGTAAAAATTCATCAGTGTAAAAATTATTTTATGTGTTATTTAAACACTTTTAAACCATAATTTTACATAAAAAATGGCAGCTTTTGGTTGCTAGCACTTTACCATCAATGTAGCAGTTATTGGTTTTTAAGGGTTGTACTGTAAATGTTATGAATTTTAAGAATTTTTGTTAAATCAAGTTCCATAAAACTCAAGAATTTAACCGTAATATTTACAATTAGTTACCATCATTTTTATAGCTCAGAACTGTCTACATTTCTAAAATAAAATTAAAAAATGTCAGCTGTGATTGGCAAAACTTTACAGTTAAATATACTGTAGCACCACACTGTTGTTTTATTTTACCTGTTTCCAATTGCAAGTTTGTTTTATCTGTTTACATTATTCTTAATTTGAGAAAGAAATAAAGCGTCTGTGACCATGTCGACGGGACAGAAATGTGCACTGGTTTAAACAGGAGAATTGTCCAATAATTGGTTTATAATGGTGCAGTGTGAATAAGGAATGTGAAGAGTTCAGATTAGTTGTGGTATTTTAACCGTGTTGACCCAGACAGATAATGAAGACACAGCATCCCACATCCTCAGGCTGCTGGGGCTGATTCAACAGAAAAGTGGCCACAGTAATAAAAAGCTGCTGCAGCTTAATTGGTGTTCACTTCAGTTGGGACAGTGTAGTCAAAATGATATATGGATGGTTAACCAATAATACAACTTTGTCTGTGTGTCACACAGAGTTAAAAAAAATGTTTTTAAGGAAACTGTATATATAAGTTGTAAGATTTCTACTTAGATTTTTGATCCAAACATTAAAAATGTCAAAAGCGGTGATCATGTCATGTGGTGTGTTCACAATTGTAACAAAATGTTTTTTTATGTGGTAATTCATAAAAAAAAAAAAAAAAAACAATAGAACACAGCATCAGCAAGGTCCCTCTGCAAATATCTTGAAATATTTTCAGAGTGATGCCCTCCTTTGCACGATGACTTGCAAAAGAAGGCTTAAATAAACTCAAATGATCCGAAATGAACTATAAAATAGCTTTCATGTCATCCCAGAAGACAATTTAGGACATTGGTGCTGCAAAGTGAAGATGCAACACTGTATGGAAACAAATCTTGTGACGGCTTCTTTCGACATAGCGAATGAAAATCGTAATCAAAGCTAAAGGTGGGCCCATGAAGTATTACAATACATTTAAAGATAAACAGTCATTTGTTCTTTGTGTTGTTACCTAACACTAGTCAATGAAACATTCAGTGAAACCTCATCTGCCTCACACGGATGAATCTACTCGTCAACCTTTGAGTGACCAAGTAGTAAAATGTTAGTGTAGAGTGAGTTGTGGAGCTGTATCCATTTCCAGGCTGGTTGTCCCACTAAGAGTTTCAGTAAATATCAGATCTAATTACATCGCTTCACAATACTCTACAACAAAAGAGCGTCTTACTATTGAAACCATTTTCAGTTCAGTCCATTCTACAATTGCCTTTTAGACAAGCACTGATTGAAAAGATTCAAAATTACTCGGGAAACAATATGACTGATGTTGAGCACAAAGGAGCAGCTGCTTCTACACTGAGCCATGCTTTTCTACTCCATTCATTACATCAGAGGGTCATGCTAAGCTAATCTTACAGTGACTGGACTCTTGAGCAAATGTTCCGGTTTCATTGGGATTATAAAGGAAACCAGGTGCGTGGATCAGAGGCTAAAACCTAATAAATGTTGTTTTTGACTTGGCCTATACTTAAAGGCAGTCATCCAACATACACTTATCAACCTGTAGTTTAAAATCTTTAGAATGATCAATTCAAAATGTTGGAATGTCAAAACCATCTGATCGTATGAGAGCTGGGAAAGAAACATCTGGTGCTGTAGAGAATCAAAAGGCTAAATGCCTGTGCTCCTAGCATAGCTTTACCCCAAGGATGTTCAACTAGTTCCTGTAATGCTAGCTGTGAAATGCAGCTCTGGAGAGCCATCAATTATAAAGTAGAGCAGCGTCAGGGACCTTTAGTGACACTCTTTGCTGCCTGCTATCTTTCCTTGCCACTATTCAGAACAATACAGGTACAGGAGCAGTTTCTTTTCCGAGACTCAGGTATAATGCACACAATAGAACACTAGCACAAATGCACACAGTGCTTTCAGACAGTGTACCACCAAGAAATTATTGAATAATTCATTATTCTAAACTCAGCGTAAGATGCTCTGTTCATTAAGTGCCATCATTCCGCTGGGTTTGGTTGCAAACCTGCTTTAATACAAATACCATAGGATTATTTTTTGTGATGAGGTGTGTTTCATTCAGGTTGATGCTAATCTGTGCATGGCTAATTCATCCCAAGATTGTCCACCCTTGTTCGAAGCAACATCACCTTTTTCTGGATTCAACGACTCGTTAATTCACTTCCTTTATTTATTTATCGTTATATTGGCTTGCCAAATTCAACAAATTCTAATTCGCCTTTTGCTTCAGACAAAAAAATTCTAAACGCTTCTCCTCCTTCACTGTTCAAACTACAGCCACCAAACTTTGCAAAAACATCCAAACTGGTCTGACTCTAATTACTATATCTTTTCAGACCAAAGGAAACGTTATATGATGTCACTGACCCCTCCATAGCAACCAGACTGTTTATCATAGCAACCAAACAGGCATTTCAGCTAAAGAAATCATATAAACATGGGAGTTGGTTTATATTACTCATATTGGCATTAGGAACTTTGTATGATATCACTGAATCCTCCTTAGCAACCAAATTTCTGCCTTGGCAACCAGTCAATTTTGCCATATCTTTCTATATTTTTATTGTTTGGAGCAGTAGTAGTAGTTGGAAGAGTATTTTTGTGCATTCTTAGGATTTAATAAACATTTCTATTAAATATTGGACTTGTTTCGTTTTAGAAATGTATGGTTGGTATTGCTGCAGTGTTGACTCGTGTGAGGTTTATGTGATCTGAGTGCCCCTCATTCATTATTTAAACATCTTTTATTGGGTTGCACATTATTTATAAGCTTTATAATGGGTGTGGTGCCCTGTCACTCGTCCTGTAGACATCCTGTCTTCTCCTCAGACCAATCCATCATGTGATGGAAATAAAAAAACATTTAAATAGTTACCAAAAACCAGACTCTTGAAGACACAGTTGACCATAAAATCGTCACAAGAAGAGCTTATGACTAACGTATGTTTTAAAGTAACACTGCACTTTTTTATCTTTATATATCTTCGGGATTATAAATGGTGTTCTACTGTTCTGCTGATGTCATTGTTAGCATTAGCTTAGCATAGATCCTTAAATCCGGTTAGATCAATAGCAGGTTCGTGGTTTTATGTTCAGAAAACATTTTTCCTACTTTAAACTCTGATTCTTATAAAGGAGGCTGGGAAGGTTTTTTTTATGCATTGTCTGAAGAAACAGGAGGTCGTCCAGGTGCTGCGCCAGGAAAACAGCAGACCCACAATGTCTTCACGGATGGTGAGGTGAGTTCCTGGTAAGTACGAGAGTTCCGAAGGGATTAAACTTGAGTGTAGCAGTAACCCAGTAGAGATGCAGCAGGAGTGCACTGGAGATTCAACATAGCGGGAATTGATCATGGAGAGTCAGGGGGAGTGAACCGTAGCACTGACAATGGAGCAAGGAGATGTGAAGGAATATAAAGGGAAGTTCTGATGATGTAGGAACATTGATAGGTGGAAAAGAAGAGGAGATGGGACAGGGGTGTGGAGATAGTTTGGTAAGTGATTGGAGTGACACAGAGAGATACAAATTTCTCTTTCAGCTGTTATTACATGATTTTAACCTTTTAAAGGTTTAATTAGACTAAATATATAAACTTTATGCTACTGGTCTAGTCACATTCAATGTTTTATGCTAAGCTATGTGGATTTGTGGAGTGTTCCTTTTGTACAAGTGGATGAAATCCACAAACAGTACTATATTTTAGTCAATCACAGAGCATCATAGGACAGTTGTAGTGTTTGGGATATTGACCAATACAGCGTGTTTGTTTGTTACGTGATCACAGAGACAGGTTTGTGTTTTTCCATTTCGTACACATCATGCTTACTTGAACATGTCTGCTGGCAACATTCAGTTGCATAATGTAATCGAAACTGTCCAGATCAATACTGGCTTCTCCCTTCATCTCTTTCTGCTCTCTCTCTCACACTCTCTAAGGTTGAAACCATTCACAATCTGTTCATTTATTTGTCTTAAACAACCAGCATTTGACTTAATTTTAAACATTTGTCAAAAATACAATATGTTTATCAGAACTTCCTGTGCCAAATGATTTAAAAACAACCAAAGGGTGATATTTTGTTGATTTATATGAATCTATCAAAGATTTTTTACTTTATCACTGCCATCTTCTGTCACATGATTCTGATTCACTGTCAGAGTTGATGTGTGAAGGCTATTATAATGACATGCAAATTTTTCAACTCAACTGTCAATGCAATGATGTTTATTGGTTGACCAGCTGTTCTGGGTTGTAAGCATGTTAATCTATCGTTGCTTTGAAGTTTTTCATATTTTCTACTTATGGTTTGTGTACATAGATGTACAATTACATTAATTTTCTTATTTAGCCATGCTTTTTGTTTTCTTTGCTACATGTTTCGGGTCATGATGGCATACCCATCCATGACACAATGCCCTGGCTAAGGTTTTCCATAGACTGGATTGTACCTGTTTATTTTACCTTTGATGTGGTCCACCCTCACGCTTAACAGTTGGTGCCATGCATTGTTTTTGACAAGAGATCAACATTCATTGGCAAACTTAAAAAGGACCTTTTAGGGGTCCTTTCTTAAAAAGAGGGGTCCTTTCTTAAAAATCTCACACTTTGTAAATTTTGGTGTGGTTTAAAATCTTAGTATAGCTGACTTTTTGTGCCGTAAAAATGTACCCAAATTTTCATTGCGTTTTGCGCGACATCACACCTTGATCCAAAAATGATGTGCGCACATGGGGGGTCACACCGAATGAGTGAGGCAAACGGACAATTAAAATTGTTACTTTTCCCTCTGATTAATCTCTTTTATGGTTGGATCTGATCAATTGAAGCTTCCCGCCACTTTATCAGAAACATATCTATTTATCATGCAATTTATGCATTATTGCATTGCCAAAGAAAACACAAAAAAATCTATCAACATGTATCACAATGTGCCAGCATGTGCCAACACATTCTCTATTTTTAGAGAAATTCAAATGAGAGTAGCCTCTAGGTCAACAAGGAAAAAAAAATCAAGATTCACTCACTCTCACCGACCTAGCTATTTTATCTTTGGAGATAATCGGGCAGGAGGGGAGTCTCGCACTGCTGTGAGCTCAGCTAAATGACGTGATGGGGGTGAAGCGAACATGCTGATGGGACACCGGGGCAGGCCTGAGAACAGCTGAGGGGAGAGTGAAATTAAAGACAAACAGCTGATGGGAAAGCACACTAGACTTTAGGCGGCTGCTGAATCAGCACGGCACCCCCGACCCATACACCTGCTCTGGGAGACCCAGGAGGACATAACGTCTGCATGTGTTTGTGTGAACTTGTTTAATGTTGTCTGTTTAGTTGTAATGCTTAAAATAAATGCAATAAATGAGTAGAGTGCATGCATTAACACAATGCAAATTGAAGCATTGACAACTTAAAAAGAGATGATTTCAACCCTTTTTGTGGGTTTACTCCCTAAAGTGTGATCTACACATCAAAAATATCTCTTACATTGAATCTCATGCAGATTGAGGGATTACTTAAGATAGCAGGGAATGGTGGGATGAGTGTAATCACAGCTCAATGAGTTAAAATAGCTCTTTCTGAGTCTAAACACCCACATTTCTACTATTTAAGTGGATCACTAATAGCGTTCCTAATTTATCTATTTGACCCACGTTTTAAAAGTGCATAAATTCAGCGTGAGTGGTACAGGAACAGCTGGCACCATACAAATCCATGTCAGTATGGCATGACGGACACATGCACACACTCATCATTCCTCTATGTGAGCTCTTGAGCTTTGATCTCCCCAGCTGTCCTGGTGTGGATCCATGGCATGAGATGGACTGGACAGGACTAAAAACAAGAACATTTTCTTTTAAAAAATCTGAGCATTACAACTTGGTTTGTTTTAGAAACTTCTAAAATGCCACTATTGCCGGCTATCCTACATAAGGCTTTGATTTGTCCCAGCTTTACGATCAATGCTGATGCATTTTTAATAGTTTCCATTTAGACCTGATTATCCCCACAGACAGGTTTCAAATAGAGGATGAAGTGAACGCGTGACTGTAAATCTATGATCTTTTGAGTACAGTGAGATAATTAGATAATGTGTATATATTTATCTATATATATATATATATATATATATATATATATATATATATATATATATATATATATATATATATATATTCTGGTACAAACCAGCAGATTGCCAAAACTTTACATTTAAATATGCTGTATTACCTTTATTGGTTTTACTGGATTGCATTGTAAATTTTACAGTGGTTTTAAATGTCACAGTGGTTGGAAGGAGGGAGAAAGGACACAGAATAACCAAATTTCATGTACACATTGTTTTAACAACAGTGCAGAAGAAAGACCTCCCTTAACTGAAACAGTACTCAGAGTTCCGGAATCTCTATGGAGGATGTGACAGAGGAGGAAACCACAGATCCAACAAAGTCTTCAGTGATGACAGCAAGAGTAGAGGTGAGTAGCAGGAATGAGGCAAATTGGAGCAGATGGAGTGATTGGATAAAAAAAAAAAAGAAAAGAGATCCAAGAAGGCAGGAGACTATCATGGAGAGTAGCGTGCATGAACCATAGGACTGACTGTGAGGAAGGGAGAAGTGAAAGCATATAAAGGGGCAAAACACTGATGTGTTGAAGAAGAAACAATGAGATGGGACAGTGAGGCAAACAGAGAAACATATAGTGTGATATAGAGTCTTTTTCTGTAGCATTTTTTTGCTTTTTGGCAGTTAAATGTATGGACATTACTGTGTTATTTTAGCATTAATTTAGCAATTACGAACCTCCTTCCCAAAAAATAGCAAGTTAACTTTTTTCCATCATGCAAAGATGTTTTTTTTTAATGATTACAGCAGCATATTATTAGTTATTCATCTTAGGTGCCGGGGGTAGTGTGAAGTGCATGCGTACACTGATAATGGCCCCTCAAGGATGGAAAATCTGAAGCACTTGGTACATTAGACCATTCTTTCCAATGAAAGAGCCCCTCATTCTCAAACATCATGGAGTCTGCTGCATTCCAGTGCTATTATGAGCAGAAAAACACTGCCGTTGAGTTGAATCAAATCCCAGAGTGCTGGTATCGGGCGGGTTTAACAGTGCCCCTGACAGTCGATGGGGCCTGGACAGGTCAGCATTTGCTGTGACCCCTCCGCACTTGGAGCCAAGCATGCTGGGAGACAAGACGATGAAGCTTTTATGATCTGTTCAGAGCTCAACTGCTCTCCATTGATATTCTACGACCCTCCAGTTTCCCACAACGTTTCCCAAAAGCCTCATCAAGGAGTAATGGATCGGGGTTGAGCACAACATTAACCCCTGGGGCGAAACCTACAGAGACAGACTAGATGGTGTACTTTTATGAGAACACAGCTGTTTACTGTTATAGACTCCATCAAGTCTCAAAAATTGGTGGTAAAGATCAACATGTTAAGGGCTGAGTTTTACCGTTTAGAATTAATGTAAAAGAGTTACTACGAAATCAGTATGCTGTGACTTTATTTAATATTTTTGTTTAGAGAACTAGCTTCTAGATGCAAGATATCAGACAAGAGCTCAAACGAAGGCAATGCTGTTGGATATTTCCATTACAATAGTTTCATGCGTGTGATTTTTACAGGAGCCCAGTACTTCAACTCTTTATTAAACTGTATAAAGTATGTTCAAGTTCTATTAAAAGTTATAATTCAACTCAAATTGAAACACAAGATGAGTGTCATCTCCTTGACTGATATTCAGAATGGGTTTAGTAAATGACATCCATGTGTCAGCGGTAAATGATGCTAAGTGTTTCCTGAGCTATTGTGTTCGATTATACCACTGATGGCTTTATAATTGGATTTATAAATGGTTTTTATAACGTGGATGTCATGAAATCAAGCCTTTGAGAAATCACTTTCCTTCTTAATCATGTTTCCCTGAAAGAGTTTGGTTCTGCCACACAGCACACAGTAATAGTCGTAATCTATTATCAGTAAGGGGCACACTAAGAAACCAAAGCTTGACAGTGACTCGGCTGTTATCAGGAGATCTGTTTCAATAATCCTAAGTCACTTGTCTAATACAACAGATTTTACACAAGTTAAACTTCAAATGATTGAATTTAAAATGCAATATATTTGAAAGAGGAAAATGTAGTGGGAAAAGGCTGCAGGCTCAAATTTGGTGTAGTCAGCCATGAAAGAGCACCACTTCCATGTAATTGCAGTCGAGAAAAGGTGGCAAAGATGTGGACCTCACAATTGTCATGATCAAAATTTTTATTCATGCTTTTTCCTGCTGTAAAGTTAGGTACTTTAACATGGGAGGCAATGGGGAATCTGTTCCTCCCTGATTCCAGCCTCAAGTGGTCAGTTGATGAAATGCAGCTTCTGTCGCTTCCTGTTATGGGATCTGGAGGGACACTATGGAAGCCAATTTCTGCCAGGATAAAACAATATAAAATTGGCTAAAAAGTCTAACCTTTGATATACAAAGTCAAACTTTTTAGCTAAGAGGATTAAAAATTTGGAGATTCAAATTTTTTAATTTAGAAAAAAATTCTCAAACATCACAAATGGGAATTTTCATCAAAAATTGTTTAACCTTTTTTTTAACATTTACATCCTCACCGTTGCAGGACACATATATAAAACATTTAATTTGATGCACAGTAAGCGAGCATCATTTTTAAGGCCTAATAGTTTTGAGAATAATGTTGGAGTTTTTCCTACTTTTCATAATTGGAATGTTTTCTAAGTCTCCTATAAATATTGTTTAAAATATATATTATTAGCAAACATTTCTGAAAAGCAAAAATACCATTTAATTTGTGACAATGGTAAATTCAATACAGGGAGACAAACAGAAACTCTATTGGTTCACATTGATTATTAAAGGTTTGTTACATAATTCTAGTTTCAGCTCTCAGTTGAACAACACCATAAAGTGGTCATGTGACTTTCTGGCTGTTCCTTTACATTCCTTTACAATCTCATAGTTAAATGAGATTTTGTGAAGGTATCCCCCCTTAAAAAGTGTTCCTTTAAAGATGTAGTATAAGTGGTCAAAATGGGACTAAAATTATTGATTCCAAACAGATTTCTGACGCCATCTGCAGGTTATATTGTATATAACCGACACTGTACCAATGATCTTTATGTGATCAGCACAAACTGGTTCTTGTTTTTTTCTTATTTAAATCATCCCGTCAATGACTGTTGCAATATTATGCATCTGAATGGTTAACCAAGACTTTGCTCTATCCATCAGCTTGTCTCATTTTAATTCATCGCACATATGAAAAAACACAAGCACAGACTAGTACAACATGTGTGGAAAACACTTTCAAGTCTCAGATTTCTCCTCCAGAGAGAGCTTTTGAATCAAGAGGAACTCGATAGCGTTCTGTCAGTGTTTGTTGTTTAGTCCGACCAGCCGCACGCTCTCCTCCCACAACCTTCGCGCCACAGCATCATCTTTTCCTTGTGGAGCTGGCTCTTTTTCAGCACAATCACTGGATCGGACACACATTCAGAGACACTGAGAGTTGAACCACAATGACGCAATATACGTCAATGGAATCAATTTGGAGTCATATCATGTTGCAAGCGTACGGTTGCTTTTTTATCGTTTTAGTAGCAAAAGTTGCAAAAACACTCATCGAAATATCTATTTTTACAAATATATATAATATATTTTGAATGGAACACAAACAGTATACAGCAAAGCTCTGGTAAAGCAAGGGAAAACAAGAACTGACAGAAAATGAAAATTCCTTCAAATGTAAGTCGCTTTGGATAAAAACGTCTGCCAAATGCATTAATGTAAATGTGGTGGTTTTTACCTGAAGTAGCAGCCAGACTTGCTTTCTAAGTCCTCAGAGACAGCACAGTAGATTGAAGTCTGTGCCCCCTGCCAGGGAGTTTTCATTAGTAGGAAGCTGGGCAAAGACAGCATTGTCTTTAACAGGGGGAACCAGGTCATGACATGGCGATTCAGGTCCGTTCTAATCACTCCTGGGTGCAGGCAGTAAGACGAGACTCCTGTGCCTAGGAATAGTATATCTGAGAGCATCTTGTATTGCATGATAGATCTCGAGCAGTTACACAAACATTTACACTATTTTCAATTAAAGTAATATAGTGTCAGGCTACCAACTTGTCGTCATCATTATAATGTGATGTGCATTAAAGAAGCATCTATAAATCACATCCTTGCCCCCTGCCTATACATCACATGAATATGGTTTGTTTTGGAAACGCGCCCTCTAGTGACAACACAGTGAACCTTTAAGTCACAAATATTCCCACTGTGAGAGATGGCAAGCCTTTTAACATTTAATACGCTTGCCATATTAGTAACAACTCACTTTTGATTTACCATAATTCCAGTAACAGAAATGTGCAATGTTTGTTAGACTAATCATAATGTACAGCTTCCTCCATTCAATCGTAATCTCTAAAAATATTTTATTTAGAGACATCTCCAACTGTTCTTTACTAGCGAGAAATTAATAAGAGATTTCTGCAAATTATTTCCAGTGGAGGTCGAAGGAGGAATGTGACTAGTCGTAAAATAATTGTAGATATCTCTAATGTATATCTCACAGTATTATGTAAATAGGAAATACAGTGAATATCTGTAATTGGAATTATAATGAGTCACCAGAGAGTCATGACTAATAGGAAATAGGATTAAATGTTAAGGCTTGCATTTTTTTTCAACTGCCGAATATGACATGATCACAAACAGAATTACACAGATTTGCAACATCAAAAACGCATTTACAGAATTAAATGGTCAGGAAGCTTGCAAACTTATTTCAAAGTAAAACTTACCTTTCATCCTTCGTGCAAATTCTCTGGAGAAAAGGACATTGGCCAGTTTACTTTGTTTATAACTCCCCAAAGAACTGTAAGGCCTTTTGTCGAAGAACAGGTCATCAAAATCAATATTTCCTGGAGGAAAATGGATCAGGATATTTGTTAAAATTGTGTGCAAGAATATATTTTTACTTTTCATAATACTCCAGGTGATCACAGTTGGACACTCCCGACATCATGTACCGTAAAATCATATACACACCCTCTATTTGTGGGGTTTGTGATGGACAGGCTGTGATTTAAGGTATTTTAATGAGGTTTTGAATGCTGGATTTGTTTGAAAACAAAAAAGCTGGATTTGTTTGACAAAAAAATGCTAGATTTGTTTGTAACAATGTTGGATTTTAAAAAAAAAGCCTTGGATTTATTTGGGGAAAAAAAAGGATTTGTTTTAAACAATGCTGGATTAGTTTGAAAAGAAAAGCAGAATTTATTTGCTTCAACTGATTTATGCTAATTGGTTTCTGTTCATTTGCATTTTACCACCAACATGTGCAACACTGGACACATTGACCACACGGCTGGTCGAGGACCTCTTCAACATTCCTAACAGCAGATTGGTCAAAAGAAAATGACCCAAGTGGTTGACAGCCAGCTGGGTCTCAAATCCATCTTCTGTGGTTCGCTTTGGACACATCATTACACCTGTAAGAAATAAGTCAAAGTTTTTCCATTTCACTTGCATCAAATCAATCCGCGTTGATCACTTACCTGCGTTGTTTATAAGTATATCCAATCGTTCTTCTGTGGCTCTAAACTCTTTGGCAAATTCTCGGACAGAGTACAGAGAGGCCAGATTTAAGTGTCGAATGACCACATTTCCATTTCCAGTAGATCGACGAATGTATTCGGCAGCATTCTCAGCTCGAGTCAGATCCTGGCAGGCCATCACTACCCGTGCACCTTGATGTGCGATGTGCACATGAATTTTTGAACACAACAAGGAGGTGTTTCATAAGACAAGAACATATGTGCCATACCTCTACGAGCCATTTCTTTTGCCGTTTCCCTGCCAATGCCAGTGTTTGCACCAGTGACCACGACTGTTTTCCCATCAAGGCGAGCACGACTCTTGCAAACTCCACCAGCAATCCACTTCCGCAATAGAACAAAGGCTGTGTGGGAGTCAGAACTAGATCTGTGCAATGCTTAACACTGATAGTAATACATGTAAATGAGTGTTGTGACAATATGCATCACTTTTAAGATTACTAAATGCTAAATGTTGGAAAATTAGCAGCATTTTCAAGCGTTGCAATAATATCCATCCATCAATCATTCCATATACATTTTCTATATTTATCGAATTCTTGCTTTTGGTGCTCACATTGGGAAAAAGGTGGGTTCCGGTCCATTGCTGCAATTGTCCCAACTCAACATAGATGTTTTAAATGTTACATATATTTCCATCTATGTCACACGTCACGTACTTCACATGTCACATATATGTTCATATATTTCACATGTTATTTGTGTTCAGAGGTTTCAAATGTCCTTATTGAAACCGTCTCATCAAATTTTGACATTTTTTGGCACCCCTGTTGCAATGTTTTTGTGCTTATTTGAGGTGCTTGGCTTTGTCCTAACGTCAGAGGTATGGCTTTTTGGCTGCAATGGCTTCATAAAAACCAATTATGAGAAGTATTTGGCATAAAGTAGGCCTGGGTGTCTTCTGATTTTGAAGGCTAAGAAGTTTGATATGCCTGTCATCTGCAGCACTCTTTCCTTTGAAGACCACTGTGTCTATGATCCTCACCTTCATGTGTTTATTTGTGCCCTTTCAAAAATTCTTGAAACCTCAATCTGCTTTGAAATATTTGTCTGGAAGATCCTTTGTTGATGCAGTATAACTACCTAGTGCCTTGTTGCTGTACATGACATGACAAGAAACTGTCTTTCTCAACTTGTTAGTTTTTCATTTGTTGATTATTTAGCAGACCATTTTTAGCAGACCAAAGTTGTTACTTGACTATTCTATTATTTAAATATTACAAAAATATATAGTCTGTATTTACTGAAAAAAGACAAAGGTGCTCTCTAATAGTGTAAGTAGTCACTAGTTTTGAACATTTATGAACAATTTATTCAGAACATATATTTTTACTACTGAAACTTTAGACTGAATGTTTTTTTCTTACACCATTTCTGCAAAAAAAAGACCAACAAATGTTGTGTTTTTTTTATTTAAACTCATAAATAATATAACAACAAGGTAATTCTACATTATTTTAAATTTTGCAAATATAGTAATTTTTTTTCTGACGGGTGATAAAATCTTACTTATCGCCACCAGCGCGAGGACACCTCCATAATTTAGTAGATAAGAGGACGAGACCAGATCCTTCATCGCAAGAAGAGCTCTACAAACCTGAAGAGCACTCTGAATCGTCGCATGCTTTTGTCCTCTCTGCGCAGAACGCTAAATATAGAGTTTAAGCAACTTAAATAGCAGATTACCTGCTGTACGCATTCTCAGATTATGAAACGACGCATCACTTCAGAAGAATAAACATAGCCGAGAGGCATTTGTTTAAATAAATAGGCAAAATAAAGAAACCAAAATGTGCCATTCCAATTTATTACACTGTTGTCGCAATGTTTTTTTCATTCAGGTATAAAATTCTTTATAATGTATTCATATCGTAATCGTACTATCCGTTACAAAATGTTACTTATAGAAAGCTTTCGTTTGATTCATAAAAACGAACCGACTCAAAAGAATCAACTGTTTGAATCGGATCTCAGTGGTTGTTTGAACATTGGTCGTTCGCGCTTTTTCTGCAGCTGTAAAAATACGTTACCTGAACAACGGTCCTACATTACTAAACGAACAAACGCTGGTCTAGAACCATCGCAACGTAGTAATTTCTATAATAAAGTAGCTTAATTACTTTGGTGCAAGTGACCCTCCTTCAACTGAGCAATTCCTTGAAAATATTTCATAACCTGTGCAAATGTACACACTCATACAACAGGTACATAATATCAATTAATTTAAATCACATGACTGGTCAGTTAAATAAAATATTTTCTGTGAACAATACTATTTTAATTAAGGAAATGCTAATACATAAGGTATTTGTTTGTTACCATAACACCAATAATGTGCAGAATTTTTATTGAATCTAAAATATATTTGTTGTTGATTTAGTAGATGGTTTTGCCCTATGAAATGTTGTTTTGAGGAAGGAAGCCATTTTCTTGTTTCAGTAGCCACGCCTACTTATTTCTGAAATGACAGCAAATCAGCGTTCAGGATAAAAAAACAGGAAGTGACGTAAAATACAGATCAACCAATCGCAGCTACCGAAAGAACAGACTCGATTCACGGTAACGTCTCGTCTGTGACGTTCTGGCTGGCTTTGTGTTCCTTCATCATCTTTGTTTATAGATTCTAAACAATATGCAATAAAGACTGTAATCCAGTAAGTATTAAGGAGTATTTAAATGATATACGCGTGTTTACATTTTTAATATATTCAGATCGTTTAACGTGTGCGCAGAGGACAGTACTGAGTGCGCTCTCGGTAGGCGACGCGCGAACGGGTTGCGGCATCATTTGCGACAAAGTGTGAAGCGTAATAAATATGTCTCTTTTCGTTTATACAATTCATTTGTATCAACATTCTCGTTTGAGTAATTTTTAATGTGCTAACATTTAAGCAATTGCTGTTTTGTTTAGGTGTACACAACCGGTTTCACGCATTGCTTTACCAGGGACTACTTTTCCTCGAACGCATTTTTGTAAACCTCCGCGTAGTTATACCGTTTATTAAGTATTCCTCAAGAAGTGATGCGGCTCTAAATCGTAAACACCTCAAGTTTCAATATTTCAAAACATGTCTCTTAAAAGTATTTTTTTTATTTCCAGTATGTTTTGTTCATTTAAAATCAAGTGATGTTGCTGAGGTTTGGTCTGTAGGAGTCATAATAAAATCTGGTGAGACTCTTCACTCTTCACTAATGTTGTTTAATATATATATATATATATATATATATATATATGTATAGCTAATTGCTATCACAATTTCTAAATATTTTTAGTACATTTTTTTCTACATACTTGGGTTCTCATTATATCATACGTTTCAGAAACATGGATTCAGATTTGTTTATGGAGTGTGAGGAGGAGGAGCTGGAACCATGGCAACAGGAAGAGGAGTCCACCGGAAATCCTGGAAGCGCTTCCAATGGTGTTTTTTTTTCCTTGAAACTTTTACTCAAAAGATTATTTAAATGTTAAGATTGTCTTAACATTAAACATCTACTTTCTTTCTTTTTTTTTGGCTTCACTTTACTTTCAATGACTTGTATATTCATTTGCACTTTTTAGCATCTTCCACTGCTGCCAAAGTGGCTGATATTCCACCAGAGCCTAAGACCATTGTGCTCCCGAACTTACCTCCTGTAATAAATACAGCAAACACAATTCCACTGATCACAAGTACAAGTGAGTCCCTTGATTATTATATATTAAAAGTTTGCTTTTATATAGAACATATTAAGATATGCAACTTTTGCTGCTTTTTCACTGACTTGTTTTTTTTAATGGCACAGCAGTACTCTGTGCTTTTGTGGACTTTTCAAATGCATCATTTAACCTATAGGCCATGTCTACACATACCAAAGTTTACCCCCCCCCCACGCATCCACATGTCCATTTTCAAAACACTCAAATTCATGGTGTTCAATTCATGGGGTTTTTAAAGTTATTGTTCAGCACTGCTTGTGCAAAAACTCTTGTGCCTCAAATAGTAAAAATGTGCATGTAATCCTGTACATCAAATCTCTTGTTTCACCTTGGCTGACGTTTTCAAAAATGTGCGGTTACATGAAAATGGTGGTGTGGTTCCGTGTGGACAGACAGCATAAATGCGCAGAAAAAAGCCTATTTTCAAAATAACCCATTTCATAATAGCCAAATGATAAAATAATTCTAACCAATTGAAAATTTTTGGACCAGAGCGATCTGTGTGGTGGGAATGACAATTAAATCCTTAGATGATTGCAACAAGGTTTCTGTTGTTCCTCTTGGTGCTTACCAAAATAAACAAACTAGAAGTGTGAAAGCACCCTTAACCAAGCCCACTCAGAACCAATACTGGAAGTCTGTGTAGCCATTCATAGCCAAGTTATATTGTTACTAAAATCCAGTGGAAAATCTGCATATTTTTGGGCTATTTCTAACATGCTAACACACTGTCACGACTGTATTAAATCATGGTTAATGACTGTTAAATCTGGTATGTACACTTCCAGTGTCTCAGTGTGTGGTTCCCACTGCAGTGCCAGCAAATTTTTCTAATGCAGTGCAGGGGCAGCAGGTATTCTTGGCACCAGGGACTGGAGGACTGGGTACCGTGGCTCTGTCACAGGTTCTTTTGCCTGGAACCACCAACAGCCAGCAGATTTACTTCACCACACAGGTTTGTTTGGATTCCCACATATTCTCTTGGCCGTTACTTTTCTGTCAACACCTTTTTAAAGTCCTATATCTTCTATTATACAGGGGCTTCCTGTGCAGAACATTCAGCCTGGCCAGACTCCAATGAGTTTGGTGCTGAATGTTCCACAAGGTCAAAGTGTTCAACCCATCACCTTAGTTCAAGGTATATCAGTGAGCTCTCTGAATATTGTGTGCCACTCTGTTATAATTCCATCCATTCATTGTTTTCTTCTTGACATTTTAGCACCTGGTACACAAATTTTTAAACCGGCCGTCAGACCGACCCAAATAATCACTCAGCCAGCTTCAGTAAGGGCTGGAGCTTCAGTTGTAAACAGAGCCCAGACACCGAGCTCATTTAGCACCTTACAGCTCTCACCTGCTCTCACCATTTGTACCACAACCTCAGTCACCCAACCTTCTGTCAGTTCCCTCCCAATTAAGACTTCTGCAGCTATTGCTCAGCCTTCCACAGCCCGACCCACGACAAAAATAGGTAAGATCTGACTAAGAATAACTTCATAAAACCAGGCAAGTACCATTTTCACCTTTTCATGCTGCAGTTAATTGATTCAGGTTCATAGTATTGAATAATGTGCAAAGAGGACATGTTAGAATGAAGAAAAGTCAGGGTTTAGACAACTTTATTGATTTGAAACTTGCAGATTGCATACGACTATTGTTTAGCATGCTTTGAAAATGTTAAATAGTTTTTTATTTATTTACTAGAATTACCTGTTGTAAAAAAACTCAAATCAATTTCTGCAGGATACTTAATGTAAAATTTAAGACCTATATCACAAACAAAGCCAAAAAGGCACACAAAAAAAATGCTAAATCACAGAATTTGGTAGCAAAATAAATTTATTTCAGTTGAACAATTCTTTAAACAGCACTTTTTGAATGTTCCAAGTTTAGGCTTCAAATACATCGCTTGCAACTTGTTAATGTGTGTAATTAAATAGAAACCCAGGGACTCTATGTACAGTTGTACAGTTCCATACGATGTAGCATTGCATGCTTTTTTACCTTATTTGTTAGTGGTTCTCTTTCTGTTGTTAACATGTTTCACCTGTAGGTGTTTCTTTAGCAAACCAAACTTGTGTTAAATTGTCTCGTTAAAATTTCCTAGTTTTTATTTTATTCTTTGCTGTAGTGTTGTGGAAATGAACAAAGTGTGTTCTATAAGTAAAACAATTGGTTTTTGCTCAATCAAACCTAATATTTTCTCACTAGTGGTTGTAATTTTTTGGGGTCTTTTCTGCCATTATTTTAAATGAACGAGACAGCATTGTGACAAGAAGAGAAGCAGGTAGAGGAATGGGGAAGGTTGGGAAATCACAATAGGTCTACTACACCACAGGGCGGAATGAAATATCTCTTATAAAATTTTTATTTTTTTTCATACCAATCAAACTATTTGGTCAATATCTTGGTTTTGTTTTAATTTTGTGATTTTCTTTTTCTAGTGACCATAAACCCCGGTAATGGTACTTTAGATATGCAGAATATAATGAGCCTCGTCAAGTCTGTTAATCTTCCGCCTGGAACACAATCGCAGACTTTTGTAGTCATGAGCAATCCAAAGGCCAGTGATGGCACTGTTGTTTCCTCCACTTTTCCAATCATCCCTCAAAATGTAATACAAGGTGAGTTTGCTGTTTTGATTGTGCATCATGGTTTTCCTAGAACACAACCACACTGATTAACTCCAATGATTTTTTTTGGCAGCAACTTCTGTTGCAACCCAGTCTAAGACCACTTACTTGTGCCCACGGTGCGGAACACATTTCAGAAGTACTGATGCTCTACAGAGGCATATGTGTGTAAGTAGTTGGTTTCTGAATTATCTATATATTAGATTATCTCAAAGTATTTAACTAAGCTCTTTCTTCTCTTAGATCTGCTGTCCAGTTCGATCCCAGTTGTCTGATAAAACTAGTGCCCAGAAACCCCCAGCCATTTCACAAAAGAGTGCCTCACCTGTGTCCAGCGTCAAGCAGGATTTCTCTCCTGCGAAGACTGGAGATACGGGTCTCAGACTTGTTATGCTGGTGGATGATTTTTACTACGGTACATTTGAGGGAAATCGAGTCTATGTACCAACGGACAACTCCAAAGAACCGTTATTATTCGAATGCCACAGCTGTGGCAAGAAACTAAAGAATAATGTTAGGTACAAGATTAGTACTGGATTGCTTGGTAGTGGAGGATGAAGCGTGCGAGACTGGTAATGTTATTTGACCTCTTTACAGATTCATGAATCATTTGAAGTACCATGTTGAATTGGATCAGCAAAACGGGGACACGCCCACAGCCTGCCAGCACTGCTTCCGGCGCTTTCCCACACCATTCCGGCTTCAGTGTCACCTGGAGAGTGTGCACACTTCCATTGAGTCTTCTAGTAAGAATTATTTCCATTTTAACAGCTGTACTAATTGTAAATCCTTTAATGGAAAGCCGGTGCTACAATTGGCACTGGAAAGATTTAGTTGCGAACTGGTTGTGTTGAGAAACAGCACCCCCGAAATCCATAAAGGTGGAATGCTCTCTTCGAGTTGGTGAAGTGATTCTTCCCATGACGTGGAGGAGTTCAAGTATCTTGTTCATGAGTGAAGGGACTATGGAGCAAGAGAAAAAAATGAGATCCTGGATACTGGTGGCTAAAAGGAGTTCCCTTAGAGATGGGGTGAGAAGCTCTGAGTCAAGAGAAGCCAGCTGAGGTGGTTTGGGCATCTGTTTTATATGCCTCCTTGACGCCTCCCTGGGTAGGTGTTCCAGACGTGCCCCTCTGGGAAGAGACCCCCTGTGAAGATGTAGGACATGCTAAAGAGGCTACGTCTCCCGGTCGGCCTGGGAATACCTTTGTGTCCTCCCGGACGAACTGGAGGAGGTGTCCGTGTAGAAGGTTGTCTGGGCATAAACAAAAGAGGATGATCTGGGGAGCAGGCTTGGCAAAGGACTGGCTGCCGCACATGTTTTAGAGCACAGACCACTTTGCCATTATCACATACTTTTATTATGAAGCATTTAAAAGTTAAAAGTCCTGTTTTGGACTATATATATGGGGTGGGATAGGAAAGACAACAGGCTCGGGACTCGAAACTGCGTCGCCCTGCGCAACCACGCTTACATGTCCTGCGCACCGTCCACTACACCATGGGCCAGGACGAGTGTTCCGTTTTTGATGCACTCTAATATACAAACTAAGACAAAATAGATAATTATGAACAATTTGCCTTATTGTAGAGACTTTTTTTTTTTTATAGGATAACTAGATAGTTTATGTTGCTCATTTGTGCAGAAGATGATATGCAAGAGTTTTAATTTGGCAAAAAAGCACACAAGAAATATTGGAATGTATTCATGAATATTCAAGAATGAATTAATGTTCTCCTGCAATGGAAGTGATGGTAATGCTCCCCGTCTGGATTATATTATTTTATTTTGCACAGCCTCTCGTGTAAGACAACAGCTCTCTGGGGCAAGATATGTACATCTAACTCCTCTGGTTACATACTGAAGTCATGTGTGTGGTTGCTATTTTACAAGCTTTTTAAAATTGCATCACTCACGCTCCTTTACAGTTTAAAGAGTTAAAGGCTCAGTGGGTTAGCTACAGAGTCCAGTCATCACAGTAAGTTCAGTCGACCAGCTGTTTAAGTATTGTTTTGTTTGTCCGTTTAGCAAAGTGCAAAATTTGCGAGTTGGCCTTTGAGAGTGAGCCGGTGTTCCTGCAGCACATGAAGAACACCCATAAACCTGGAGAGATGCCTTATGTGTGCCAGGTAAATAAACTTATCGAAGTGTGGCATTTGCACACGCCACAATTTTGCAGTGATTTATTGAGTTATCACATGACTCTTTCAGGTGTGTGAATACCGCTCCTCCTTCTATTCTGATGTTTTTAACCATTTCCGTACCTGGCATGAGGATACTCGGCACCTTCTCTGCCATTATTGCCTAAAGGTTTTCAAGCATGCCTCCACTTTCCAGCAACACTATATTCGTCATCAGGTGAGCAGGGAATTCTCGGTATTCACCTTCTGCTAAATTATGTTTTAATCACTTTTAAAAAGTTGTTTTGTTGGTGTCCATTATTGATTATTATGAAGCAAATGCTCTTGTTTTGTACAGAAATGTGCAGTTTACCACTGTAACAAATGCCGCCTTCAGTTCCTGTTCACAAAAGACAAGGTTGAACATAAAGTCACACAGCACAGGACTTTTCGAAAGCCTTCTGAATTAGAAGGACTGCAGCCTGGTACAAAGGTAAAGACTCTATTCATTTGGATCTGTAATTAATTTAAGATCTATTTAAACTTTCAAAATATGTATAAGATATATTCTGCTGATGATGTCACAATATTATGTTCGTAATAAAATATCCGTCAGTATTACCAGCTACTGAAACAGTGATTTGAGACCATTAATCTAAGAATGCTGTGGAGTGTATACTATTATACTAATAATTGTACCAGTAACTCTACTTCATGGATATATGAAGATGTATAGATACCTAATATATTTCTTAATATTTTAATTATCCAGGTGACTATCAGGGCATATGTTGGATTGAAGAAATCACTTGGTCAGGCATCTTTAAAAACACCCAGTAGCGACCAGAAGAAAAGTGTCGGTACTTCAGAATCCTCAACTCTTGTTAATGAGCCGCAGGAAGGACAAGTTAAGAAACAGACCAAGAGGATGCTTAAGTTCCTCATCAAGTTCCAAGAGGAGAGGTAAATTCTGTAAACAGTAAACAGAAATGTTAAATCTTTTTGAATGGAGATCAGATTGTTTTTTTTTTTTTCTCCTTTCAGACAATTTTTGGGCAGACAGAAGTGTGTGGAGTGCGACTTCGATATCCCTGACTTTACGAATCACTTCCCTACTTATGTGCATTGCTCACGCTGCTTCTACAGCACATGCTGCGCTCGTGCTTATGCAAATCACATGATCAAGTAGGTTTCAGAGAGGTTTTGTTAGCTATAGTAGATCTTCTTGCAATGAAACCGGTTATAAATGGCTCATTCATAACACAAATGCATTTTACATTTCAGCTTTCATGTAGCTGGAAGAGCCCCTAAAGCTTCTAAGAAAGCACTCCCAAGGTATATATAAATACGAGTATACATGCATACAGTGAATTCAACACCTCGTTTTTGAAGATTATTAACAATAATGACCTCTCATTGAACCTGTGACGGCATATTAACTCTACCAACCTTTAAATCCAGCATCTCAACCTTTTTCTTTAATCCTGATCTTCCAGGTCATTTGTGTGAAATCTGAAGTCAGCGATGGGAAAATTCATACTGTCAGACAATCAGTGGTTGTCTTCTATAGGCCTGGGAGCTTTGCAGCCAATCAAAATGAGATTTTCTTGTCAAGATCTCTTTACCAGATACAAAAATCAATTAAAGATGCAAGCAGCTATCAAAGGGCTCTCCCGTATCTGGCCATCTCCTCTCGGACCAATCCCTTGTTATTAAATGTATTTAAGTGAGAATTTTCAAGATTTCTCAACAATACAGGCACATTAACTTATAAAACACATAATAAATTGGCGCTGTTAAATAAGTTTTGGCCAATAATCAGATGTGTCCAAATTGCTAACAAGAATTACCTCATTAATGGTAAATGTTGTTCCTCGTGTGGCCGCCTGTTGGCGCCATAACAGAGAGTGTATGTTGCACATGTGCTCAGAAATGGATTAACATCATTCGTAAATTTGGGACCAATTAGATTGTATGATTGACTTATAACAACTTCCTGTCTATGGCAAAATGTCGAATTTTGAAAACCACAGTGTGCATATTTAAAAAAATTGAATTTCTTTTTAAAAATGGAAACTTTTTAAAAATTTGGAAACTGTACCTAAGGATGTTTTGCCTCTGCCTTTGTAGCCCCGTGAAGCTAGATTGTAAGGATTGTGCATACTCCACAACTGATGGGAATTTGATGTCCAAACATCTTGTAAAGTTCCCTAATCACTCGCACTCTATTTTCTATAAGAAAGGTGAGTGTTAACTAACATCACAGCATTATATACCATAGTTTTTACCACATTTTCTTTTTTTCTTTTTCTGCATGGTCACTTAACCTGCATGCTAACTTTCTATGCTGTCGTGCGTGTATCTGTTTAAAATTGCATGATGTTAGTAAGTGTAGAAAAGTATAAAGACCAATATTAAAGCCATGTCGCTGCTTGAAACTAACTACATCAGGGGTTATTATAGTTCTGGAGGGATGTCCTGTAGAGTTAAGCTCCAGCCCTAGTGAAACACACCCAACCTAGCAAATTAAGGTATTTCAAGGTGTACTAGAAACTTCCAGGCAAGTTAAACGTTGCGGGACACCAGGACTTGGTAACCCCTCCATTTATCGTCAAAGGACTCAGCACTGTTCTGTATTTTTGCACTTAAAACGCTAATCTACTCATTTCTTCGGTGGGGGCTTGTATTAAAGAATGATAAACACTGATGGCCTAGTGGTAAATTGAATACATCGCTGTCCCGGGTTCAATTTCTCGACTATCCTGTCCAATGAAAAAAATCTTGAAATGTTCCAAATTACTTACCCTACTTGCAAAGTGTCCAATCTTGAGGAATAGCCTGCACAATGTGATGTACAGGTGTGGGGTGTGAGCTACCCAATTTCAAAACTCAACAGGACTTTCTGGCAGCCCTTTGAAAATGCACAATGAATGTGTAAATAGACTTTGCAAAAACGCTCAGCACCTGAGCTGGAGAATATGAGACGAAATGCTTGAAACACAACGCAAAAAGCTTAACAAAGGACTAGCAGTCTGGGATCTGTCTGCTGCTTCTGCACTGCTTGTTGTGTTCTTTTTTTTCAAAAGCTTTCTCTCCTGTCAGAACCACATTGAGCATGCTATTAAATGGATTATTGGTTATGCTAGAAACTCCAAGGAGAAGACTAACTCTGTTCCTGTAATCCCTCCCCTCCCCTACAGAGTGTTTGGAGACAGATATTGAGTTCTGCCAGGTTGAGGAGGTGGAGGGTCCAAATGAAGCTAGTGATCTTGGGACACAGCCTGACTGGTTGTCCATGAAGGAATGGAGTGTCCCCAAGGAGGACAGGATTGTGCCAGAGTTCATGGACAGTTGTGGCCCGCAGCACCAAATGACGAGGAATCACGATGTCCTTGACTATTTTCAGCTTCTGTTTCCTGATGCCTTGTTTGAGCAAATTGTATCTGAGACCAATGCCTATGTCGCTTACTGTTGCTCTTTGGGACAAGGAGACGCATCCTGGCAACCTATATCTGTTGAAGAAGTCAAGGGCTTTTTTGGCCTCTCAATCCTGATAGGCAACCTAGGCCTGGTGGAGCCAGAGTTGTACTGGTCCTGGGAACAACACCAAGGCCGCAATGGCTCCAGGACTTGGGAGCTTGTGTGTGGGACCATGTCTTTTAAACGCTTTAAACAAATTGGCGCTAACATCCGGATGAGCAGCATGCTTGTGGACAATGAACACCGGAATGATGACAAGTTGAGCTTTTTCCAGCCCATGTTGAGCATCCTTCAAGACAGCATGCAAGAGACCTACAAGCCAAACAAGTGTTTGACGATTGATCAAGCCTTCCTACCAACCCATGAAAAAGGAAGGGCTCAGGAGAAGAGTACGACCACCCAGCCAAAGATATGGCTACTGTGTGATTCAAAGTCAGGCTATTGTCATAAATTTCTTGTCTTAACACGACAAGAGAAGAACAAAGATTTGGGGAAGTTGGTGGTTCCACAACTGCTAGAGGGCCTTGAGGGGAAACATCACAACATCTTCTTGTCCAACTCTCTTGCTTCTGTGCCACTCATGAAAGAGCTCTATGGCCAGGATATATACTGCTCATGTTCTGTCCCATCTCAATGTACCGTTTTGCCCAAGGAGTTTTGGAAAGAGACTCCGCTGGACAATCCAGGAGATTTCAAGCAGTATGAATTTGCCCCACTTCTTGCCACCAGGTGGAAAGATCACAAGGAGCTTATATGTCTTTCCACAAATGCCAGTGCTGGCCAGTCAGATGTGGTGTGGAGGAGATCTCCAACTAAAGTAGGAGAGCTTTGTTCCATTGAAAGACCCCAGGCCTTCAAGCTGCTCCAGGACAACATGCGTGGAGTTGACATATGCAATCAGCTGCTGACTTGTAACCAACTTGGTGGACTGGTTCTTGACACCAATTGGAGACGTCTGTTTTGGTTTCTCGTCAACTTGAGCATCGTCAATTCTTTTATAGTCTTACGAGAGACACGCAAAGACAACCCTCCTCCATGGCTTCCAGGGGGTCACTTTTCCCAGGCCCTCTACCGCAAACGTCTGGGATTTCAGCTGGCTAAGTGTGCAGCAAGATTCGCTAGAAAGAACCAAGTGCAAAACAGCTTACTTAAGCAAGAGGCTGTGAAGGAAGAAAAGGCTGACCCACAAGAAGTTAGACACTACCTAGCCAAAATAACTTGTAGGACAAGGAGGTGTAAAGTTTGCAACCTGAAAAACATTCGACATGAGACTATGTATGGCTGCTCTGTATGCCAAGTGAATCTCTGCAAAAGTTCTCACTGCTTCTGGGACTTCCATGGGTTCCCATCTAATCATGAAGGTCATAAATCTCACCAACTGTCTATAAATATTTTTCTGAATGCATGCTTTCTATTCAGATGTTACCTTTTTCTATCAAACTTCAGATACTACATATTAATATATACAGATTGTATTTGCATGTGCATCTCAGATGCATTTTTAAAAACCTGTTTTCTAGATGTAATCATTTATGTTGATATTTCTTGTACAGGTAATGCCAAGATTGGATTCATCGGCACTAAAAGGTATGAATCTAGTAATCACCTCAGAATGTAACTTTAATTTCTATATTAATCCACTTTTTTATTAGAAGTCAAATGATTGGAATCAATAGACCATGGAGAATCAACAATTCAAACACTTTTAAACAACCTTGCTTCTGGTTTACTAGATGGGTAGGATTTACAGACAGGAATTGTTTTATTCAGATGGGAAGGGATGCTTTCAGTTGAACGTTGTCCATGAAACTAAGTGTGTAATACTACAATATTTTCTTATTTACTGTCGTTGGCATCCAGTACTCCAACAATTCATGTTCTTCCTGATTATGTCTAACACACTTGTGTAATGCAACTACGGTAATTGCCTATAAGAACACATTTAAGCTTGTGGAAGAAATTTCGATGTAAAACCAATAAAATATCACTACTATAGAGAGTCAATACCATTTATCTTTCAGAGAGGACACACGTGCTAGACCTGAAGCCAACCGTAAAGGTTTGGAAAGAGGCCAGCGCAGATCTGCTGATGTGGCTGATCAGATGGACCAGGAAATGGCACCACTTGAAGACGAAGACGCTAATTCAGAAACGGAAACGGTGGATAGCAACGAGAAACCCGCCGAAACAGCTGCTAGAACGAAGGGGATCTGCGTACAATCTGTACCACCTTTACAACCAGTGAAAAACAAAGTGGAGTCTCTTTCGATTCACCAGCGGCGGATTCTACTCCTTGCACTGTGCTCTGGAATACAGAAAGCTGCTAAGGAAATGGATACCAAACCTGCACTCATCAAGACTTGGATCAACGAAAAAGAAGAGCAATTAAATGAGTGTTGTAGCAAGATCTGTGGAGCGGCTGTTGATCACTTAGTTGAGTGGGTTTTGACTCAACGGGAACAACAACGCCCACTCAGTGAAGCAAGGCTGTTTGAAAAAGCTTCTGAACTCCAAAGCCAAAACAATGAAACCAATTCATTCCGCATCTCTTACGAGTGGGCTGTTAACTTTATGATGCAGCACAAACTAGGTTTGGACATGTCATTCACTGTAGATCGGGAACTTCCCAACGTTATGGAGGAAAACTGTCGTAACTTCAAGGAGTTGGTGCACAACCGAATACAGACCAACGCCATCCAGTCGTCTCTTATTGGTGCAATGGACCAACTTTCTGTTTTCGTTGACTTTAACATGCTGAACGAGAAAAACAAAATAAGAAGAGACACCTCTTTTCAGTTTACTGGGTCAGGGAAGCCTTTTGTCAAGATTTACCTTGCAATGCTTGCGAATGGTACAATGCTACCTGCAGTCCTCTTCTCAAGTCGCACCACAAGTGCGTTGAGCAACCCATCTAACATGGTCCTACTAATGACCAAAGAAGAAGGTTACACGACAACAGAAGAGCTAGAGGTTTGGGCCACTAAAGTTTGGAAGCAACATCTGGACTCGCAGAATGAAAAGGAAGCCCTGCTGATTTTGGATAACCACCAGTGCCAGACATCAGAGGACATACTGTCCTCAGTTAGCTCCATCAAAACGTTTTCTGCCACCATTCCGGTTGGATGTACATGCCGACATCAACCTTTAGAGATGAGTGTACGCCCTTTGCTGCAGAGATTATTTCTGACTCGTTGGGCACAGCGGTCTAATGATGTGATTCAACCTGAAGACATGATGCAGCTTGTAGTGTCTTGGTTAGATGAGGCCATGTCTTGCTTCTTTAGTAAACCTGAGTACATGCAACATGCATTCTGCTTGGCTCATGTCCTTCCAGTACAAGAAACGCATACAAATTTTCCAGAGACTTCTTTAGAGCTGTTAAATTTGCTTTTGGAGGCCATTCTTGGACCAGAAGTGGTAGATCTTGAGTCTGAAGATGAAGATGAGCCTATGGACACGCATAGTGTGGAAAGAGTAAGCCAGTTGACTGAGAAAATTGATCTAACTCAGGATCAAGAGGCTATGGACCAATCACAAGAGAACCTGGGTGGAAAAGAAAAGGGAAGAGTTGATGAATGGTTTGAGATTTCAAGTGACTCTACAGAGTTTTCACATTCATCCCCTGAACCTGAGAGCCCATCACATATTCAAGAACCAGATGCATCAGAATCTGGTCAAGAAGTCAACACTTCCCAAACAGACTCAGTAAAGAGGTGATATTTGATCTACTAACTTCGGCACATTGCTTTGTTGGGAAGAAGTGGAGATTGGTGAACCTAGATGATTGTGATTTATCACAGGGGTGGCAGCCTTATTCCTACAGTACCACAATCCTGCCCTGTTTAGCTTCAAGCTTAACGCAGCCAACCTAATTACACTAGTTAAGGACCTCTTGACATGTTTGGAACTACTGGTACAGTGAGAAAAATAAGTATTTCACCCCCTACATTTGACAAAAAAACATAATCAGTCCATAGTTTTAAATGTTGGTCGACACAAATCTAAAACTACCCTACATATATGTAATAGTGTATTTTCACAGGATTCTAGCACCATTCACTGTATGTCTATTTGTAAGGCACTAAATGCTGGACTGTGGCACTCCAGGAATAGGGAAGCCAAGCCTTGGCCTATTGTGTGATGAAGTGATGATGTAAAAATACAGATTGTTTTATCTTAATTATTGTATTGATGCACAGAATTGACCTTGCATGACTGACATACGTTTTTTACAGTTTTTGATCTTGTCTGGTAACGGATGTTATGTGTTTAGATTCTACCATCTCATAAAACTCCATTTTTACTACCGCTGATGTTTCATTTCTTTCGAAGGTGAGAATAGAAATATTTAAAGTAACTAGTAACGTCACGAATGACTTGTCAAAGTTATCTAAAGCATAATTTAAATTAAAATTTATTAATCAAAGTTGGGCAATTTAACAATAGAGTGAATAAGAACCTGCTCACGTCTGGATCTAGCCTCAAGCGGCCGGCCGAGGAACTGCAGTTCAGTCACTTCCTCTAACAGCGAGAGAAAAAGCCGGACGTTGCCCCTTGTGGTGAAGGATGAGCTGTGGGCAGAATCCTAATGTTTGTGATATCATTTACTGCTCAATATCAGAGGATGTCTAAAAGAAAATTATGTGCATACAATCCATATTTTTGCTAAATAGTCATCTGAGGTTACCAGTTTTACCAACTTTGAAACGTTCTACAGAGGGAATTTGTGACGATGTAGTTTAGATATCCATCTAAAGCTCATCCTGCAGTACAACTTGTAAAGTTGTAATTGTTTCGATGTCGTTTATATACTTACATCTTATATTAAACACGCACTTGCACATTAATACAAATAAATAGTTTTCTGTGCTTCTGTTGGTCAGCTTCCAACTTCTAAAGAATATCTTCCCTCTACCGAAGTCGCCCAGGAAGGGGTTGTCTCTTTAATGTTTACAGGCGGATTGACCTAGTTTGGATTCTTTTTTTATTCATATTTGGAGAACATAAGAGTAGACTTTTGTGGATTCTCAAGGTGGCACTTCTTCTTATTTTCTACTTAAAAAGGGGTTCTACAAGTCGGGTCTGTTTTCTGGAAGGGGCGGAAAGAGAAACATGGGTGAGTAAAAATGAATGTACTTTGGCCATTTTTGCTAAGTTTGAATGCACCGTTTGAAAACGTGTTGATAACTCCATTTAGAATTCGTAATTAAACTACGTGCTTTCGTAAAATAACTGTATGCAGACACTGATTAAAAACGTAATTCATTCAGGTAGAAATGCGTGAATCTTAACTTCCTGTACGCGTTTTATTTTAATAACTATTATTACTATTGGGTTATTTATTACTTATTTATTTAATAAAATCATTGGTTGAGATGAGTCCCGAAACCTTTATAAAGAGTTCCCATGCTAAATGAAATGGATAGTATAATAACATCATGTCGTTTTTAAGATCTCTGTGCAATTTATTGACGTAATCCATGAGATGTTCGGGATTTATTTCTTGTTACCATTAGTTTGTGAGTGAGTTATGCACAATGTTTATTTTTTTCCAGGGATGATGGTTCACTGAATTTTATATAATTAGGGGTGGAAGAATGCAGAGCACTTCCGGTCAAGACATGGAAATGAAATTGAATGCTGTAAACAAAGAATGCTTTCAAAAATGCAAGTCGATTATTTTAATAAATTCTTCTTTTAACGCTTCTAGATCAATTTGCTGGTAGGTTGTTCCAAACATCTTAAAGATCTACCACGGGTCTTCACAGGATGTAGCTCTCACATCCTGCTGTCTCGAAATGCAATCACAGGCACATTGAATGGTAAACACTGTGAGTGCCTTCCAAACTTCTTATTTTTGTGGAAGATTAGGACTTTGGCTGTGTGTTTGGGGTCATTTTCCTGCTGCGGAATACATTTGGGACCAATCATATACCTCCCTGATGTTATTGCCTCTATTTTGCCATTGGGAACACCATCATTTCTGACCAGATCTCAACTCCATTTCCAGAAACGCAGCCCCAAACATTCAGGGATCCTCATAATCTTTTAATATTGACAGCAGACACTTATTATTGTTCCACATTGCAGCCTTTGAAAGGGGAAAAAACTTTTCATCATGTTTTCTTGCATATATGAGTCCCTTGTCCATGTTCCCACATTGAATGTGTGGCGTTTTGGCTGCAACTCTACCACATCTCTCCAAACCACATCTCCAAATGGTGCACCTGGAGCACCAGTAACAATGTTTTAAATATTTTTTGCTGAAGCTTAATTAAAATGTTGTTGAGCCATCAAAATGATCAAACCTCCAATTTGATTAATTGCTAATTTGTTAATTAATTGTTTAATTAATTGATTATACAATGTTAAATTGTTTGCAATTTCACTTTGTAAGATGAAAATATTGAATGTCACATTCATTCTGTACAGCTTCATCTTGTTCTGGATGTGGCCCAGGATATAAAACCCCTCTGGATGCCATGAAGGGTGAGCAGTTAAATGTATTGCAGACTCACTGTTTAGTCAAGTATGCCCAAGTGGAAGAATTCAATTTAATTCTAATAATTAAATTTAACTGGATTTAATTATTAATGTTCCCCAAGTCATTTTGTTCGCTGTCTAAATTTAAAATGCATTTAAACCATTTTATTTTCATTATACTCTTCCTCTCCACCGCTAGAGGTCACCCTCACCGTCAATGACGGACGGGTTAGGGTTAGGGTTAGGCCAGCCATGGAAGTGTGCTCAGAAGTGGGACATGGGGGGTAACATAGATGGCCCAGAAATAGTGATATAAATGGAATTTTGGGTTAAAAGTAGTTTTTCTGCATTTTTAAATGGAAGTTAATGGGAATCTGCTCACTTCTGACACAAGTGGACAGTCAATGAACTGCAATTTCAATCACTTTCTGTCACAAAAGTGGGAGGTTATGTTTTTTACGTGGATTTAAAAAAATGTTTTAACATGATCTTATTTGTATTTTTATAAGTCCATGATATATAATTCTCAAATTTTGAACATACATTCTATCTAGGGCCGCGGGAAGAGATTGTCTACCTGCCGTGCATTTATCGCAACACTGACATCCAGAAACCAGATTATCTGGCAACTGTCGATGTAAACCCACAATCCCCCAATTTTTGCAAGGTAAGAAAAATATTAAAAATGATTTTGGTGTTCATTCTGTTATGGATTGAGATTTTCTGACAATATTTAAGGCTCTTTCTGTGATGTAGGTTATTC
Organism: Danionella cerebrum; assembly: GCA_007224835.1. Taxonomy (NCBI): domain Eukaryota; kingdom Metazoa; phylum Chordata; class Actinopteri; order Cypriniformes; family Danionidae; genus Danionella; species Danionella cerebrum. Next base: position 361,034 of record SRMA01026222.1, read on the forward strand.
ACAGACTGCCCATGCCCAATCTCAAGGATGAGCTGCATCATTCTGGCTGGAACGCCTGCAGTAGTTGTTACGATGATCCGTCTAAACGACGCAACCGTCTGATTCTCCCCTCCCTCATCTCCTCTCGCATCTACGTGGTTGATGTAGGGACAGACCCTCGAGCTCCGCAGCTCCACAAGGTGTTTGAGTCACATTTGAGTCACCTTTACAATCCATTTATGGTGAATTGGCTGCACTCAAAGCTTAGTCATGGACGGTGGTTACCTCTCTGTAATCTCTGATTTTTTAGCTGTGCTGGATCTCAATGGGCTACATGAATCACATATATATAAATTCTGATCTGGATGATGTCATATTGATCAATACTGGCTGCCTCACAGCCACAGTGTTCTTGGTGATCTTCCCCCAGACTTCAATATAAAAGAGTTTTTTTTAGGCGTTTAATTGTTAATAAATAGCAGGTACCTCAATAAATAAAACACTGTGCTCCTTATCTTTAGTATAACGTTTACTATGGAGATTAAACATTACTCTTTAGATGGCTGCTGTGTTAGAGAATGTATGTTTATACTTTATTATCTCTGATGCTGCAGACCGTTGAGCCAGTGGATCTGTTCTGGAAGTGTGGCTTAGCGAACCCTCACACCTCTCACTGCCTGGGCAGTGGCCAAATCATGATCAGTACCATGGGTGATCCTTCTGGCAATGGAAAGGGTAAGATACAGTATAAATATATATATTGGCTACAATTCATACACCCACGAAAATTGGACAATAGAAGAAAAAAAAGTCTGGTCTGATGAGTCTTGATTTCTGGACATTCGTATGGTAGGGTCCAAATTTGGTGTCAACATGAAAGCATGGATCCATCCTGTATTGATGGTTCAGGCACATTTGGATCTTCAACTTTACCAATTGAGCGTCAATGCCACTGCCTACCTGAGTATTGTTGCTGACCTTTTCCATCACTTTAGTTGTCTTTATGGGAGAGCTGTGGCCAAAAGCCATACCTTTTATTTGGAAACAAAGCTACGTGACTAAAATGTGCATGAAAATACAGGACCTGGATGTAGAAAAATGGCGAAAGGTGCTTTGGACCAATGAGGAAAAATTAAAAAAAAAATTTGGTTGTTGAAGGAGTTTATTCACCAAAGGGTTTTGAAAGGTGCTCGCACCAAATATTGATTTCATATTCTGTGTTATTGAACTATATAGAACCACTGAATGCTCACTGGGTTGGACTGAATAACAACTGTTTCATTTTCATGCTGCTGAACAGGCGGTTTTGTGTTGCTGGATGGCGAATCTTTTGAAGTGATTGGTAACTGGGAGCTGCCTGGTGAAGCTGCACCCTTTGGTTATGACTTCTGGTACCAGCCTCGACACAATGTCATGATCAGTACTGAATGGGGGGCACCCAAAGCTTTGGGACATGGCTTTAACCCTGCTGACGTCAAAACTGGTTTGTTTGCAACTATAAGTGTGTTTCTTTGATTTTTCGTGTTAATTCAAGGATGGGTGCAGATAATGGTTTCTGTTTACAGGTCAGTATGGTCACAACCTTCATGTTTGGGACTGGACCACACATAAGCACATTCAGACTCTGGATCTGGGAGAGGAAGGTGCTATTCCTCTAGAGGTTCGGTTTCTGCATGATCCAGCAGCTGCAGAGGGGTTTGTGGGATGTGCTCTGCAGAGCACTGTCTTTCGCTTCTACAAAACTCAGGTGAGTTTTTGTTTTGTTTTGTTTTTTGACAAAGGACCATTTTCACCTTTGTGTATTTTGATGCTCAGAAAGGAGACTGGGCAACTGAGAAGGTCATCAAAGTTCCCAGCAAAAGAGTGGAAGGTTGGGCACTACCAGAAATGCCAGGTAGGAGATGTAAGGTAGGCTGGGAAACAAGTATTTGCTCCCCTGCCTATTGTGAATGTTTACTCAAATAAAATAAAAAAATCTGTCAATAAATGTAATGAGGGAGTCAAAATAACAACATAAAAGCTTATTTTGACTCCCTCATTACATTTATTGACCGTTAAGCTTGATGGTGGCAGAGTCATGCTTGGGGCTGGTTATCAGTAGCAGGAACTGGAAGAATTGTAAATATTGAGGGAATGATGAATACAGCAATGATATATTGATGTCAAATTGAGGTGAAGTTTTGTCTTTCAATAGGACATTGACCCTAAGCACACAGCCAAGACATCAAGGAGTGGCTTCATGAACATTATGAATGTCTCCTTATTTGGGTAGAGTTCCCCGGAAATAGGAAAATGGCCCACTTGTTTCTCAAAAAACTCGGAAGAAAATATATATTTTTGATGTCTTGTGTTGAGAAAACCAGGCTCTGCTGGTCACCTGACCAATACCATTCCTACAGTTAAGCATGGTGGTGCCAGAGTCAAGCTGTGGGAGGTAGCAGTAGTAAGGCTGGAATAATTTTCTGGAATACATTTGTTACCATTTTGAAAAAAAAAAAAAGACACATCTTAAGTGACGATTTGCAGTGTTTTTTGCCTTTCTGAATGACCCAGGTAAGCTAGTCATATATAAACATGTTCTTTTTTGACATAGGCCTCATTACGGACATCTTGATCTCCCTGGATGATCGCTTCCTGTATTTCAGTAACTGGTTGCATGGAGACATTCGCCAGTATGACATCTCTGACAGGAGGAATCCTCGTATGGTTGGTCAGGTGAGGCTAAAATGTGTTTAATGATCATTATGAAAAATGATGTAGTAATAATGATAACAATACATTTTATTATTTTATTTGACGTGACCCATGGAAAACCACTTGAGTTTTCCAAAAAACAACAGAAAAAAATCCTATTTTCTGATGAGACTAATTGACTATTTTGTTAACCTCAAGGGTGAAGGTTCATCAGAGTAAAATACACAAAGAGAAGTTCACACCAAACTAAATCAAGGATTACTAATCATTACTTACTGACAGAAGCCACTCCTTAGTAAATTACCCATGGCAGCCCACTGAGGTTTGCAAATCCCCAAAAGACTAATTTGCACTTTTTAGTTAATTAAGAGGGAACACCTCACATCAAAAATCCCCACAGTTAAGCATGGTGGTGGCAGAGTCTTGCTGTGGGGATAAGTGGATAGAACGGGAAGATGCATCAAGATTGCGGGAAAGATGAATGCATCAATATCCAGAACATGCTTCATCTCAGGAATGAATTTCATCTATCAGCAGGACAATGGCCCTAAGCACTTATCCAAGACGTTGATAGCCATGTTGATGGTGTTTCTAGTCACTTCTGAAACTTCTTTAAGTTATATTTACGTTTTATTTAATATTTACTGGTACACAATTATAATTAACTCAGATTTCAAATGAGAAACATGCAACTCTTTTCATCACTTAAAAAGAGGATTTAATGCAAATATGCGCTGCCTCCTAGTGGGTGGATGATATTAAATGCCTACTGTTTCAAAACTTTTCAGTTCTTTTCGGCTTCCACTGATTGTATAAATAGTTTCAGTAGTCGATTCAAAGTAGTTTTGCTAAATATAGTGATGCATATTGTATCATGGACATAATATTGCATAAAAAAATCAACTGAAATGTCCATTTTTTATCATCCATTTAGGTCTTTCTTGGAGGCAGCATTTTGAAAGGCGGCCCAGTGAACGTTGTGGAGGACAAAGAACTGGAGAGCCAACCAAACCCACGGATTCTGAAGGTACCGTCTGTTATTTGGGCGTTAAGTGAATGCTCCACACATATTGTGTTGGGCACCTACTGCTAAAGGCCAGCTTTTCGAAGTTTAGGTCAAACTTATTAAATACTAAACAGTTAGACCACGTTACGCTCCTTCTTTTCTGTTTTTAGGGAAAGCGTGTGCAGGGAGGCCCTCAGATGCTCCAGCTGAGTCTGGACGGAAAGCGGCTGTATGTCACCACCTCTTTGTACAGCGCCTGGGACAAGCAGTTTTACCCAGACCTCATTAAGTGAGAGACATTCATTAGATGCTGGTTTGAGAAAAGTAGACATTAGTGGTGTAACGGTACGCTACAATTGTATTCGGTTCGGTACAGTGTCTTGGAGAGTTCGGTTCGGTTCATTCGGTTCGGTACAAAACAATAAGAACTTACATAATCTTTATTTTGAAAAGCTGCCAATACACAGTAGAATTCTTGCATAAAATAAATAAAAGTGACACATTTGGGTGATATTTTAAATAAATTGCACTCTTTATAAAGAAAAACACATTTTTTAAATAAAAAATGAAATACTGCAACTAGTTAGGATAGATTACCTATCCACATTTTCTGAAGAGAGCATAGATCTGGTTATAATATCTCCAGCAGTAGAAAATGTTAGATGTGTTGCCTGCCCGATCTCCGTGGAACAATGTCGGCATACAACTTTAAATTTATCCACTCGTCTATCCCCGTTACGTATTTTAACAGAGAAGCCAAAGTGTTCCAAACACGAGACCGTAGTGAGGTGAGAGGGTCTTCAAGCTCTGGCTTCCCTTTCACTTTTGATATGATTCCATTTTCCTATTCGCGCTCGTGCTCGTCACTCAATAGCGTCCGTGCGGAAACTCGCCATGGAACATTGTTCCGCTGCGCTTAATATCGCGCTAATAATACATTTATATCATTTAATAAAGATACCGAATACCGAAACGGTACGCAAGTGTACCGAACCGAACAGTCCGTACCGAAACGTTTCAATACATCCCCGTGAACCGTTACACCCCTAGTAGACATCCATTCAATGAGAGCGTTTGATATTGTTTGTAGCAAAATGTACGTGTTTTTTGTTGTGAAAATGCCTCAGATAATCCCTTTTGATAGAATAGTTCCACGTCTTCCTTTCAGAATCAACATTTTCTATGAGATACCATTAAGTTGCTAAGACTGTTCCGTTTGTTCCACTTTAGGGAAGGGTCAGTCATGATGCAGATTGATGTGGACTGTGTAAATGGGGGCCTGAAGCTGAATGAGAACTTCCTGGTGGACTTCGGAGCTGAGCCAGAAGGTCCTGCTCTTGCCCATGAGCTCCGATATCCTGGTGGAGACTGTACCTCTGATATTTGGCTCTAAGCCTTGAGCAATAAACCTAAAAAGGTATAATCAATGAAATCAGTAACACGTTTAAGCTTTGCAGAGACCAAATATGGTTTCATTTGTAAAAGAACGCATTATCAACAAGTGTGTCTGAAACGACTTATTAAATAAATATTTTGTTTGTGAACACTGGCTTTCTCGGTTTGTCTTTACAGTTAGGAGGTGGTGCCTTTACAAAAATATTAATTAAAGTATTAAAGAAGGCAAAAAACGGATCAGTCCATAAATGTAATGGCAGTTTCATTTAAACTGCAAAGGTTGTGCAAGCAGATGGACATGCCCATCCTAAATTGATTAGTGAACATCTGAATGATTCAGAGAGGAACTAGGTGAAAGTACTGCAGAATCAAACTTCCTGGACTGGCTCAAGTGGTGGTGGAACATCAGGTTTTGGGGGTGTTTTTCTGCCACTGGGATAGTGCGACCACCAGACATCAAAATAGTCACATTTTTTTAGAGCCTTTTTGCAGGGCAAATGATTGGTTTTGTCCAGTCATGAACCCAAACAGAAACAACTCTGTAGCAGGCTTAAAGGATCACACTAGAAATTTATTTAGATTTCCTTTTTGTTCACCCACATAATTTTTATTGAGAAAAATAAAACATTTGAAACTTATATTTTTACATCATTCTTTGTGTATATCCAGTCATGAACTGAAACTGAAGCAACTCTGTAGGAGGCTTAACACGGTCACAGCAGATATTGATGTCGATTTTGTTCACCTACTGAATTTTGTTCATTAGTGAAAATAAACCATTAAATCTTCCATTTTTGACAATTCTTTCTATATACCCAGTCATGAACTGAATAAGAAATAACTGTGAAGGAGGCCTAAAACTATCACACCACATATTGATTAAGATTTTGTTCACTAACGAATTTTGTTCATTGATGAAAGTCAGTTCAGTCATGAACTGAAACAGAAACAACTGTGTAGGATGCTTAAAACTATACCACCAGATATTGGTTGGTTTTATTAATTGATTTTTGATCCATATAATTAATTGATTTTTTTGCTCTATAATAACATGTGCAAGAAAAAGTATTGCAGTCTATATTTTGCATATTTTAGTAAGCTTCTAACAAAGCAATTTTTAATGGTCGAAGGTTTAACTGCTAAGATTGTTTATTACTCTCAGTAAAAGGGTTTTGGAGACACACTCGAGTGTGATGTGTGTATTCAGGCAGCTGATGCGGGCAGCCCCAGCGTGACATCGATCGCTAGATTCGCTCCAGCCTCAGTTCACTCACTTTCCCAGAGAACCAAACTAGCTGCACAGCAACAGGAGAGTCGTAGCTCCCCAATGGACCGTTTAAACACGGATACAGCCATCATTTAACCCCTCACCCGGTTCATTTTGAGGTAGGTCGCATGAATATTTGTAGTGTTTGGTCGGTTGAAAAGAAGGACGTTACAAAGTACTGAGGTTGCGTTAGCCTCTTGGCTAAGTGTAACGTTAGCATCGGTTTGTGTGTTTATGAGACGTAACGCAGGCCTGCATACATGATAATCCGGAATGTGCATTTAAATCATGATTTTTCTTTATTATCAGCACGCTTGCTGTTATTTTCTTTATTAAAAGGCTGTGTTTGCGAGCTGTTCAACATGGAAAAGTAGGCGACGTGTATCTGCTAATGTTATGCAGGCTTTGATGCTAACTTGAGTGCAGAAGTAATGTTACCCTTTAGATTATTAACAATATTTTCAAGCAAGTTAATATTAAATGTGTTTAGTATTTATTTACGCAGAGTTTGATTTGGGTCCGTTTGAATGAATGATGTTTACAATGAAGATACGATTAATTAGTTGTTTTTCTTAACAACTTATTTACTGGAATGTAAATGGTCATTGTATGGGGAATAACTGAAAATAAGTCGAATGGGAATTACTGATTAAAGATGTCTTTAATAATTGCTTCCTGAAATACTACTCTTCGTATACAGGATAAAAAGGTTCCAAAATATAAGAACCACACCAAAATATTATAAATTCTCTAAATGTTATTTTTTGGAAAGTCAAACTTTGGTTGTCCACTAGAGGGGACATTACATATTATGATAAATAAAAAATTCTCTTTGTAGAACAGGAGGTTAAAACAAACCCTTAAAATACAATATGGGGGTTATATTTTGGTGTAATAAGTGTAACCTAAACTTCGAAAGAAACATTTATTAATCTAATAATCTTTATCTGCACATTATACCCAGATTGATTACAAATACAAAGTGTTTCCTCTCTTAAAAATTGTGATAAGCTTATCATTCGTTACTTCTTTTTTTTTTCTTCAATACACAGTGTTAAATGCTTTTGTGTAACGCACATGTGGTGTTAATAAATTGCTATAAACATTGTCCCAAAAGGAGCGACTTTGATTTCTAGTGTTGGTTATATTTCAAGTTTGCTTTAAGGATTACCAGATTTGCTTGTTTGTTCTAGCTGTGTCAGTCTTTTAATGTCAATACACCAGTGGTTTGGTAAAATACTCAGGAGTCCGCCTGAAAGAAGCTTGCAGCGGATCTGTCCTTTTGTGAGCTTCTAGATTACTGGTTCACACTGTCTAGCTCTCACATTTCAGGGTCAAGGCTGATTGGATTTACTCTTTCCAATGCATCTGGAAAACGTCTGAATGTTTTGTTAGCAATCGAAGCAAACCTGGTCCTCTGGAATCTTCCAATCTGATTGCCCCATCTGGACCAGAAATGCAGTAACTTCATCACTCTCAGGTTGATTAATTGCTATGATTTTTTTTCTTCCATTGAGATGATCGGAACACAATACTCACACTTATTTGTCTTTCATCTCCCTAAATTAATCAGTCTTTGTTGTTGTTGATAGTCTGAAGAATTACCATTAATTCCGAAATGTGCCAAATAAATCAAAAGAATAGCAGATCTTTCCAACTTAAGACTTAGTTTGTCAATCAATACAATTGTGTTTGTGCAAATAGTGATCATTTTGATTAAAGGAGTGTGCTCTGACTGGTTCTGCTTCAAAGTTAATGAGATATTTTATTAAACCCAATGTTTAGTTCCAGTTTATCAACAGGCATTAAGAATTTTCTGATTATGTTATACTCAAAGGGATGGTTAACTCCTTTTTATGAGTCAGCAAGGATGAAATATTCCCTTTAGTGAGCTATGCCTTGAAACACAAAGGGATTTAGTGGAGCAGATGTGTGGAATCTGAGACTGATGCTTCGCTCTGTCTGACGTTGGCCTGCTGGTAATGGTGAGGTAATCTGCTGGAGGCGGATTATGACCCTGCTCTGCGTAGCTGTGGATCAGTGGAATAACGTGACCCCAAGTTACAAAGTGATAAAGCAAATCCTGTTCCTCCTTTTTGACTCGAACAGTTTCTAGTTATGTTTTAGTAGTTCCTTAGTGGTAAGGAAGTTGATGAAATGTAACTAAGTATAAACATGGGTATGGTCAGATTCTATGTAACAACAAGCGGGAGTTGCATTGAACACAGTTTGGTAGTTGCATTCAGAACACAACTCATACTCATAATTTTCTCTGATTTATTCCATTTAATACATCCTGTCAGTAAAAATGGCTCAATTTTTATTCCAAACAAGGGACCATTTGAATTTAAAACTAATTATGTGAGCTAGTAACGGGTTTAGGCACTCAATTAACAAAGCAATTTTTACCTTTACCATTAACTACCACACTCTACACAGATGCAAAACCAAAAATGAATTGTCTTTCTTAAACATTAGGAAAATCCTGACTCCATCAGCCTGAATACAAAAAACCCAGTTGGAAAATCCCTTTTAAAGGCATTTCTTGACTTTTTGAGTGATTGCACCTCTGTGTGTCCTGCTCCTCATTCCTTAGTAGAGCTATTATTGTATTGTATTTCAGTTTAAATTGAGATTTGCTCAAATTTGTACTTTTGAAGGCTTTTCAACAGGGTGGTTCTCGATTGAGTTAAGGAAATATTGATGCAATGATGCTTCCTCTCTGAAGATGGCGTTTCCGGTACATCAGATGCACTCTGCACCAATCGAGTATAGGGGAAAGAAGACGATGACACTAGTAATCGAAGAACACCTGATGAATCACGGATGTTGAGCGGCTTATACTGTTGGTGGCTGATCACAGGGAGCTGTTTGACAAAAATGTGGAGAAAAGAGAGAATTTGTGGCGCGCTATTTCTTTCCTGTATGAAGCTGCTATGAAAATGTGGGATGTTTCTCTTTTACGTCCTACTCGCGTCATCAAAACAGCCAGCTTTCATTGGTCGCTCTCCTTGCGAAAAACAGGTCATACCTGTTCAAACCAAAAAAAAAACTCAATCATGCAAGTGGTTATACCTCCAAGGGCATATTTAGCTTTTTAGTTTAGCCATGGTGTTGTGACTATTTTTGTGATATCGCTGCTTCCTGTGTTAAAGCATTCTGTAGATTGCACTTTTTTGTGACAAATTTAACGTTGCCTGTAAAGTACAGGTACATATATATGGTACATATGGTTTGGATGGAGTTGGTTAAATACCAGCCTACTTAAAATTTGATATTCAGTGTCATAATCTGTTTAGAGCAGGCATGTCCAAAGTCACTCCTGTAGGTAGGGCTATAGACCCGCACCCTTTAGTTCATACAACGCTTCAACAGACACACCTATCTAGCTTCAAACAAGGCACGAGGAGCCTAATTAGTGTAATCCATTCTGTCTCATAAAGGTTGAAGCTAAACTGGTCTGCAGCCTTCCAGGACAATGGAGATGCCTGGTTTAGAGCTAAGAATATCTTGTTTTTGTTGATTTGTCTTGTTTTGTGTTTCTGTTTTTAAGTGGCCTGTGAGAGTTTGGCCATGGGTGACGCTGAGCTGGAGCTGTCTCCGAGCCAGCTTGAGGAGTTACAAAAGAGCCCATCTACCTCCACCACCTCCTCTCTCTCCCTGCCCTCATCACCCTCCTCTGGCCCTCATGCTCTAAGCAGTTCCAGCCTGAGCACCAGTGAAGGCCTACCCACCTCCAGCCCTCCTCTGGATGTCATATCCGAAGGCCTGAGTGAACTTAGCCTAGTCATTGACACTGAGGTGGCGAAGAAAGCCTGCCAGGAAGTTCTCCAAAAGGTGAAGTTCCTAAAGACAGATGGGGAACTTTCTTCATCTGGCACAGAGCCTGTTTTGGTAAATGGAACCACCCACCCAGATGTAACTGATGGTGGACAAACTCCCAAAATCTACGAGCAAGAAACGGAGCCTGTTAAGAATGTGCGGCGGCGTCAGAAAAACAATTCCTCAAAGCAGTCCTGGCTTCTACGACTCTTTGAGTCCAAGCTGTTTGACATCTCCATGGCCATCTCTTATCTATACAATTCCAAAGAGCCTGGCGTGCAAGCCTACATTGGCAATCGGCTCTTCAGCTTCCGTAATGAAGACGTGGACTTTTATTTGCCTCAGTTGCTCAATATGTACATCCATATGGACGAGGATGTGGGTGATGCCATCAAGCCCTATGTGGTGCACCGCTGCCGGCAGAGCATCAATTTCTCCCTGCAGTGTGCCTGGCTGTTGGGGGCCTACTCATCTGACATGCACATCTCCACGCAACGGCACTCTCGCGGCACCAAACTTCGCAAAATCATTCTGTCAGATGAGCTCAAGCCTTCCAGTCAGCGCATCCGCAGGGAGGTACCGCAGCCTCCTCCATCTTACCCCCTACCCCTCCATCAAGGACAGAGCATGAGCGAGCATAGCCTCTCACCCTCCAAACGCACCCACCAGCGTTCCAAATCCGATGCCGCTGTCAGCATAAGCCTCAGCAGCAATTTGAAGAGGACTGCCAGCAATCCCAAAGTAGAGACAAGTCAGGATGAGGTGAGAAATCCATGAACACATGCACGCTTTCCCACTCTAAATCGGCCAGGCTCATATTGTCACAGGTTGCTTCTCAGCTGTTTCCTGCTAATGGTGGAGATAAACAATTCTGTGCTGGAAAGGGCTTGTCATTATTAGCACCCAGACTCAGATAAGCTTCATAAATGTAATCTTCACTGAAAGATTTAGTCATTAGATACTGAGAATTCTGAGGAGGAGATCCTTTACAAATGAGTGTCTTCGTTGGTTGTCACTCCCTAAACTGTAAATACGACAAGAGTTTGTCTGTGTATGTTCGGAAATATTTCTACATCCACTTAGGCATGACAAAACGATATCAATTAAACTCAACTGACTGACCGAGCTCTCTCTCTGGAAGAGCAGCGCATGCTGGGGTGGGTAGCAGTCTTAGGGAGGCAGTGCGCCCCTGCTATTTAATGGTAGGGGAAACACTGACCTTATTCTGTATTTAAAATCAATGTTGATTTTTATGGTAATTACTGTTTTCAGGTTGAATTTTTATTATAATATATTTTTTCTTCCTTTTTGCTGAAATTGCCCTAGTAAACGAAAGAATATTTTTTATTTGTCTCCGTTACATAGTTTTCATAATTGTCGAATCTAAACTGAAATCAAAATTGTATTCATGGCACATCCTTACTGTTTAGCTGTATATCATTAGTGATGCGGTTGAGTAAAGTATGAGGTAATCTGTATTAGCTCTAAGAAAATAATTAAACACCGCTGACCGATTCCCAGAAGAATGATGACATTGCTTCTGCTAAATCGCCTCTTTCCTCTGCTTGGCTTTTTAGCAAACTCATAACAGTGCTCCAGGGTAAATGTCACGCCACCAACAAATCCCCTTTTGTGCTAAAATGTAGTCAATTTAAATCAGAATTTGTCATAGGTCAAGTGAACATTAAAGTATAGCTCTTTTTATGCGGAGTAGGATGAGCCTCATGTAGATCAGTTCTAGCTTAAGCATGTTTTATGGGAGAGAATAGCTAAGGTAAAGCTATAAGTAAAAATTTTTTGGTGGAGACTGTATTTTGTCAATCAATAAATATTAATGTCAAAGTTTTAGAATAGTGATTAGCCTAGGGCACGCGGCTAGATGCTATCTTTGCCAGTTATTTTCTTTCTGTCCACTGTGTGTGAGCTGACCGCCAGGATTGGTTGCTAGGGATATTGATCTTGATTATTTTGATAAGCAATTATTGGGATAAGCTTATTAAATTTTAGTTTCTGATGCAAATACAATAGAGTATTAACTCTGGAGGATAACAATATTTGAAAATTTTGGTGGCCAATGGCTGATATTTAAAGCCTCTCTATTTAACATGTTTCTCTGTGAAAGATTTAAACTTATTTTGCTTTGTTTACAAGAAAAATAGCAAAACTCACAAGTTAGACTGAAGAGGTGTGTCAGGAGCAGCTTTATCCCTGCATTCAGTGTTGGCAGGTGACAAAGCCCACAATAGTCTGCTTGGTGCAGCGTTGCTCAGTATTTGGTAATTTGTTTTTATATTGTATTACCATTTGTAATCCAGGGACTTGTGAAATTAGGAGCTTGTTAAAGATTAATTACATTATGTTAAATTAACAAGCTTTGAATGAAATGACGTAATGTAGTTAGCTTAACTTGCTCCAGTTCCAACTATTAACCTTTGAGATTTGCTCTTGCGCACTCCTCTGTTTGACCGACAAGTTTTCAACCTTATCTCATTTAACACCCAGACTGCCCCGATAAGTTTATTCACTGATTTATCATCAAGTTTATGATTGTTTTGCAGTCTAATCTTCCATACGTTTTCTTTCTGAACATTTATTTCCGAAACATGATGTGTCTTATCTTCCACTTTTCAAAGGCTTATCAGGATGTAGTGTTGTAGTGGAATTTAGACCCCTCTTCTGTATGAGGCCACATGGATCTTTAACCCCGTCGTGGGTGGTTCAGTCAGCACCAGGATACATTGTATTGTGTGTAAATGCAAAGCAAACACTACCTTTATACAAACCAACACATGTAAGATGTATATATATAACTCATCATATACGCAAAATTAGTTGACTTTTGCTCAGAAGTGGGTTTTTATTGTTCTGTAACTTTCTTCATTGTCTTACCCTTGTGCATTTAACCATCTTTTGTATTGATTAAAAAAAGTTTGACGGATTTGAGCATCCGTACCACATCTACACTCTTAACGGAAAATACCTGGCATACCCCATCCACCTTTGTTCTTCAGCAATGACTTAATGTGCAAACCAGCTGGTCACCAGACAGTTTGTGAGGATTAATGGTTGATTCGCTTTATTCTTTTGTTTACTAGGCGTTGGTAGTGTGTAGAAGAGGAAAGAATTCCACCGCAAGGGTGTAAGTGTTTGTTTGTGAGTGACACTCACACTATGACTTCAGGTTTTTATGTTGTTTTGATCAGAGGGGTTTTCAGTGATTATAGATCCTCGTCATCAGAGATAAACATGACACAATGTCAAATCTGAGGAGTCATGGCCATGTCTTGAGCTCAGTCAAGAAGGATGATTGTAACCTTGAATGTTTTTTGTGTCCTGTTCTAAACCCTTCCACCCTCCCCTGGTCTTACGCTGGATTTCTCCCCTCATCTTCCTTTTCCCAGGATCTGAGCTCCAGCTCGGACAGTCTCGAGCTCGAGGCTGGTACAGTAAGTCCTTCCCCGTCTAATAACGATCCTCTGTGGGATGTTGGCTGTCTGTTTGCAGGCGGGGTTGACTCGACATATTCCTTCAAATGTGTGCCATCATTTGCAGCCATGCCATTAAATATCTCAAACTGGTTAAAAACTGACCTAATAATGGTCTATTTTATTACCATTTGTAACATCTAACTGAGGTTCTTATCAAAAGCCATCTAATTTGATGGGTTATAAACATTAATCAGAGAAGGGATGACATGCTTGCAAACGCTTGTCTTGTGAAATTATTTTGGTGACTTTTTCTTCTCAGTTTGTGGAGGTGTACATTTTTGTTAATCTGATTATCAACAATAGACATTTGATCTGGGGTCTGTGATCAGCTAATATTTTGGTTTCTTACTGTTATCTTTTTAAAGGACATTTGTGTTTAACCCTTTCATGCATGCTGTGCCTCACTGTACAGTAGTTAGCAGAGATACCCTTAATTTAACCTTTAGAAGTCTCTGCAAGCACCATTTGTTTTGAATGACACAGCTGTTGTTTTATTTTGATTTCAAATATAATGTTTAAAAAGGTTACATTTCGAGAGTTCAAGGTATTTGAAAATAAAATGTGACAATTTGTGCGATCGTCTTTCAGTTTTATTTCTTTCACCCAAATTGGTGCCATCTAGTAGTGAAAAAAAGGTATAGCCCTCGGAAGTACAATATCTGTGATATGGCTGGTGATTTTCAAAATTCTGGCACAAAACACAAAGGAACAAAATGTGCTTTTAACAGTATATGAGGTTTATGAGAGGTTCTCCTGTTTTTATTTTCATAAAATACAATCCCCACTGTATTAAAAAACTGTAATTTTTTTTACAATCTCAGGTTTGTTGTGGGGGTGTTATGGAGGTAAATTTTACAGACTTCTAAGGGTCAAAGGTTTTTCAAGTGTTGATTTCACTTTTGAAGATGTATGAGTATGGATTTTTAAACGGTGGAGGCACTATGTCAAAAAGTTTGCCTTATGTGGAAATGCTGATGGGAATTGTAGTTTTATAATCTAAGCTAGCTTAATGGAGGCTATTCAGTATCAAAGAAATTTTTTGGGATGAAGTAAACAAATATCATCGCTGTGTTTATTCATCACTTAAAGGTAGGGTAGGTGCTTTCTGGGAAACAATATTTGCATTTGAATTTAAAACAAGGCAGGCTGTACTCTCACCCTGATTGGGTTGCTTCCCACGTCACCATATGATCATGCAGGTCAATTCATTTGATGTGATTGATTTAGAAATAATCGCCAACACTGTATTTAATGCATGAAAGGGTTAATTTGTGGGGGTTTTTTTGTCATGTGTGTTTTGGCTGATCGTTTCTAAGTTCCAAAGGGTTTGGTGGTTTTTGTACAGTCTTTGTTTCTGTAATTCTTTGGTGTAACATCTATGAACAGGTTGCACATGTGGAGGAGTTTGATGAGTCTTTCTCTTCATTTTTCTTTGAATTTTTTTCCGGTGATTCTGTTCATTTTTGACTGACTTGCTCCACCTTGTGGTCAACGGTTGCTAAAACTCACAGTTTCTGATTTATTTTTATGCCCATGCTTCACTTTCCGTTTACAATGCTATGCTGGTCTTGCATGCAGATTCGAGCACTGCTCCACATACTTCTGTGCTGAAAATAACAAGTTCCTGTGCGTGGTCTCATACAATACAGTACATACAAATTCCATACTTTTAAATCAGATCAATAAAAAGATAGGCCTTGCAGTATCAAACAAATATTCTTGTATCTATCATCTAACATTAGAGTCTGACGAATCACATTATTTGAATGATAAATGCATGTTGTCTGTGTTTTTAGTTGTCAAGTGTAGGGATTTTCCGTGTTCATACCTTTTGCAATCAATGGTTTTGGTTGTCAGAATTATATTAAACTTTTTTTTTTGGCTCCAACCATTTAATTTGGAATAATATTTCTCTCGTTGTCTTCTCTATTTGGCTCTTAGCCTGTGCGTCTGACTCCTCAGAGGGAGTTCATTAAGTCTTTGATGGGGATCGGAAAGAGACTGGCCACTTTGCCCACTAAAGAACAGAAGACTCAGAGGCTGATCTCAGAGCTGTCTCTTCTCAACCACAAGCTGCCTGCCCGGGTCTGGCTCCCCACAGCAGCCTTCGATCACCATGTGGCGCGCGTGCCCCATACACAGGCTGTCGTGCTCAACTCTAAAGATAAGGTGAGTTTTGCTGAAGGTTGTGTGGATGCAGAACCATTCCACACGGATTTAAATTAGAACAAGTTGAGGATCTTCATGGGCTTTGAAAGCCAATACGGTGCCTTTAACTTGTTCCAAGTTTACTAACCCAGATGTTACTGTTTGGGTGCCTTTTGCCTCACTGCAATCAGATCTGGACAGTGCAAAAACTTAAATCCATTATTTAAGGAAAGAATGCTGGGAAATTTTCCGTTGATTTAACATGGGGTCAAACTTTGCAAACTGAGAACCTCATTGAAATTTCAAAACGGACTACACTTGTGGAGGTCACTGGGCAGACATGAATATATGTAACATGTCTGAAAGAGTAGTGGAAACCACATCAATGGTCGGTGAGTTAGTTATTAATCATTATTTTTATTTAGATTTTAACCCGATTAACCCACAGGGTTTTGTTAAAATGAGTCACATTTCATTGGTTGGATGGTCCCATTTACAATACCAGATAATACTAGACAAAACCTTAAATGTTTTCACCAAACCCCAAAATACAGTTGTGGGTTTCACCATTCAGTGAGCCATTTTACTTACAAAGGAACCCAAAATTACAGTTTTTGGTTCCTTTGTAAGTAAAACAGTTCACTGAATGGCGAAATTGTCTTTTATTGATGATAAAAAAAAAAAACTGATGCACGGCCATTTTTCCACTCACAAATTAAGAGATCTGAGAATTCTGGCTCTCACCAAATTCACCAGTTGCAACTGCAAATCAGACTCCAACACTATCAGCAAGGACAAAGCAGCATCTAAAGACACTAGGGACAAAACTGTTTGAAAACGTTTCAGACTTTTCTGAAACAACTCCCTTGCCCCAGTAACAGCATTAAATTGGGGTTTTGACTGGATTGTTAGCATGACAAAAAAATAAAGCTCAATAAATTTAGATACAAATGTTATTTTAAGTGGGAATCATGTTCTGATTAATCTGATTTGTCATCAAATTCTGATTATAATGGGTTGCAAAGTTCCTTTGCCATAAGTATTTATTCACTCTAAATATTAAATATGTCAGCTTTAGGCATGAATTTAAAGATAATTTTCTGTATATTTGCAGATACTATTTTTTTTTATATCTGCTTCACCAGGCACCTTATCTCATTTATGTGGAAGTTCTGGAATGTGAAAACTTTGAGACATCGAGTGTTCCTGTCAGGATTCCAGAAACACAAATCCGCAGCACAAGATCCGTTGAAAATCTACCGGATTGTGGCATCACTGCCGATCAGCGTGCCGGTAGCTTTTCCACTGTTCCCAACTACGATAATGATGACGAGGCCTGGTCTGTGGATGACATTGGAGAGTTGCAGGTGGAGGTATTCTGGGATAGCCACCATCATCTGTACAGTTTTTCTCCTTTAAGAGAGCTTACATTGTTTTTTTCTGCTGTAGCTTCCAGAGATGCACACCAACAGCTGTGACAACATCTCGCAATTCTCTGTAGACAGCATCACTAGCCAGGAGAGCAAGGAACCTGTTTTTATTGCAGCAGGAGATATCAGGTGTGTTTGGAGATTGTGTGTCACATTGTGTCACTTTGTAAAGCAACTAAAGTTGTTTTTGGTATTTTAGGAGACGATTGTCGGAGCAACTTGCTCATACACCCACTACATTTAGAAAGGACCCAGAGGATCCCTCCGCTGTTGCCTTAAAGGAACCCTGGCAGGAGAAAGTGAGGTATGTACCCGTCCTTCACCCTGATAGGTTTCTTGTATGACATGTTTGCTGAAACGTTTACTCAAATGTTTACATTTCTGTGGGTTTGAATAGACGGATCAGGGAGGGTTCCCCCTATGGCCACCTTCCAAACTGGCGTCTGCTTTCTGTGATTGTAAAATGTGGAGATGACCTGAGACAGGAACTTCTGGCCTATCAAGTGTTGAAACAACTGCAGGTGGCGCTCAGGGTTTATTTATTTTTGCATTGTAGTGAAGTTCAGCATATATATAATACAAGATTGGTCCTTCACTCACGCTGGACACCATTATTACTTCAAAAATGATTTAAATCCATTTTATTTAAGCAAAGTATTGTGTAGATTACCAATAATGTACCGTAATTAAAGTTGCAAATGGTTTCTTACATTTGCTTTAGGACACCTTGACTCTTATTATGGCAAAATATTAGTAATCTACTTATAATGTTGAATTAAAACTGATTTACTGTGTTTTTGATGTAATAATAGGCAAAGTTTTAGCCCTTTTTGCCATTGTCTGTCAATTGAAGAGTGGAGAGCCAAGCTTCGAAAGTGGCACATGATGTCATGACTAAACAAACCCATTTTGAACAGCGATTGCTGATAAATATGTTAATGAAATTTTTAATATTTGTTGAAATGTTTGAATATTTCCAACATTACATGTTATAAATCTGTTTGGGGGACTGTTGGATTAGGGTTCTTAAAAAAACATTTTCTATTTAATGCATAATTATAAATGCAATTTCAATAGTAATAACCCTTTGTTGTATTTTAATTACTTTTGTAAATGTAAAACTTGTGTTTACACAAGAGATTTGACTACATTATGTTAAAATCAAATTAAACTTCATTTGTTTATGACCAAACATTCTGGACCATAAACCTCGATTTGGAATGCTCTCACCCAACAAGTTTAATAGAAAAAATTATAGAAAAAATGTGTAATAGAAAGAAAATAATCACATTGTGTGACATAGAACAGGAAGTTGCATCAAAACAGGAAGTTAAGAGTTTCTTCAATAAGGCAGCACTTTTTGCTCTTTCAAAGGCCCCCTCCATTCCTCTAATCTTCTTTTGTTCCGAATGCATGGTTTGGTTGTAAATATCTTCAATGTTTAAAGCTAAATAAAACCGTGTTTTCTGTTTATCCTGAGAAATTCTATTAATACACATGAAAATTGTGATTTCAGAGTCTTCAGTTATGGGTATGATAAATATTATGAAAAACAGCTGCTCACCTGAAACCTGATGTTCTGAAGATAGGTTAAAATACATTAAATATAATGCCAGTTCATGAGACTTTTAACCATATATTTGTCATCTAGATAATCTGGGAGCAAGAACGGGTGCCTCTCTGGATCAAGCCCTACAAGATCCTGGTCATTTCTTCAGACAGTGGCATGATTGAACCAGTGCTCAACGCTGTGTCCATTCACCAGGTGAAGAAACAGAGCCAGCTTTCATTACTCGATTACTTCCGGCAGGAGCACGGCAACTACAACACTGAAGAATTCCTTACAGCGCAGCGCAACTTTGTTCAGAGCTGTGCTGGCTACTGCCTCATCTGCTACCTGCTCCAGGTCAAGGACCGGTGAGTGATGCAGTTTTTTGTTGTTGTTGTTCCCTGGTGATGCTGAACTACTTTGATTGCTTGTAATCAATTTTTCTCTTGTTTTTCAGTCACAACGGAAACATTCTTCTGGATGCTGAGGGCCACATCATTCACATCGACTTCGGCTTCATCCTCTCCAGCTCCCCACGAAACTTGGGGTTTGAGACGTCTGCTTTCAAACTCACCAGTGAATTTGTGGATGTAAGTGCATCTAAACGTACAAAAATACACTATATTTTACTCATTTTTGATCTCAAGGGATTGAAACTTGGGGTTTGAGATGTCTGCTTTCAAACTCACCAGTGAATTTGTGGATGTAAGTGCAGCTAAACGTACAAAAATACACTTTATTTTACTCATTTTTGATCTCAAGGGATTGAAACTTGGGGTTTGAGACGTCTGCTTTCAAACTCACCAGTGAATTTGTGGATGTAAGTGCAGCTAAACGTACAAAAATACACTTTATTTTACTCATTTTTGATCTCAAGGGATTGAAACTTGGGGTTTGAGACGTCTGCTTTCAAACTCACCAGTGAATTTGTGGATGTAAGTGCATCTAAACGTACAAAAATACACTTTATTTTACTCATTTTTGATCTCAAGGGATTAAATCTTGGCTAAACATCTTGTATCGCCACGAACAACAAACTTTACACATTTAAAGGGTCGCATCACCCTTGAGACTCGGCAGGGTGTTTTCGCACCTCACTTTTGGGAAAAAACGCCATGAAACTCGCAGCAAAACTATAGAATGTTAATCACCTAGAAGAGTGTTTGTGTTGAAATGAAGAGTAACATTTGCATTTTTCGCCAAGGTCATGGGAGGTCTCGACGGAGACATGTTCAACTATTACAAGATGTTGATGCTCCAGGGTCTCATCGCTGCTCGCAAGCACATGGAGAAGGTCGTCCAGATTGTGGAAATCATGCAGCAAGGTATGATTTGCTGAACCTTCTGTTTCAGGAACCCCCTGCTGCATCCTTCAGCTAATGCTTGGTATCTTCCGCAGGCTCTCAGCTTCCCTGCTTCCACGGTTCTAGCACCATCAGGAACTTAAAGGAGCGCTTTCATATGAACCTGACCGAGGAGCAGCTGCAGGTGCTGGTGGAACAGATGGTGGATGGCTCCATGCGCTCAATCACCACCAAGCTCTATGATGGTTTCCAGTATCTCACCAATGGCATCATGTGAGACTGGCGTAGAGACTCGAAGATGAAACTGGAAATTAGGCAGTACCACTTTGAACAACCACTCCCGCTGCTTCTCTGATTCTACACACTTCGGACTGATTATCGCTAATGATTGTTTTTTTTTTTTTAACTCGACTGAAGCGGTCTTGAGCTGTGAAGTAACTTTTCTATACCTGTTTTTGTCTTTGGTTACCCAGAGTTCAATTTTACCCAGCTTTCCAGTGCCTCGTTGAAACACTAAGCTGCTCTGTGACTTCACCCGTGTCTACTGACTTCAACTTTTCATTTTATCTGTTTTTTTTTTTCCTGTTGATGTGTCACTAATGTAATGTGATTACTAATGCTACATACAGTGGAACAAGATCTGTATAAATGACATTGTTGGAATCCGTGGTGAGCATCTCTGTATTGTTCATCCTTGTGAAGTCAGTGTTACCAGAACCTTTCCAGACATTGCTGTACGATTAAGAGCGATACTTTTGTTTACGTTAGCCTTCTTTGGTGTGTAAGGTGGTTGAAACACCAGACACAGACCAGTGATTGCACCAATCAAATAAAAGTTTTAGTCAATACAACAGAATATATTGGATAAATGTACAAAGAATCTACATTGAGTTTCCAAATCTCTGTGTTGAAATATGGCTGAAAGAGAAATATGCAGACTGTTTATTTCCCTTTTACAAATGCTTTGCATTGTTATAATGGTAACAAGTTTTACGTTCTGATTTTCCAGCTCACTTAAAGGGTTGTTTTTGGAGCCTACCAGCATTTGAACCCTGTCAGAGGTTGATGGTCATGTCAAATGGTGCATTTTTTTTTTCATGGAGAGATGTTTAGAAGTGATTGCACAGGAGAAGCGCAAAGGGCTATGTCATGTGAGAATCAATATATTATTTCAATATTTTTATTCCTTGTACAAATTCCCACTGATATATCATGGGCCGCTTGTTGAGCCTCACCTGCTTTCCTCGAGACCCAGATTCTTCGCTTTATAGATTTAATTCAGCTTCTTAAACGAAGCTATGATTTCCTGTCATTTATTTGCCTGTGTGAGGGCAGTTTAAACCATGTGTACATTTTCAACAGCTTTATCTTTTCGCTACTGTTTTATACTTCCATTGTTTCAGCATCTGACTTATAAAATGGACCAGCTCTTAAGATTATGTGAATAACTTTCCATGTGAATGTTCCTGTGTATAATAAATTAAATGTTCCCATTCTAGTTGTGCATTTCGAGCAGTCTTTTTGAATCAGTGTTCATTTATAACGTAAAATCAATAGATTTATAACAGTGAGAGACAGAAAACATTATAAAATTAAATACTTGACCGTTGTTTGTCTGGTTTCGCAGCCATTGTGTAATTTTTTTATGGCATTAAGGTCTGGAAACTGGCATGGCGGCCTTTGGACCATAATGTGCTACTTCTTGAGCCATGCCTTTGTTGCCTTGGCTCTGTGTTTTGCGTAATTGTCATGCTGGACTAATCATTAAAGGAAAGAGGTTCTCACCCAAGATTTTATTATGAATGGAGCAATCAATCATCCTTTTTATTTGATGCAGTTAGGACGTCCTCTTGGCAATAAAAAATACCCCAACGCAAGGTTTGTTGATCCTAAATTTTTGGCTTCATTGGACCAAAACACTTTCGGTTATACAATATATATAAAGCTTATATACTTATATACAATACCATTGTTGATTATCTTTCCAAAACAATCTGGAAGCAATATTTTGTGTCCTGCAACTGAAAATGACCAAGTTTTGTCATCCAGGGACAGGTGGTCAATAGAGGGGGCTAGGGCACATCCTTACTTTTCTCTACTCCTTGACCTAAGCATGAATAATACTTTATGCAGAAAGTACTTTAGTGATTAGGCTAGTTGGTAGGTATAACTTTTTTTCGTAGTTTCTGATTGGTCAGGGGGGCGGTTTCGTGTACACAACTCAATGGCTGAGTTGAACAAGCTCTTGGACTGGCATTCAAACCAAACTCGTGCAGAGTTTCAATACAAAACATTGGGAGAGCACAGACTTGTGCCCTCAGTTTATCGTAGTGTCCTGGGTCAACATAGCGCCCATATATTTTTTTTACTTTCTACAGATGACACCGTGGGAGAAAAATCACAGTTAAATTGTGAGATATTTAACTGATTTAACACCCTTTTTAATAAAGGCAAAAACTTGAATCAAAAAGCCTCCTCCCAGGTGTTTATCAGTGGTTGTGAGGTTCCCCTGTCTACAGGTGAGTTCAGCCCCACCCTCTGAACATAGAGCCCTGCCCATGCTCCGTCCCATGTGCTAGTACTTTTTCACCCTAAGCCTAACCCTGTTTACCATGGTAATGACAGCACAGCACGATTCAACGTCCAATAGGTGGGGCTCCACATTCAGTGGGTGGGGCTTATCATGTCTGCAGCCAGGGGTACTTGAAGGTTGTACTCCCTGTTTAGCATGGTAGTGACGTCACGATTCATCGTACAGTGGTGTACGTTCAGTGGGCGGGGCTAGTCATGAGTTCTTGAACTTTACAGCTAGAAAATTGTTTACAGCCTGTCTCCAGAATGATTTTTAATGAATATGGCTTAATATATGATGGAGGTTACTTTAAATGCCCCCTCCATTCCCCCTATTAATAATGTAAATACATAGTAATGTAAATGCTATGCTATGTGTTGTTGTTTGTTTTATGTTTTTTATTTATTTTGGGTTAACTTTGTTTTTCTTGTACTATACAACCGGAATCTGACCATTCATGATTAATGTGTATTTTTTTAAGTTTTTTTAAATGGACACATTCTTTTTTTCTTTTTGTTTTTGCCTTTATTTAAAACGTGTATCACCAACACCTTGTGAAGTGAATTAAAAACAACAACTGGAAATTTCCTGTGTCAGATTTCAAATGTTTAAGAACATTTATCCAGAATTTTGTCACTAGAGTTCTTATTAAATTTTAATGAATGGTTTCTATCTCTCAGTTATTGGCCAAGAGAGAGGCTCATTTCCATATGTTTGCGGTGTGCTGTGATTGTTACCTGTGGAGCAGGTAAATCCGCTCAGGATCGTGTGGTGGCGCCGTTATCTGCAAGTATCTGCGATTTCTTCCGTAAAAGAAAGAAAGAAGGAAAAACTCACCGATACCTGTCTCCACTTGCTAACCGAGGACAACACCCGCCGAGCTTAGCATTTATTCCCTTCACGAGTGTTTACAGCTCAAGAAAAGGGGTTCTTTGGGAGTTTGGCCACAAATAAGAAGCTTCTAGAAGGTTAAGGAGGAACATCAAATGGAGTAATATTTAGTGTGAAGAGCACCTTGAAGTCTGAAAGTTTGTCAAAGTGCCATACAGGAAGTACTTTTAAATAATGGTGAGTGTTAATTGTAAATGTTTTATTGAATTTCAGAAATGCTACAGACAAATTAATGACAGGTGTGTAGATTAGTTTGGGCAGTCACCTGGAATCTATATCTGGCTATTGTCTATTTTTTTAGATGACACGTGGTTCAAAACACAATATTAATACACCGTACATCGTCTTGAAGACGTATCCAATATTAAGTTGGTGTATTAACGTGGAATATTTTCATTTTTTTGTTTGTTTGTTTTTTCTCTTGATTTTTACCAATTTAACACTGGTTAGATTTTAATGTCATGTATGCTACACAAGCATCTAATATGTCATTACATGATATATCTCTGTACAAGATGTCTGCATGCTTTTAATAAATACAAATTCCTTTTCTTTATAGTTCCCTGAAATGCGTTTAATAATGTTTACTTATCCAAAACTCAACTTTGGAACTGTGATGGACAATTGGAAAGTGGACTTTTGAATGATGGGAAAATTCTTCATGCACAAATGTAGATATTTAATAAAAGGAACGTAATTCAAAGTAAAAAATTATGAAGAAAAATGTGCAAGTACATAGTATTTATATGACACCAAATTATATTGTATTTTGCACCCTCTTTACACTGTGCATTGTTATTTTGTCATAACAATGTCTTGTTGTTTGTGTACTTGATAATTCTGCAATGAAACTCAAAGATGTTCCATTATCTATCACTCTGAAAAGGGGAGCAAAGAGAAATACCACTGGCAGACCCAGAATGTGAAGGTCAGCGGTGTGGACGACATGGTCCTCCTGTCCAAGATCACTGAAGATGCCATCACGGACAACCTCAAGAAGAGATACATGGATGACTTCATTTTTGTATCCATTTATATAAAGCAACACAGGGTACCGTTTAGAATATCAAGAAGTTGTACAATGGTTTTAAATAATTGTTGGTGGTTTTTATTAATAACAATTTTTACCATTCAAAATAAACATGCCCTTTGTGACTAATAATATATACATGATGGTTATAGTGGGAACTTGCTAAATATCAACCACAAATGATGTTCAAAACTGTCTTTTGTGGCAATGCATGACATCATTTTTTCGAGAGGGATTTTTTTTCGACTATCAGCTCACACAATAAGAAAACATCAAGTGTTTTTTGTTTTCTTTCCAACCATTCATTATAGACACATATATTAAGCCAGTAGTAGTGTTAATTCCACCTCAATATTTTTTATTTTTCAAATGTTTTATGTTATTTCCATAACAATTCTTCAGACCTACATTGGTCCTGTGCTGATCTCAGTGAACCCTTTTAAACAGCTTCCATATTTCACAGATCGGGAGATTGAACTGTATCAAGGAGCTGTGAGTAACATTTGCTTTTGATATCTTCAATGGTTCAGATAAGTACAATATATCCATGTACATGCATACATTAATTAATGAATAATCATTTGAAGATAAACCATTTAGACATGGGCAGACATAGCGAAGCAATTTACTTGTACTGTCTTGCCTTAATGTTCATGGCCAAATTTGTGGAAGTGTATTTTATGTGTTTTGTGTAAAACAAGGTAAAGTCATGCAGTAAAAAATCACGAGTCAAATCAATTTAACGCATAAAGGTATGTAAAGATCCCTTTTTTTAACCTTCCGTGAATTAAAATTATATAATTTGTGTTCGTGTGTCTAACTTAACCGTGGTCTGTCAGGCAATGTGATGTCGTTTATTTTAGCATGAATATAATGTGGTAAAAAAATATTTTACAATTTTTTTTGTTTGAGATTTTGATACATGAACCCTGCCATTCAAAACCAGATCAAGGCCTCATTTTCACTCATTATATCACTTTCCAGGAAGCTCATATTAGATTCCATTGTGTATGTTGTTCCCAGGCCCAGTATGAGAATCCGCCCCACGTCTATGCTCTGGCTGACCACATGTACCGCAATATGATGATCGACTCAGAGAACCAGTGTGTGATTATCAGGTTAGAAATCGGGGATCTGGCACCCACATACTGTCACCTGTAAAGTATTTGAGTTATGTTGTGAAAGCTTGATGTGATTGTGTGTATAATGCAGTGGGGAGAGTGGAGCTGGAAAGACTGTTGCAGCCAAATACATCATGAGCTACATCTCCAAAGTATCAGGAGGTGGTTCAAAAGTCCAAGTGAGTAAAGGTCTTCACAGATCTATTCTTATTGCTTGTGCTGGCTTATCGAGTGCTTGAAACATGGGAAGGAGGGGGTGGACTTGCAAGGTGCTCAAGGAACTTCAGAGGTGGCTCCTGTTGCTCATCTCTATGTCCCTATTTTCCAATTATGAACCTTCTCTTTTATCATCCTGCTCTTCTGTTGTCATGTCGTCATTATATATGAGTGTTTATTGAGTGCCACCAAGCTGTGGATTTTTCTCCCCCCAAAAGCAGCCTTTGACGCATGAATAACAGAGCTAAACCTTAACACGTCTGAAAAGCCAATGCAGCTTGACAGAGCTAAGGTTTGTTTCAACCAACTGCACAACATTTCTCAGTGAACTTCAGTTGCTTCCATGTTTAAATCACAGCATTAATTGAAGCAATGTGAGGTTGTGCACGGCAATGTGGGGTTGTCTTTTTCCACTCTGTCTTTAAGAATAATTTCCTGTTCTTCTGTGTCGTGTCTAGAAAATAATAATTAAGGCTACGAGTGAAGAAATAAATCTAAAAAAAAAACGTTGAATCTGTCGTCCACACTACCTTTTTCTATTCCTACTTTTGCTAATTTGACACTATGTTAAGATATTAGCCCATGGAAAACAATATGAATGTTAATTTCCTGGTGGATTCCAGATTATGTAGTTTTATGTAGGTTTTACAGACACAACAAGAGATCCCCACTGAGGATTGTCCATTTTATTTAAAAGCCTGTGTGAGCAAGAGGGTGTGGTGTTTTCCTGTTGTCCACCCACCATTCCCACTCTTTGAGGTTTTGTAACTTTGAAATCACCTCAAAAGATCAATGTTATCATCCAGTGTTCGTTCTCTTGCCATCCATTCCCAGGAATGTATCTAAAATGATAAAAAAAGATCCCTTATCTCCAAAGAACAAGGGCTAATCCAGTCTTTCTAGAGTTCTACTGGTGTTGAGCCCACACCAACCTAGTTTCAATAAAGCCTAGATGAACTTAGTTATGTGTTTCATTAAGGCTGCAGCTAAACTGTGCAAGGTTGTGGCTCTCCGGGATGAATGGACTGTATATATCTTGCATTGCGCATTCTAAACTGTCTGTGGTGTGGTGTTGTTACTCTTGTAGCATGTTAAAGACATCATCCTGCAGTCAAACCCACTCTTGGAGGCTTTTGGAAATGCCAAAACTGTGCGCAACAACAACTCCAGTCGCTTTGTAAGTTAATTGTGTTGATTTTTTGTGTGTTCCTTTACTTTAGAATGCTTACTGTTTTATTTTTTATGATTACTACATTTGCATAAAAAGTAGCCCAACAATTTCGAAAATGTGGAAGAAATATATTAAATTTAATAGTTTTCCGATGAATATTTAAGATTTTTATGATTGTTAGATGCTGGGAAAGATCTAACTTAATTCTCGGCTGTTTATATAAAGGCTCTATTGGAGCCAGCATCACAGCAGCTATTGGTCCTTCAGTCAACCAAATCTAAACTCACGGTTCTCGACCAGAAAACTTGATCTTTCCAGGTTGGACAAGAGCTTCTGCTTCAAGTATCTAAGGGTCTTATCAATTATTTGTTGTAATATAGGCTTCATCAAACATAGTTTTACTGGTCAATCTATGTTCCAGCTCTCATTATAATGAAATAGAACAAAAAACTGCAAACACTACATTAAAAAAAAACAACTATGGTAATTTAACATAGTACATATATAGTAACAAACTTTTTTGGTGCAAAATTTTAGTTAACTATGATACCTTTTGCAGTACTCAAGGAAGCAAAATTTTTGGTGTGTGCAGGCACTGGTAAG
Source organism: Danionella cerebrum (assembly GCA_007224835.1). NCBI lineage: Eukaryota > Metazoa > Chordata > Actinopteri > Cypriniformes > Danionidae > Danionella > Danionella cerebrum. The sequence continues at coordinate 388,720 of SRMA01026222.1, forward strand.
ATTCAAGGAGGAAGTGTCTATTGTGCAGGATGTCTGGGAGGATGAAGGCGTATAAACATTAATGGATTGTTTAAAAAAAAAAAAAAAAAGATTTTGGTCTTTGGAATATTGAATGGCTTAGTTGTTCACGTACAAATGTAATTGGTAATTTGTTAGTTCAAATTCCCAGCCGTCTAAGTGGTAGCACTCAGTCTTATTTGTGGTATGTTTGGACTTCTGTGCTGTCGAAGCTCTGGAAGCAGAGGAATCGAAGAATGTTCTGTAGAGCCACTACTTAACAAGTTTCAGCTTGTTATCTGCAGCAAGAATTGCTTCGAGGAGTGTGTTTTTTTGTCTGATGGTGCAGGGCGATGAATGTGTGACTATATTTGATAAATTTTTTGTATCCCAGGGAAAATATTTTGAAATTCAGTTCAGCCGAGGAGGAGAGCCTGATGGGGGCAAGATCTCAAACTTTCTTCTGGAAAAATCCAGAGTTGTATCGCAGAACCAAGGGGAAAGGAATTTCCACATTTACTACCAGGTAAACCCTTAAAAACACGTCCTGGAAGGGGTCAGTGCAGGATCTGACTTGATCGTGTCAAGGCATTGGTATTTGTATGATGCAGCACAGCCCATCTGTGTATTGTTTTGTTGTAGGATGGCTCTAGTGCATGACTTTCACAACAATGAGGGATTCCGGTTTTAGAGTGTTGGAGTCAATAAGTTTACTCCAATAACTCACAAATCTCCCTTCTGTCTCTTCTTCACTTCTTTCAGTTAAAACTCTATTTATGACATCACCAGATCAAAGTCCTTACACCAACCAAGAACAATTAAAAAAAACCCTTTCTTACTTACTTCTGATTGGCGTTCCTTAACATTGATCAATGTTCTCTAAGCATCATTTTCAAGTGACCAATCAAAACTAAGTAATATTTATCAATCACACAGTCAACAATTTAATTACTGTGTTGTTGCATCATAAAGAAGCAATGAAGGAAAATAAAAAAGATTAGCTAGTGAAAGTCTCATAAGTGAAGTTAACAGCTAAAAGTAAAACAAAAGTTTAATTTTATCAACAATAGTCTATTTAAAAAGTCAATGGTGGCTTTATCTGACATTTTTGTGTCTGACATTTTTCAAGTTTATGTTAATAAGCTACACAGAACTGCAACACCCACACTTTTTAAACATTTGCTATTCCACTGCTCAGGCTACTACAACAGAAACAACCAGATGGCTAATGTGATACTATGTAATATAAACCAACTCTCATGCCTCTATGACTTTCTTAAGCTTGTTGCTATGGTAAATAGTCAGGTTGCTAGGGAGGAGTCAGTGACATCATGCAATGTCCTCCCAGTAACTTTGAGTGAAGTAAATCAACCCCCATGTCTCTATGATTTTCCTAAGCTGAGCCAGATATATGTAAAATTGGTTGCTAGGGTAAACAGTTTGGTTGCTAGGATGTTGTATGTGATGTAAAATAGTTTTTTAACATGATTAACATAAAACAAAACCTGTTTCTCTATTTTGTTTAATCTTGAATATAAAAACCACTGTTATGTTTTTATTTCAGCTTTTACAGGGAGCTTCCAAAGAGCAAAGAGAGAATTTAGGCGTCACTGCCCCGGATTACTACAGTTACCTAAACCAGTCCAACACCTACACCGTGGAGGATGTCAATGACAAAAAGGAGTTTGAGGACACTATGGTCAGTGTGATGGGTCTAATGCTGCTTCACACGGTTCATAAACAGTAACATTGTATTAATGCTCACTGCTCACGGTACGATTAATAGCATGATATTAGGTCCATCTTACAATACGTATTACGATATAAATAAAAAAAATTAATCAGGACATAAAATTTTTTTTTTCCCCTAAAAAAACCCTGATTGTTCCTAACTGATCTATGTTTCTAGGCTGCTATGTCTGTGGTTGGCCTCTCTGTGGATGCACAGGACTCTGTGCTGCAGATTGTGGCGGGAATCCTCCACCTTGGCAACATTGCTTTCAGAGAAGAGGGCAACTATGCTATGGTGGAAAGTGAAGACTGTGAGTATGGTTGTTTTCTGGAAGCTGCAATATTTAAAAAAATGCAGTTTCAAAGAGTTTTTTCAGAGAACTTCCTTTTTGTGATGTAACTTCCTGTTCTATCTCAGAACAATAGGATAAATAATATTTTTTCCTAATAAAAATTATTTTTCCTCTTTCTGAACTGCTATTCTTCTTCAGTCTTGGCGTTTCCATCCTACCTGTTGGGAATCAACCAGGACGGTTTAAAGAACAAACTGACCAGTCGTATCATGGATAGCAAATGGGGCGGCAAGACGGAGACTATTTCTGTCACTTTGAACACGGAGCAGGCCTCCTTCACCCGAGACGCCCTGTCTAAAGCACTGTACTCCAGACTCTTTGACTACTTGGTCGATGTAAGTCCATTGCACAAAGATGAAACAATTACAGACAACCTTTTTAACATTCGTATCTGCTTCCATTTAAAGGCTGTAAATAAGGCAATGCAGAAGGACATCGAGGAGCTCAACATTGGCGTGTTGGACATCTACGGGTTTGAAATCTTTCAGGTGAATTTGAGTTGGTGTTTGTTCAACGATTTCACGCTATTTTCATCTTCACATACTTTAACTCCTTTTCCTCTTCAGAAAAATGGGTTTGAGCAGTTTTGCATCAATTTTGTGAATGAAAAGCTGCAGCAGATTTTTATCGAGCTCACTCTAAAGGCGGAGCAGGTGAGCATCGTTGCGCGATTCATACTTGCATGCGTCTAACCGATTTGTTTTTTTTTCCCTTGACATTTAATTTGCATATCTTGCATTTTACACAGGACACATTTGCAGGCCATTTAAATTGCCTGGCCAAAGTTTCGACATCAATTTTGCAACTAAAGGAGTAGTGCAAGGATACATGGCAGTATCTTTTGCCATGGTTTTGAGGATGTAATAATTGTGTTAGAAAGATTAACATAGAATTTTCAGCCCTTAAATTGGAAGTCTTTGAAAGTGCTACAACTGCATGATAAACAAGAGAAAATTGCATCATAAATCGTTCATATTGCTCTCTTTACAGGAAGAGTATGTACAAGAGGGAATCAAATGGACCCCCATTGAGTACTTCAATAACAAAATTGTTTGTGATTTAATTGAGTCCAAATTGGTGAGTTTCGATTTCAAAATGATCTCGTGAACTGAGTAAACACCATTTTACCAACGTCTTCAAAACACAGAATCCGCTTGGCATCATGAGCATCCTGGATGATGTTTGTGCAACCATGCATGCAAAAGGAGAGGGTGCAGACCAAACGCTTCTGCAAAAACTACAGTCGCAGATTGGGGCCCATGAGCACTTCAACAGCTGGAACAAAGGTTTCGTCGTGCACCACTATGCAGGCAAAGTAAGAGCCTCCTTTGAGTTGCACAGAGATGCTCCTGATGTTTCGTAATGTTTTGTGCTCTTAATAATTATACACTTATTTCCAGGTGTCTTATGATGTGAGTGGCTTCTGCGAGAGGAACAGAGATGTTCTGTTCAGTGACATCATCGAGCTCATGCAGAGCAGTGAGTTGTAAGTGTTTATTTTTTTTATTGCTTGCTTTTTAACCTAATGAAGCTCTTAAAGAGCCACTGAATACATCAAAGATGTGGATGATGCTCTTTTGTTGATCTTTACAGCGCTTTCATTAGAGATTTGTTCCCCGAGAACATTGAGGCAGAGAAGAGGGGCCGTCCCACAACCGCAGGCTCAAAGATTAAGGTGATTGAAAATATTTGATACCTAATTCAGGTACAGTTAGAGTAACAGCTAAATTAAGAAGTCATCATCAGTTGTAGTTTTATGTCTTTGGTGCATTCCTTTGTTGATGTTTTGACCCAGTACAGGGCTCTCAAGGCAGCTTCAAACTCGCCTTGGTCAAACAGAATTAAGGGTAGACCAGTTTTTCAAAGTATACAGTCGTTATGCTTCCCAATATTCTCCATTACCACATATTTAGGTCCTGAGTCCCAAAGGTGCATAGATCCCTTTGTAATTGCTCAGAATATTATTCTTTTGTGGCTTTTGGAGCATTTTGAGGGTCTAAATGTGGTTAAAAAGTTGTACACGTCAGAACTGATTGAGGTTAAAAAAGTGGTTGTGACAAAATGGCTCTATACTGCCACCTAATGTATTTCAGCTTAGGATGCGCTAACAGTTTGTCGTAGGTGAATAAAATTTGGCACACACGTGTAGGGCACCAAGATGTAAATATAAGTATTATAGATTATGTTTACAAAATCGACCAGAATTTACTTATTTCGCGAAAACCTGTAAAAAAATACCACTTTTGCTCATGTCGTACCTTAACAAATTCTTACTGGAAATTTAATTTGTTCATCTCTAGACTTTATCAGTCATATCTTAAGGCATGTAGGATGAGAATTTGCAAAGCTTTTTTGACCTCTGTAAACGATGTGAGCTCGGCGGCTGTCAAAAGTCGAAATTTTGCCATAAACAGGAAGTTGTTAATAACTCAGTCATACAATGTCTGATCGGTCTTAAATTTACCAACTATATTATCAGATAATGTCTGCGCACATATATTGTATGCGCACATATATTGTGGCCACATTTGCCATAGATACTACTTTTTATTAATTATATTATATGTGACTAGAATACTGGCTAAAACGGTAATAATATTCAGACTTATTCACAGCGCCACTTGGGGATCAAACACTTGATGGTTTTCATCATTTAATTTTCTTGTATTCTACTTCTTTAAAATGGTCATTTTCTGTTATCCTTTACAGAAACAGGCAAATAACCTGGTCCAGACGTTAATGAAGTGCACTCCTCACTACATCCGGTGCATCAAGCCCAATGAGACCAAAAAGTCTCGGGACTGGGAGGAAAGCAGAGTAAGGCACCAGGTGGAATATCTGGGACTACGAGAGAACATTCGCGTGCGGAGGGCCGGCTATGCCTTCAGACGCATTTTCAAAAAATTTTTGCAGAGGTCAAATTAACAAGATGCCAGTGGAACATTTTGATTATTATTGTTGTCACAATTCCTTATTAACTCCCAGTTCTTCCCACTCAGATATGCCATCCTAACTAGAGAAACGTGGCCTCAGTGGCGTGGAGATGAGAGACAAGGTGTCTTGCACCTTCTGAAATCAGTGAACATGGACTCAGACCAGTACCAGATGGGCAAAACAAAAGTCTTCATCAAGGCCCCAGAGTCTGTAGGTTTGAGCTATTATTCCTAATTCTCAGATACGTGAAGTATTACATTTTTCATTTATTTATATAGAGATTTCCTCCATAGCAACCAGATTGTTTAGCCTAGCAACCAATTTGGCAGAACCATAGCTCAGATTTGGGAAATCATAAAGACACAGAGGTTGATGTATATCACTTATGATGACATAATTTACAATGTATCTGTGATTGACCTCTCCATAGCAACCAGGCTGTTTACCTTAGCAACCAATTTTGTATATTTCTATCTCGTTTTTGGAAAATCATAGAGACGTGGGTTTGTATTATGTATTATGTCACTGACTCCTCTGTACAACAAAACTTTTTATGATAGCAGCTAATTTGGTAAAACTTTATACATATACATGAAGAATTTTGTCTTTCATGTTTAGTTCATACTGATGACGTATTTAAATGTGTGAACTGTTAATCTGCAGTTGTTCCTGCTGGAAGAGATGAGGGAAAGGAAGTACAACGGCTATGCTCGGGTTATTCAGCAAGCCTGGCGCAAACACACAGCAGTGCGGAAGTATGTCCGCATGCGGGAGGAAGGTAGGATTGTTTACCATAGCAACAAATTTGGCATTTCTCTATCTCAGCTTAAGAATATCCTAGAGACATTGGGGTTGGTTTATTTTACTCACATTGACACAAGGAACATTATATTTTGTCCCTGACCCCTCGAACCACACTGTTTACGATAGCAACCAATATAGTAAATCTTTATCCAAGTTAATGAAAATTTTAAAGACATGGGTTTGGTTTATGTTGCTTTTTGTATTTAAAATATTTCTAAACGACACTAGTACAAGCCAACATCAAAGTTTGCATGCAAACTTTGGCTTGTTGCTTTTTAATAAACAGGTTATTGTCATAATATGACTTTTATGCCAATTTTAGCTTCTGACCTCCTGCTGAACAAGAAGGAGAGGAGAAAGAACAGCCTAAACCGCAACTTTGTGGGAGATTACATCGGAACAGACAACCATCCGGAGATTCGGCAGTTTGTGGGTCGCAGGGAGAGGATTGATTTTGCTGATGTGGTGGTCAAATATAACCGCAGATTTAAGGTATGAGTAAAGCCCTCATTTACACTTGGGTTTGGGTTGAGATGAGTGTTGGGGGTAACTAGCTATTCATATGTCTGCAGTGGACAAAAACACACTGCTGTTGTGAGCTTGTTTTAAACCATTCTAGATCAAGGAAGTAGCTTAAAAAGGTCTTTGTTGGACATTTGCAGAGGCAATAAGTAACTAATCACTTACCAACTTAGCTGAGTACAAAGTACTTTTGTGTCCTTTCCCCCCATATTATGCTGAATGTTACTGAAATAGTTTCGTTCAATTTTATGTTGAAATTAATTGAAAGAGAGGGAGAAGCAAACCAGATGGAAACATGAAACTCATGTTTTAACACAAAATGTATCATCTTCCAGACCATAAAGCCTCTTGGGCACAGTGGTATAAACAATATTTGACATCACGCAATAAATCCCATCATCCCTTTGCTCTTGACCATAGTGGAAAAATATGGACTGAACAAGATAGGGGGCTTATAAAAGACTTCTCGATTACAGAAAGTACTCATTGGAAGGTGATCAAATATCTATTCATTGCAAACTAAAAAATTAAGTACTTAAAAATCATAGTCTTTTTTTTTTAGCTGTATTTATTATAAAGATCACAAAGCTCTGTAAAAAAAAGTCCTTGCAAATAGTTATTACCTCACTGTATAGTTCACAAACAAATGTTGTGCAGATAAATCGCTGTTGATATGGAACCAGCAAAATTTGGTAAAATCGACATTTGTGTCTTTAATTCCTCCATATGACCTACCTGTATTGCTGGCCTACTGATGTTTGGTCATAAACCCATGTTTTAGTCTGAAATGTAGTTAATTTGAAAACTCAAATTCACATTTCATCACCGGCAGACTGCCAAGCAGGACCTCATTCTCACCCCTAAGTTCCTCTACCTGATTGGACGGGAGAAGGTGAAACAGGGTCAAGAGAAAGGGCAGATTCGGGAGGTCTTGAAGAGGAAGATCGAGGTGGAAAAGATCCAATCTGTTTCTCTAAGGTACTTAACCATAAAATATTGATGAAAATCTTTTGGGAAGTGATCAACATTGTTACTTTGGTATGCTTTATATATCTTGAAGTTTATAACAGGAATGAGTTTATTTCCCTAAGAGCCATGTTTTGGAAATAAATTGCGATGGGACATCATGTGCCTTTTTATCCCCTTTTTAGGTAGGACAGGAGGAAGCTTGGCAAAGAATCAGTAAATAAAAAGAAACAAGCTAGTTGGCATTAGCATATCTTGTAAAACGTCAAAGAGACAGCCAAAATTCTTTTTTTTTTTAAACAAAGGGTTAGCTAGCTCCCAAACAGGCAAATGTTTTTAGTATGAGCAACCCAATTGCTCATACTAGACTAGCTCTGTTTGATTTATGTTATGTTGCGGACATACTGCAACGCTATTTTTGTCAAAATATGTCTTCCTCCTCCTTTGCCAACTGAGACAGGATTGCTTGGGGACCGTCTGCAAAATGCCAAACCCAAAATATGTTTTGACCAGAAAATGGTTAATAACTTCACTAATAAGCCACGCACCACTGCTCACAGAGAGAGAGTTCAGAATTTATTACATTTACATACATTAACAGATTTGTGATTATTAAAAACCTTGGAAGGATCTTTATAATGTAGGAGGGAATTACACACATATATAATATTAATCCCAACTTCTGTTAAAAAAAACTGGAAATGTTTTACTTCTCTTGCAAAAATCGTTTTAGGCTAAATGCTTTCAATAAATGTATTCAACCTGAAAATTCACACAAAAAAGGAGCTCCAAGACTGACTTGTCTTTAAACCCTTAAAATGCACCAAACTAAAGCCTTGCTCCCTGGACGTTCTGAAACTTTCATATATGAGTTATTTAGCAGGTACATCACATTAAATTCTCATAATGTTCAGTCTGGTTGTACTTTTCTTTTCTCAGCACTCTACAGGATGACATCTTTATAGTTCACGAAGATCAATATGACAGTGTGCTGCAGTCCATCTTTAAAACAGAGTTCCTCAGTCTGCTGTACAAGCGCTATGAGGAAAAAACACGGAAAAAGCTGCCACTCAAGTTCAACAACCTGTGAGCAATTGACTCCTTTCACTGTGCTTGAGTGTAGACTGCGTGTTGGTTTTGTGTTGACTTTCCTTCTCCTCTCTCAGGCTGGAATTTAAAGTGAAGAAAGGCGGGTGGGGTCCATTTGGGACTGCTGGCTCTCGGCAGATCCAGTTTCAGGCTGGTCAGGGGGATGATGTAATACTGAAGTCTAGCAGCAAGGTGCTAACTGTTAGCATCGGGCCTGGTCTGCCAAAAAATGCAAGTGAGTGTGTATCCAGTTGATTCATTCTCAATTGTCATTGTAAGTAAATCGTAAATATTTAACCCCTTCAAGACTATGGGGTTCAAATACTTTTACATTTTTAGAAAAAAATAATCAATATTTGCTAAATGCACTGTTGATTCAGACATGTCATCTATGTAAAATCTCTACATGTATTTCAAAGGGCCTACACGTCGAGACAACAGAAAAAGCAGGTATATGGGGAACCAAAATCGCAACGTGGGCCAGTATTCTCGAGGTAACACATCATTTTTGCACTTATTTTAAAAGCCACTTATTTTGAAACCTATGGAAAAACCTACATTGTATGTTTGGGAGAGTCCATGGTGTCAATCGTAGGTTCCAAAAGATAGATATTGTAGCCAAAGTAGGTGTAGCTTACAGTCAATACTGGATGGTCAACTGTGCAAAAATGGGTTAAAAAAAGCTTGTTAGAGCTGAATCTGAAAACTGTTGCATAGAACATGTGGGTTTGTTGGGTGGGGAATTGCTGAAATGGTTCCAATCGTATTGTTCGTATTTCTGTTTTTCATGTAGGGTCTATTCTGTTCTTTTGGAATGATGACATGTCTTATGATGCCTGTGTGGTCTGCGGTGTACCCCAGGGATCCATTTTAGGACTAATTCTGTGTGCTTTCACATGCTTTAAATGCTGAGATTTTAAATAAAGCCCAGGAAGCTCTTCGGATTTGTGCAGATGACCTGCAAATGTGTCCCTTCTGGAAGAATCTATGTTCAGCTCTGTTAGCCTTAGATGCTCAGTCACAGAGAATTTACTTCACATGAACTCAAACAGCGGTTGTTTTTGGTAACAGAGGATGTCCGTACGATGCCTTTTATAGTTATTCTTATAGCTATTCTGTCTGTCAGAAGAGCCAGTCAACCAGAACAAACAGTTGACAGGAACAAGCGTAAAAGTTGCTAGTTTTGTTGCTGGTCATTAGATTTCTTTAAAAGTTGATAGGTGGTCTGTAAAGACGCAAATCGAGCAACAAAGTTGCTAAATTAGCAACAGTGCATCTAACTAACAGACATGGGTAGCTTATGATGCGATCAAAATGCCAATCTTACTTGCTCTCTGAAGGAGCAAGTATTCATAGAGTGCTTTACTGCCCCTAGTGGCCAGCATCTAAATTAACAAAATGATTCCTATAGCTGTTTTTAGTCTTCTATTTGTAAAAACAACCAGATTTTCTCCTCCGTAACCTTCACCTGTGTGTGCCTCTTCAAAAACAAAAGTGCTAAAAATTTTTACCTAAATTACATTTAAAAAACTATATGTACAGTTGCTATATATTATCTCAAAGCGAGCAAGAACTTATCAATTGTGTTCCTCCCTTTAAATGTAACTAACTATGGTTTAAAGCTTTAGCTTTAAGTAATGATATTGCAGTTCATGTGTTGAAGCATTACCCTGTGTATAAAATGTCTTACTCCTTCATTGAAAAAAACTGTCTTGCAGTCTGTACGTTTTAATGCTAAAGATGCCCCTGATTTCAGAAGCTCCAAAGTCCCGCGATGGAGGACGAGTGCAGTCCGTTGTCAGAAACTCTCTGCTCCGCCAGCAGTCCAGCATGGATCAGCCCACACTCCCCAGACACCAGGGGTCTCGGCACAGTCAGCGGGAGAGTCAGGTCTACGCTGACATGGGCTTCATGAAGGTTCCTGATCAAGGAGTGGCAGGGTGAGTGGATGAAGAAAACAGATTAAAAAAACAACAGACACACTGTCTAACTTTTTATAGGTCTGTTGAAAATCATTTATTCTACCAGGAGGCATTAATAATAAGACAAAACATACTGTACATGGGTACTAGATGTTTCCAGCTCCCAGTAGGAAAAAAGACTATTTCATGCAGCCTAAAAGAATCCAAAGTAGCAGTTGTGCAATTGAACACACCTATTTACATTCACCAATCACCTTGGTATATACACTTACCGGCCATTTTATTAGGTACACCTAACTACTAACTTCACCAACTACACGTTAACACAAAATGCATTTGAAAGTTATGAACTAAATTATCCTAAATTGAAAATTCGCTTAATTCAATTGGTCTACTGCAACCAAGGCACCTCAAGGTTTCTCTAATGAAATGCTACATTTTTCTTTTCACTAAAGCCCCATATCTTTGCAGTTCATTTGAGCTATTGAGCTATTCTGCAAGAGTTTTAATTGATTATTCTTTTTATTTTCAGAATGCACCGCAGACGTTCAAAAGAGTACAAGCCTCTTCCAGGATCAGGCCGCCCTAAACCCAGTCCCAAACCCGTTCCCCGCATCCCCCGCTGCAGAGCACTCTACAACTATGATGCTCAAGATGTTGATGAGCTTAGCTTTCAGCCAGATGATATCATAGAGATCCTAAGTGAAGGTAATCTATTGTAAAGCCATTAAAACAGGTTCTATTGGTTTAGGGAAATCTACACTGAATCTGCTGTATATTTCAGATGCCTCTGGTTGGTGGCAAGGACGTCTTCGAGGAAAGGAAGGCACATTTCCTGGCAACTATGTTGAGAAGATCTAAAGTTTCAAGTGACTGTGCAAATCACATCCTGAAGTGCATGGATGTTTACTGTCCAACCATGACGAGAGTTACCCTACCAATCTTAGAACTTTTAAATAAATTCTTTTAATTGAAATTAAATGCATATTTGAAAGAAAAACTATTATGTTTCACCCTGTTACAAAATGAAAATGCCAGTTTTATTGGAGAGTAGAATGAGTACCATTTTAATATACTGTATTTGTGATGCTGTTTTATTTTATTCTATATGTTTAATTTTTTTATTGATAATTATATCAAGATATTTCAAATACTCAACAAAAATAAAAAAATATATGTTTAGTTCAATTTCCGTTATTTACTCACTAATGTTTCGATATTTGTGTTTATTATTACTAAAAATCAGATTTTTACTTTGGTATTTTGAGCTACATAAACAGTGTAAAATAGTGTTGTGGTCTTTTTCAGTCGGTCAGTTTTATTTATTTATTTTTTTTGTTGTTTTTTGCAGTCAATATAACAACATTTCCCGTTACGTACGGTGACGTCATGACGCAACTCGATAAGCTGCGTTTCTTTTCTCACAGAGCTCTGCTCTAGCGCCGAGTGCATAACTTGCAGTGAGTAAACCCGCAGCACGTTTCGGAGCCGCTAAAAGGAGTCTAAATACTATTTAAAGATATTCCGTTACGGGAAACCTTTCGCTCTCCGTGTGACTATGGAGGCATTTTTACGGAGCTGTCGTGATGTGCTTGAGGTAAGATCTTGTAATGGTTGTAAATCTTAATGGTAGCGCGTTGCGGGTTGTGTGTTTACTTTTACCATTTGTTTCTCTTGAAATGAGTCAAGTGGCCACTTTATAAACTGAGAATTCATTTCTATAGTGACACATTTGAGTAACAAATAGTCTATTTACCGTGTTCGGCGTGAAAGAGAAAGTATGCTTTGTTCAGCGTACACTTGATATTGACAGAAGTCATATGGTTTGGCGCGCGTGCACAAACTGGCCGCATGCGCCAGTGGAAACCCAGCGCGTGAACTGTTGGATTCTTTTAATATCTAAAATTATAATTTATTTCAGACACACGTTCGTATTAACAACATTATAGTCAAGGCAAAACGTCAGGCGTATGATTTAGCGACCTATAAAAATAACCCAAAAATGACTTTTCTTTGTCACGTGACTCCCTCTCGCTATGACAGGCAAGGAGCATGCTTTCCATGCTGCTTGTTATCACTTTACTCCACGAATATTAATCTCAGCTCGTATCAGATTGGAATTTTTTTTATCAAAACAAATAAGGTTAGCTTGACGCTCATCGTCAATGCTCAGATTTGAGTCCAATAAATGGTACTGAGGAAAAAGAAACTATTTAAATTTAAAATCTGAACGTTTATTGACATTTTTGTTTAATAACACTGAATTCCTCATGTAGACATATCTGCAATAAACAATCAACATCCAAATTAACTGTTGGCTTGAAAGCCATTTTTGTTATAGTTTATTGATCACAAAAACAAGTAACATAAAAGAATCTTGTAGGGAAAACGTGAATAACATAAGACTTCTCCAAAGGAGGAGGAATAAACAAAAGTAAATGAACAAATTCCCATTTTCTGAATTTTAAGGCTAAAATCCTTATGTATTCTTCGCTGATCACTGTGTTTACTATACTCAGCGACTGCTTCTAAAAAAAAAAATAACGGCCATGTGTGTTGTGCTGTGGTAGAAATCTCGGTAGAAGAGTTTGGCTGTTTCTCACCCATTTTTATGCGTCATATACAGCTGTTTCTGTTTGAATTCACAACTGAGTTTCAACCTACATGTGACATTGATTACCACCGTTTGGTATAATCATATGCCTGACGCTAATCACTACTATACTCAGCGACTGCTTCTAAAAAAAAAAATAACTGCCATGTGTGTTGTGCTGTGGTAGAAATCTCGGTAGAAGAGTTTGGCTGTTTCTCACCCATTTTTACGAGTCATATACAGCTGTTTCTGTTTGAATTCACAACTGAGTTTCAACCTACATGTGACATTGATTACCACCGTTTGGTATAATCATATGCCTGACTATAATCCTACAAACCCCCCTGACTTTGTGCAAGTGGGTAGGAATTCATGCATTTTGACAAGTATTAAAAGAGGCAATCATTATTTATGTTTCTGAAAGCAGACATTCTTTGTTTACAGCATTTTCACACCTGCCTAAATATATAAAGTAGCATAGTTTGCTAAGTCTATATAGTCTAACCATATTGTGCCGTTCTGAAGATCCTCCACGTGTTTGATCTACAAAAAGCTTTCCCACTTTACTAGTTTTACAGCTTTATGTGCTCAGGTTCCTGACTAGAGCGGGCAGTATTTACAGAGACAATAACACCTGCTGTCTAGTGTACAGACCCCCCCTCCACCCAATTCCAAACACTGTTGTTTTAAACCCAAACACCCGGGTATGGGTCTGCTCACTGCTCTTCAGAAACACTTGTGTTTACTCTGAGACTCTTGGTTCAGGGAAGCTAGGGAAGATGACTCCTGTAACTATTTCAGTCAATGATTGAAGAAATTATACGGTTGGCTCAGTGGTTAAAGTGCTTTTTGTCTGAAGCGTGAGGTTGCTCATAGAGACTTGTTTTCCAAGCTCTTTGTAACCTTTCTGTGGACCATTTCACATTATCGGTGCCTAACTTCCTGTAGATTGCTCAAAATAACTATGTTGTCCTTATCTTCTCTTAAAATCAAGTTAAAGCTGCATGCAGCAATCCTTGGGCTCGAGCCCCCCAGGCGCCATCACCCTTCGGGCAAATTCTTGCACTATGCATTATGACCAATTTAAATTAGTATATGCATTCAAGGAAGAACTGTTAAAATTGCTGAAACATTCTGACAAATTAAAAATGAAAACCACATTTTGTGACACACTTCAGATCGAGTGTGCTTGAAAATGATTTCCTAGCATCCACTGTGCGAGTCGGCACATTAGGTTTAACAAAGATAGCTGCCATAGCAACCACAGATTTTGAAAAAAGCCATTTTTGTCATTTAACATTATGAAAACACTCGTTGTATGTAATTGTATTTTAAAAAACACTAGTTTTACATTAAATATGTTCCATTGTTTACCATTGAACCATAACGTTTGACAATGGATTCGCTTATGAGACAAACTTCTTTATAACACACAGCATTTATAAAAGTTGCAAAAATAAGAAGATTTCATGAATACGTGAACATTTTTAATCACAAAAAAATGCTAGTAGCCTATCATTTCACAATATGAAGGAACTAGTGACAAATATAGTAAATCAACAACTTGGACGTATTAACTCATCCAATGTTACCCACATTTAGTTTTCTTTTTTTTAAATGATAACATTAGTTTTTGTTCCTTTATTTGTCAAAATATCAACCATTTGGTTAATTTCAAAACCCATTTAAAACTACAATATTTTTACAAATACAAAGAAAGTCATTTGGCCCTTTCAAAAAACAGAAAATATAAATGTATTGTTTGTACAAATATGGAGGATTTATATTTGATGTTATACTTTAGGAATTCTTGTGCTATATTTATCCGTCTGTGACATTGTTCATTCTCAGGGTTGTGGTCGAAACAGCCCAGGGCTGCATGTTGTAATGGGAAATGAGGCTTGCGATATGGACTCCATGGTATCAGCACTGACCTTCGCCTACTTACTTTCAAAGGTATGCAACACCCAACATTATAAACACTACTCGCTCCTAGAAAGAAAGCGCTGTGGTTGAGATAATACTACTTGATGAGGTTGAAGATGATTGTTTTTGTCTTGTGACCAGAGTCTCGACAGTAAAAGGATTCCAGTGCCAGTTCTCAACATCCCTCGGGCAGAGTTCCCTTTGAGATCTGACAGCACTTTCCTCCTGAGGGAGTCGGGCCTGTCACAGGACGTCCTGGTTTTCAGGGATGAGCTGGACCTCCATAGCCTGCACAAGAACAAACAGTTGACTCTAACACTGGTCGACCATAATGTCCTCCCCAGGTCATGCTTCCATCCCTTTGCAGATCTGTACTTTCAAAAGCAATGCAGGATTAGATCAAACAATGAAATTAAACAGGGCTCACTATACAATAAGCTGTTATTAAAAAAATATTGCTTCTAATCTATAAGATGCTATTAAACCTGGTTTTTTATTTTATTTTATCACACTTCAGGCTATTTACAGGGTTTCAGCTGGATCTTAAAAAGTGTCGAATTCAAAAACCCCAGATTAGGCCTTAAAACTCATAATAAATATCGTAAATATAATTAAATTCACTGCTCTATTTCTTTAAAAAAATTTTCACAGGTTTTATTTTTTTGACACGCTTCAGAACACGTGTGCTTGTTTAACAGAGATGCGCCCACAAATAAAGTCATTTTTGTCTTTTAGTTTTGAAATTCTGAAAACAATTGTTTTATGTTAGTTTTAATATAAAAACTACACATATGTGTCCAAAAGTGTAATTGAAAACACTTAGAAAATCAATAGTGATACATACAACAGTAACAATTCACAATGGGTTTACTCATGGGGCGCTTGAAGGGTGCAAAATTAAGAAATACACTGGATTTTGATTTCATTTCATAGTTTCAATATTTTTTTTACAGTGATTTATATTTTGTAGAATTTATAGTTTTTTATGGCAGTTTGTTAGATAAACATAAGTATGATATAGGTATTAAATTTGATTCTTAATGGTCTTAAAAGTCTTAAATTTTACAAGAAACTTGCAGAAACCCTGTATTTAAGGGTTTTCCCACTTAAAAAAGAATGTGAAAAAGTACTTATTTGCCCCTTTGCAAATGTAATAATAAATTTTAATCAAATTTGTCGCCCTGCAGTGCTGATGGTGAGCTGGAGGACTCTGTAGTAGAAGTGATTGACCATCACCTCCTGCAGAGACCCTCCTCCCCCTCCTGTCCCGTTACTGTGGAGACCGTGGGGTCCTGTGCTACTCTGGTGACTGAGCGCATTGCCCAGACATCACCTGAGGTGCTTGACCAACAAGTGGCTCAGCTTTTATACGGTGAGCTTCATAGTAACACGATAAACACCCAGAGGAATGCAAGTTCTCCCAGCACGGTGCCTATTCAATCTGTTTGGCATCAGATGGAGTCAGCATGCTCTCCGCGGCATTCACCTGCTCGCAGCTGATTCCGATAGAGATCTGAGGTGTCAGCGGAAAGTTTACTATGCGATTCTGTCCATTGTTGACAGCTACCATCATCCTGGACTGTGTTAACATGGCCCCCGAAGCAGGAAAAGTCACCCCTAAGGACAGCCAGTACGCCAGCTTTTTGGAGAAACGATTTCCAAAGCTGCCTCCGAGGAGCCCTCTGTTTCAATCTCTGCAGAATGCCAAGTTTGACGTGTCGGGTGAGTGAGAGAGAGAGAGCTCCATGAAAGGAACAGACCTTTCCATTCCTCTGATGATGCTCTTCTCCATGTCAGGGCTGTCCACGGAGCAGATGCTGCTGAAAGACATGAAGGCTGCCTCTGCTGGGGACCTGAGACTGGCAGTCAGTGTTGTCTACATGACACTAGAGGTCAGTGCAGGATGTGAAGCTTTCGCTTGATCTCTGAAGCATAGAATGTTTTGTATAGGATGCTAGTTTTTACAGCTTTAAAAAAAAAAAATTATATATATTATAAATTAAAGACATTAAATGTTACTTTTAAGGCTGTAATAACTAATGGATAAGTAAAGTTCTATAGATATATGTCTTCTAATTTCTTCCACTATTTCAAAAATAAAAAAAAATTATTATTTTTAACCCATTAGAGTTTTAATACCACCCTAGTGACAATATTGTCACAATTTTGCCCACTGCAATTCTGTCGGCATCATAATCACTTTATAAGGAAAAGCAGAATAATCTTTCTCACCCCTCAATTGTGAACCTAATGCCTTGTATCGAATGGTTCAATACAAATAGTTGTATTGTTACACATAAATATATGTAAAACATTTTGTTGGGTTAAAAAGTAAAAATTTACAGCAATTATGAATGAAAGATTAAATGAAGAGTTTGGTTCCTAACATTTATGCGCAGGTTGATGCATAAACAACACGCACTCAATGGTTAAATGAAGAAAAGTTTGTTCCTGACATGGATTTTTGACAGTGGTACATGCTTGTTGTACCATCATTGGGCCAAAGACATAGCCAATTTCTGCCAATAAAGTCTTTTCACCGAAGATTGTGTCATCTACTATATAAATTATAATTCAAATTACCTGACCAGCCATGACCCGAATATCACTAAAATATTACTTGTAACTGTGGGTGAAAGGACTTGTGTATATACACATTTTAAGAATATTAAAATGGTCAAGTTGGAATTTAACAGAATACCACTCGATAATTTCCTGACTTTAAACAGACAGAATTCTTCATGATTTACAAGAAAATATATTTCCTGTTTTATTTCCTATTGTTTGTGCTATATGCATCAGAGCCTGATCTCACGAAGAGGAAACACCGATTCTGAAATGCACTGCGGAAGAAAATGTGCTCATTTATAAATGCTCATGACTCATGTGAATTTCTCAAAGTGATTCCTGGGTGGACACACCTAGGCTCAATGCTGGGCTGGGCAGTGTCTCGCTCTCATGAACTGCTTTTTTTCCTTGCTCTGTTCATTGACTTGAACTAATAAGCGTCTCGCTGAATTGTAATTTAAACAAAAATTTCAATATTATTAGCTTACTCATGGATTCAGCTTGAGTATAGTCAGACAAAAAAAGTGGACATTAACACAATATTAAGCATAATATGGTGTGAGATCCATAGCAACCAAACTGTTTACCCTAGCAACCTTGAAATGTTGGAAATATTTGTTGGACGGAGGTATGGAGGACAAAATGTTTTATCTAAGCAAAAGGATATCGCTGTTCTGTCTTCAGTCATTTCTCCAGAGGAGAGGTCTACAGCAGGAGCTCTGCGAATTCTGCCACCATCACAACTACAACCTGCTGGTTGCCATGACGATCTCATTCCACGACAACAAGGAGCCGTTCAGACAGTTAGCCGTCTACAGCCCCAGCACCGTCTGCAGGGAAGAGGTAAAATGTCTTCTTTCAGTGTGCTCTTAATTGTCCACATGAGAACCTCATTGGAAAGTCTATTTTCTCACTAGATTCTCATTGCTCTAGTGTTCCTTAATCAAATCCTTTCCATCGCAGGAGTTTGACACCCCTGCATTATACCACCGGAGCTCAATAAACAAATACATTTAATAGGGTTTACCTTTTTGAACAAAGCCATTTCTTGATGTTGATTTCTTTTTTTCTAGATGAGTAAAGCCCTTGAAAAAGCCAGGAACCCCAGCCTGGAGCTGAAGCCAATGAGCTGCCCATATCCGGATGTGAAGGCCTATGCACAGGGTAACACTTTGGCATCCCGCAAGAAGGTGATGCCCATAGTCACAGAGTTCCTCAAAGAGAGGGAAAGGAGAAGTGCTCAGTTTGGGAACATGGAGGATCTAGACTTTGATGAGGATTCCCTTCAGGATTACAGTGACTCACAGCAGTGTATGGAGGATGCTGGGATTGAAGACGACACCCGTTTTCCTCCTACACCTATGAACAGTCTTGTGGAGGGCTGTCCCTTGGACAACGGCTTGCCAAAAATCAGCCCTGAGGTTTTGGTGGAGAAAGTCAGCAGGATGGCTAGCATGGAGGAAACTTCTCTTGAATGATAAAAAAGTGGAAGGAACCGTCTTCTGATGCAAGGATATACAGCAGTGGTGCCTAAGAGCATGACAATGACTCGGCACCTTTTGATACAGGTATGATCTGGTCTGAAGAGAGCTTTCTGATGACCTCCCAATGCATGATGGTTATAGTTTGAATCAAAACAGTACGATTTCATGTTCAGGTTTGGTTTTTGTCCCAGAAATGATCATTCATGGACTTATAAAGTAAGCAGATCTAATATGCTTGAGTGCTGTTAAAATCTACAATAATGCTCCCAGCGCTAGCTAGCAGCTGACAATCAGAGATAAGAAAACCAGTAGTCCCCAGCTCTTACTTATTAACCTACTGTGAAGAATTACATTTATCCAACCGTTTGACATCTAAAGGAAACCCTAGAGTTCGTTTTCAGGTGTTTGAACTGTAAAGTTGAGTACTCAACACCCCTCGAAGAGGTGGGCAAGGCGTTTAGATGCAGAGTTTAGATGCAACCTTCATGAAACACAGCTGATTCTTCTAGTTAAGCTCTCCTTGGTTTATTTAAAGCTGCCAGTGTTTGTACTGAAGCAGGGATGGAACAAAAACCAGCAGTCTGCGGCCCTCCAGGAATGACTTTGTCCACCCCTGAGCTAGATCCGTAAATCTTTGATTACCTCTAAAAAGCATTTTCTGAACATTCTCTGAATGTAAAGTTTATGTAGCAAGGTTTAAGGCCTCTACACACTAATCAGAATTGAAATTTCATTGAATTTTGGTCCAGGAAATATTCATGCAATGACGCTTCCTGCCAGAAGATGGCATTTGCGGTACATCAGATACACTCTGCGTTACACAGGAAAGAAGATGACAACGACAGAGAAGAAATTAAAGAGCACATAGAAAAAAAGTGGAGGTCGAGTAGTTTATAATGTTGGTGGCTTATTACAGGGAGCTATTTTACAGAAATTTGGAGAAAATAGAGGAGTTTCGGTGAGCTGTTTCTTGAAGGAAGTCGATATGAAAATGTGGGATGAGCCTCTCCTACTCACGTCATCAAAAGTCAGCTCTCATTGGTCATTCTCCTTGTGAAAACAGATCCGATATGGCAGTGCAAAGCATTTTCATGGTCCTCAATGTCACCTATTCTTATCACTTAAGATGCAGTTATCAACTTTAAACGACTGATCAGTAGTACCTCAGGACCATTTAATCATCCAGACTTCAAAACAAGTCATTTTGACACAAATTTAAGAGTAAAACCATACCTTTAGCATAGATTAAATATCAATAAACTCATTGCTTGAAGTTACCCAAACTTCCATTCATGATGCAGTATAATTTTGATGCAGTATAATCTCTTCTTTCATAAATAAAATTGTTTAACAGTATTAGTTTAGCAGCCATTCCGGATACAGAGCTGAAAAGAAAACTAATCACTTTTTACTTTTTTTTTTATTATATGGTTATGTGGTTAGTAGAACCATTCATATAAGTTATACAATATATTTATTTATATTACATGAATATATGCTGTCTGCTTGTCTATATGGTTTCCATAGTAACCATTAAAGCAGTTTCTGACTGGAACTTAACCAGTTATAACACACAATCCTGCCAAAACACTTTCTGTTTTTACCAACACACATTGCTTTCACTTATTGATGACGCAGCAGATTTTACATGATCTTTATATATTTTCTAAAAGTTCATTAGTGTTGTTGCATGGGTAACAGACTGTTGTATGTACGGTGCGGATATCAAAATGAGCTTTTTTTTTGTGCGAGGGTGTGTTTGTTTTAGCGATTTCAAATGTAAACACAAAGGGCTGTTGAACGTGCGCATACTTTATTGTTGTTGTAATCATAGTCTTTATGAAGGTGAGCTCACTTTTTTAGGGTCAGTGTTTGATTGAAGACCGCTGTAGCACTTTTATTTGAACGGATGCAGCGCAGTGCTGTGTAAACTCCACTTCATTGCTGATATGCAAATAAGGATTTTGAGTCAGGTTTGGAATGTAAAGTGTGAAACCTCAGTGTGTGAAAACACAAGATTAACGTGTAACCGAAGGGAATTTAAACAGGAGAACCCTGGAATGAAAAAGAAACATTGGTCAATGTGGAAAGCATTTTTAGACAAAATGGAGCAGAAGTTAATGCTTCCTCTTTGCTGTTGGTGAAAATGATCCCTCTGTGGCCTTTTGCATGAGCTTCAAGAGATTTATCTTCCCATTCACTACCAAAGACCTCGGCTCCTTCTCTGTGTTTATGCTTGTCTCAAACATTTTCAGCCATTGAGTATCTGAGTTTCATCACTGAGTGTTTATTTTGGGTTCTCTTACATAATTAATTTGATCGTTAAGGCTTTGAATAATGTTAGGCTTCATATAATGTTCATTACTTGTCTATTTAGGGCTCAAGCACCAAAGGTGCATAAAACCCTACTGTAATTGAGGGTCTAAACGTACTCGAAGAATTTCACACTCATCAGAACTGGTAAAAATATAAGTCTAATTGGGGTTCGAAAAGTAGGCGTGGCAAAATGGCTCTATTGAACCACCTAACGCGTTTCAGCTTATGTTGCGCTAACAGTTTGTCAATAAATAAAGTAAAATTCAGCACATGTGTAGTGTATCAAGACACAAATATACCGTAAGTAAAATGGATTGTGTTTCTTAAAATCAGCAGGAAGTGGGTTATTCCAATCCCCCCCCCCCAACAAAAAAAATACGTTTTGCACGGTTTTGCATGTGTCATACGTTAACAAACTCCTTCTGGACATTTTATCTGTTCACCTCCAAACTCCATGAGTCTTATCTTAAGGCATATGGACTGAAACTATGTGCACATAATGCTGTGAAATAAATATTTTGCCACAAACAGGAAGTTGTTAATAACTCAGCCATGCATTGTCTGATCAGGTTCAAATTTGCCATGCGTGTTGAGATTCCAAGTATTAACAAATTTATAGTGCAACCTACAGTGTAAGTTATAGCGCCAGCATTGGAAGTTGTTAATAACTCAGTTATACAATGTCCGATCAAAATGAATTATTTCAAAACTACATTATAAGTTATAGCACCACCAGGTGGCCACAGGAAATCGAACATTTAACGTTGATAAATTGCTTCTTTCACCAATTTTGACGTGAGAAAAAAGTTATTCAAAATATGACAGAACGATATTTACTCTCATTAATAGCGCCACCTGGAAATTAATTAGCATCCATTTTTCTGAAGTTCATATTTGAGCTTTAGGAGACTCCAGACACAATTCAAACATTATTTTAATCCCCACAGTTTTGTCGATGCTTACAATGTTGACTACAATCTAACAATCGGTTCTGTTTGTTCAGTTTTGTTCTCTGAGCTGCAGTTATAGGTGTTGAATTTGTGTTCTTTGTTATACAAGTGAGAGACTCCTGGAATAGACGACCATTGGGCTAAAAAAAAAAAGCATCTGTTCGCATTTTTTAACATTGAGACACTAGCTCCAATCAAAACATTACCACTTCATTCTGTCCAGCGCACTTTGATGGTACTTGGCTTTTATCTGGGACCTTTTTTATTTGATAGGTTTGTTGTTGGGCTTTAATAATAATAATAATAATCATTAATATACAAAGTCCAAACGGTTATTTCAGTAATTACAGCTGGATTGGAGTTGAATCCGATGAAATCCTATCCTATGTTTGAGGTGTTCAAGGAGTCTCTGCATGCTGCGAATCTAAGCACATTTTTTTACCCCAATATTGAAGCACTGAGAACATGTACATCTATTATTAATGTGCACTGATGCCAGTGCCTTTTTTATGCTGGGTACTCCTGTGACTCAATAAATCTCTTTAAGATTTCTTCATTTTGTTTTATTGTGAGCAAAAAACGCTGGTTGTTAATATTGTCTGCTTGAAAGAATACATTTACTGTGAAGAACAAGTGACGCCCATTAAAATCCCACTGTGTTTTGAGTGAAATAAGTATTTTTTTGACCCAAAGTTTACACAAATGTTAGAAATTCTGGA
The DNA here is from genome assembly GCA_007224835.1 of Danionella cerebrum. NCBI lineage: Eukaryota > Metazoa > Chordata > Actinopteri > Cypriniformes > Danionidae > Danionella > Danionella cerebrum. The sequence goes on from SRMA01026222.1 coordinate 411,594, forward strand.
AAGTACAATTGGAAAAACATTTTCGTTAACTGAAATAAATAAAATGTAAAAAATATATATTTTCTTTATCATTTTCTAGTGCTGAATCAACTAAAAATGTCGGCGTTATGCCTAGACATATTTCCAATTACAGATATCTTGACTATAGCTATGAAAGAGATTATTTCTTAAATAAAATGTGCACTAGTCACAGGAAGCTGACCCTCTGTGTAGATGGTTGGTGCAAGACAATATTAATGACCTTAATTATAATGTGTATTTCTAATATTAAACTTTCATAGGTGTGTTTAATCTTGCACCGGTCAAATAACCCAGAAGTATAGAAACTAAAATTAAATACCATTAAACTTGATTCGACCCCATCGATCCACGTGTAGCAAAAATCGGAAAAGTCAGATTTGGGCTCAAAAATCTATTTTACAAAGCTGAAAACCGATTTATTTATTTATTTACGAGATTACTTTGGTATGGTCCTGGCGAACTTCAGGGTTGTTCTGCTTTGCGTGTACATCATCAGACGTTGAAGAAACAATAAGAGGGCTTCTGCTAGAAAAAAAATGAATCACTTTAAAATCTAAATAGTTTATTTCTAAACCAATTGGAGATTAAGTTCGTATCTAAAATCTCTTTTGGAAATATTATTAAAACTGGAATCTAATCATTTAAGTAACTTGCACGTTTAATCCAGCACCACGTAGACTTTGTTAAAAATAAATAGTTGCTACTCTACAACCTCCAGGGCATTAGGACCCTGCAGTGTTGTCTTCTTCCACCTTCCCAGAAGCCCATTGGAGATGAGCCCATTCAGCAGAAGTCAAAAATGCTGAAAAACCTGTTGTGACAGTCAGGGTGCGTTCAGCAACAGCCGACACGAGATCTCCGGAGCTGGAGAAGCTGGTGAATCACCAGTTCTGGTCATGCTCTCCAACTGATTCCACTCATCTGGTTCCAACTCACTGTCCTGGGGACTCATGGGGACTTACTCTGACCACGGGGAAGGCTTCATGCAGAATGGGTACGTTTTTTTTTTTTTGTGATGGTTGGTTACGATGAACTGCTCTCTCTCTCTCTTTTAAAGGTTTCACAGATAGAAAGGAAGGTGTAAATGGAGTTTAAAGTGTTTGGCATCGTTCTGTCACACTGTGAGCGGTTTCTCTTGGTACATAATGAACTTTCTTTCAGTCGCTGCTGTGTGTGGTTATTTAGAAAGAGGATTTCAGAAAAAGGAAGTCAAACTGTTTTCTGAGCTTTTTATCAATCTTTGACTAATATTTGAGATCTGTCACTGCACTGATCAAGTCCTGTCAGCTGACAGACCCTCAGGTCACCTGACTTTTATTTTGATCTGTGTCTGGTACGAGAAATAATTGCTTTAGTGGGACCAATTCACATGAAAATAGTCTAATATCTCACAATTTTGGGTTACCAAATCCTTTCAATTGTAATTTTTCCTCAAAGTTCACGAAGTAAAACAATACACATGACTTAAAAATCAATTGACAATTTTTCTTAAACATTTAAATGTACTGATCTTTTTAAAAAAGTAAAAAAAAAAAAAAAACATTAAAAAGAGAATATAATTTTCTCAATGTTAAAAAAAGCAAATTTCAAGAGTCAACTTCTGATTATTTTAGAGTTTCAGCTTTTTTTTTTTCTGTAGACTGCCTCTTTTGCCTCGTTAATTTCCATCCCGGATTCCAAATTCATGTCCAGACAAGAACAGAGTGCATTAAACCTTCTGCGGCAAACCCCTCAGCATTAACGAGATCTGACTAAATCTAATAATTCCTGTTGCTTAAAAAAAAGCAAACTTACGAGAGCACTTGGATCATTTTACATGTCAGGACAAAGCTCTAAAGGAAACACCCCAATTCTTTTTTATTATTAGTATTATTCCACAAATAAGTAAATTTTAGGTACAGGATGTTTAGTAATCTCTTCAGCTGATTTGAAGATCTGACGATGCTTAGATCAATGAATCTGATTAGACCAGTAGCATTTGATTGAAAATTAGCTGAAACCCAAACTTGAATTTCTGGTCGTTTCTGCCACGTGTCGTTAGCAGGTAACACATGCCTTTGTAATCCTCGAGGTGCACAGAAATACAATAGAATAGAATGTAATTTCTTCATTGAAACTCCCCATGCTGCTCTCAACAAGATGCATAAAAAATGTTTTGTTGCGTGTGGATAATATAATTTGGGTGTTTACACTGAGGTCAATTATCATTTTTCACCGTGATATTGCAAATTGTCTTATTTGGTCGTCATGGAGGGGTTTAGAATTTAACATAGATCCATTTCATTTTATGAAATTGTAAAAGTTTGATCACTTGCTCTTCAGTCAGATTTCTGACCCTCAAATACATGTTATTTTGATTTTAAATAGTACTTCCAATCACTTGCAGCTATTAGAGGTTGTTGGCTATCATAAACACCTTTGCCCCCCACACAACCACTCAAAAGAAAAATTATTAGATTCATCCCAATAATTCCATACCTACAGTGAAGCATGGGGATGGAAGTGTCATGCTCTTGGACTATATGACTTTACTGTAATAAGGAAAGGATGAACAGGGCTATGTATTGTTTGATGGTCCCCCCTTCTCTCAGACAGAGCATTAAAAATAAGCTGTTCTTGGGTCTTCCAACATGACCATGATCCAAAGCATGGAACGGCTCTATAGGAAGAATTTCAAGGTTGTGGGGTGACCTCTTTGTGGCAAATGAAATTCCACTACAGCCCTAAAACTTGAGAAATCTAGAAAAGATGTGTATGGAGGAGTGGGCTAAAATCCCTCCTGCAGTGTGTGAAACCTGGTAATGAACGACAAGAAACCTTTGAGTCACAGGATGATCAAATGCTTCTTGATCTCACTGTATATCTAATTTTACCTTTGTGTTTACAGAATGTTAAAAAGCAATAAAAGATTGGAATATTAAAAAATTGTATTTACATCTTAAAGTATTAAGGGGTAGGGAGAACCTCAAGGTATAAGCATGTTTTTATGTGGAACTTTTATGCAGATGCTTCACAGCAGTAATCCATGTTGCCACTCTTTAGAGAGGATGCAAAGAGGTTAAGGTTCACTGAGGAAACCAAATCATGTTTTAGTTCTAATAGCTAGTGCTTAAGGTATTGAAATCGATCCAATCAACCAATTTTGCTATAAATATTGCTCCTTCCACAAATCGTATTTACTTTTTTTCGTATTTCTCTTCTCAAATATCGCTGTGCTTGCCATCTGAATTATATGTTTAACTGAAAACTTTTATCCAGGCAACCAATGATTTATTAAGATAAATCACAAAAACTTACAGGGCTACCTAAACTGTGATGAAAAGCGCTTCATTCACTCAAAAAGTTCTAAAATCGTTTCCCAAATTGAGCCCTAAGCCTAAATAAAAAATAGTTAAGTAAATAAATAATTTTTTATTTTTTTAAATAAAAGCTATCGAAGCTGAGGACGTGCACTGCTCGAAAGAGAGAGAGAGCGCGAGAGAGATGGTGGCGGAAGTTCATCTCTCAGGTGTGGAGATTGCGTCACTGTGCGTTGCGGTCTCTGATTGGCTGAAACCTTTGTTTGGCTTGAAGGTGTTTTGCCTCGACGAGGCGGGGAGTCGTCCTTGTAAAAGGCTCGTTAAAGACTGCATATCTATTTGTACGCTCAGTTATAGCTAGTTTTTATATTCCGTTTAAAAATATACCCTAGAAAATGAAGAAACGACCGTTTTTTTGAACTACGTGTTTTGAGAAAAGGTGAGTTTCGCTTGTTTACTCTGTCATTATTTACATATGTCCACTTAGAGCCAAGGGATGGGCGTTAGCGATGTTTGAAGCTTATCTATCTATCTATCTATCTATCTATCTATCTATCTATCTATCTATCTATCTATCTATCTATCTATCTATCTATCTATCTATCTATCTATCTATCTATCTATCTATCTATCTATCTGTCTAGCTATCTATCTATCTATCTATCTATCTATCTATCTATCTATCTATCTATCTATCTATCTATCTATCTATCTATCTATCTATCTATCTATCTATCTATCTATCTATCTATCTATCTATCTATCTATCTGTCTGTCTGTCTGTCTGTCTGTCTGTCTGTCTGTCTGTCTGTCTGTCTATCTGTCTGTCTATCTATCTATCTATCTATCTATCTATCTATCTATCTATCTATCTATCTATCTATCTATCTATCTATCTATCTATCTATCTATCTATCTATCTATCTATCTATCTATCTATCTATCTATCTATCTATCTATCTATCTATCTATCTATCTATCTATCTATCTATCCTCGTTTAGATTCATATTTTAAATATATTGTTTTAAAAATAATACAGGGAAATTTAATGTTTGGGATTTTCAGACCTTTCAGGTCTTTTGAGGAATCCTGTTACAATTCCTTATGCATGTTTTAATAATTTCACCATTAGGACCAGTTCAATTTTTAAAATAGACCCAATATATTATATTTTTTACAATAATTCCTGCAGGCATTTAGAGAACAGCAAGGCACCCACCTTCATCCCTGACATGGAGCTCCGGGAGGAATGGCAAGATGAAGAGTTCCCAAGGTAAACTGAGCTGATAAATGCCTGCTCCTGGTTCATATTCACAGTGATGGCGAGATTGTTGTTGTCCTGATTGTTTTTTGTAGACCACTTCCAGAAGATACAAAGGGTCCTGGAGATGACCTGGAAAGTCCTGGAGCAGAGGGAAGCAAAGCTGGTAAACATTCTTAACGCTTCTCCTCCAAGACTGTTCGAGCTAGAGCCACCAAACGTCGCCAAGACATCCAGACTGGTGTGACTCGAGTTGCAATATCTTTTCAGACTGGGAAAATTGCTTAGAAGACCGGGAAATTTTCCACTGACTTAAACTGGGGTCACACTTTGCAAAACTGTAACTCAAACTGAGAATCTAAGTGAAGTGAAAGTGAAAGTGACGTTACGACCAAGTATGGAGAGACCCATACAAGGAATTTGTGCTCTGCATTTAACCCATCCAAGTGCACACACACAGCAGTGAATAAACACACCGTGAACACACACCGGGAGCAGTGGGCAGCCATGGCTGCGGCGCCCGGGGAGCTGTGGGTAACTGGTGACTTGCTCAAGGTCTCAGAAGGGAGAGAGTTTCAACACTCATCCCATCTTCGACTCCTAGTGGAGCTGGGGATCGAACCAGCGACCTTTTGATCTCCAGTCAACCACCCTATCCACTAGGCCACGATTGCTGTTCACCGAATCTCATAGATTCTTTGAACTGACCACACTTGTGGAGGTCATCAGTCTGTGATAGAAAATACAAAACTATTAGCAATAGTATTTGAACCTCATACTCTAGATGGGGTTACAGATTTAACATTTACTGGCTCTTGAGTGGAATGTGGATTTGATTGTTAATCATAGTAACAACTTATATTTTTATTACATCACTGACAGCTCCTGCTGAAAAATGCAAAATGCCGTTGTCACTAACGCAGACCGAGTAACCAGTCTGTTTAACATAGCAACCATTTTGGGATATCTCTATCTCTATCTTTAGAAAACCATAGAGACATAGAGGTGGGTTTATTTATCTTGTAGTGACATGGGGAACATGTTTTGTCAATGACTTTCTTATAGCAATCAGACTTTTTCCTCATTTGCATAGGGATCTTTGCATGATATAACTTCCATAGCAACCAAAAATGCTACCTTGGCAACCATTCCGTTTCAAAATACTTTTAAACGGCACTTTTTTGATCCGAGATTAAAGTTTGTGTACAAGCTCTAGTCATCTAGTTAACAGTTAAGCTAACAAACAACTTGAAGTGTTTTCGTGGAACTTTTTACTGAAATACATTCTGATAAATAATGGTTTAATATTTTTCCTTTGTGAAAAATAAACACATGCAAACCTGCCTCTATTTCCTGTTCTAGTACCACCGAACAGTCTGGCTCTAGCAGGTAATAGTGTGAGGAAAAAGCGACTGGTGGCGCCCACTCTGAGTCTAACCTTGGATAAAACCTCAACTGACCGGAGCATGAAGTCAGATGAGTTTGATGCTTCAGCCCTCTCTCCATCTCTTGATGATGACCTAGAGATGGACATTAACCTGGAGGCCCTTGAGACGCCTTCAGACAGTGAATCCTACAACTTTCCTGATAGCATGCATGACCTGGAGTGGGATGGTAATACATTCCTTAAACTCTTAAATGTTGCCTTCCTTAATTGTGAAATCCAAGTATTGCTTTGTCACTGCAGACGACCTTCCAAGAATGGGCAAAGCACCAGTCAGAAAAGCCAGTTTACTGGAGCATGCAGAGATGGGACTTCTGGACCTGGACCAGATGGATGACTTTGGTCGACGCTGGAGACGATTTAATATTGGCGGACAAGAATACAAAGTCAACATGAGTGTTCTCGAGCCATACCTCCAGGTTCTCTCACACGCAGGTGAGCCCTGTTTCAAATGCAATTGATACAATGGGGAAAAATAGTCTAAATGTTTTTTTTTTAGGCTACTACAAAGATGGATCCACCGCCATCATCATGTTCACCGCTTGCTATCTACCGGAAAACACAACAGAACACTACGAGTATGTGATGGACAACCTGTTCAGGTATCACGTTCTTTTGTGCACGTTGCCACCCTACAATTAAAAAAAATCCATCACCTTCAACAACTTCATAGTGACATGACAATGCCCTTTATCATCTATGGTGGTTAAGTTCTCTTTTTTCCTCCTACAATTATGTTACTAAACTGTCCATGTTTTAAGTTTTCCCAATTACAAAAGACTGAAACAATTACAAAGGTCACCATTTCCTGTAGTTCTTCACCAGTTTTGAACACACTGCAGCAGATTCTTTCTTCAATACAGGTCTTCTCCAGATCAAAACAGTTTAAGGTCCTGCCATAGATTATCTCTTGGTTTAAGATTTATAAACTTAGGAGGCTACTCCAGGATCATGGGATTGTCCTTTTGGGGCCCCTCATTTAATTACTTCTGCTGTGTTTTTGGGTTCAGCCGTGTGTCTGGAAGACTCAGACATGACCCAAGTGTCAGTATTCTTGTGGAAGTTACTGCAGAAAATCTCACAATACATGGCCCCTATCCATAGGTTCCCTCAATGTTCCCCCAATTTCCTTTGTGGAAAAGCTCCCCCAATCATGATGTTTCCACTACCATGCTGAACGGTTGAGATGATTTTGTGATTGCAGTCCTTCCTCTTGCTCCAGTGGTGATTCTAACATGAAGGCCTGTTCTTACCACATAACCTTCTTCCATACCTCCTTTGGATCCTCCAGATGGTAGAATTCCTATGGGCTGCTTGAGCAAGGGATCTTGCGTGACCTACATGAGCTTAACCGTTGCCACTGTGGTCGGAGCTTTCTTCAGATCATTTGGCAGATCTTGTGGTGAAGGTCTAGACTGCTACCTCAACTTTCTCAGGATACTTCATGCGACAGAGATCTGCCGACTGAGGAAGACTGTCAGTCGTATTGAGCTTCGTCCACTTTCTATTGTTTGCATTGAACAGCTGTCCTCTCCGCAACAAGCTGTTTAGCTACTGTCCTCTACCCAATCTCAGCCTTGTACAGGTCTACAGTTTTAGTCCTTAAATAGATTTTTCTACCTCCTCATGGTGGAGAGGTTTAAGTGTGTGATTTTAGAAGTGGGCTCTATAGTGGCTAATCGTTCCATGGTGGTAAAGATAAATGGTAGGGGTTTAACATTATACTGTGACAAATTACTGGGCGACATGAGGAAAAAGCAGCAATGTTTTATTGAGAAGCAAGCGTTAGTGCTGCCACCTAGTGGGTAGAGGACTTTTTGAGAGTTTGTAATAAAATACTTTTGATTTTGGTTTCTTCTTTTCATTAGTTGACTTAACAAATTGGTTTTTAACTTTTGCTGCAGACAAAAAATTCTAAACTCATCTCCTCTTAAAGCGTTCGAACTAGAGCCACCAGACTTTGCCAAGACATCCAGACTGGTCTGTCTTGGGTTGCTATATCTTTTCAGACTGGTACCACTAAGTGAATTCTGGGAAACTGCTGAGAATGCTGGGACATTTTACATTAACTTTTAAAACTGTAACACAAACTTGAAGCCCAGGCTCTAGAAGGGGTTAAATATTTACCATTTACTTATTATGACCATTGAAAATAAATGGGAAATGGCAATAAAAACATCACTTTTTCTGACATCACTTACAGCTCCCTAGCAACCAAACTGTTTACCCTAGCAACACATTTAGTGAGCTCTACCTCAGCTTTGGTACATGATAAAGAAATCGGGGTTGGTTTATATTACTCACTGACTCAAAAGTCATGTGCAGTAGCTGGTGTATGAATCCAATGAGTGAATGATTTAATAACAATTTTAATGGTGTACTTGAATTTAGGTACATCATCGGCACACTGGATTTGATGGTGTCTGAGAATTACATCTTGGTGTATCTGTGCGGCATGGCCCCTCGCAACAAGATGCCTGGAATCAAGTGGCTCCGACAATGCTACATGTCTATTGACCGTAGGTAAGCCGTACCTGGTTTATACAGAGATTTTCAAGCTTACTTGTGATTAATGTAGCTCAATTAGATTTTAAAGGATAATTCGGGGTAGTAGAATTGTTTTCTCCAGTAGAGGGCGCCAAAGAATTCACAGTGGACCAGACTTCCTGGTTTGGATCCCCATGGGCATGAGATACCGCCCCCTACTTTCTCTGTTTAGATCCACTAATGAAATATCAGCGGAACGCTTGGGATTTGTTCACATAGGAAACTGTTATCAGAGTTCTTCCAGACATTCCTCAGATAACCTCTGGTCTCAGCTGTCATCTTCTTACGCTGTCGTTTCTATGTTTAGCCATTTTAGATGGCAGAATTCATCGAGGATTAGCATCTTAAGGGTAATAACTCTCCAAGGCCGCTGAAGCTCTTCGCAATAAATGACACACGGGCAGAAATGTGATTTAAAAAAACACTGAATGGTTATCTTGTAATTTTGGTTTATGTAAGGCATAATATATAGTCAGGCACTCATTATCTCAAAATAAACCCTGTGATCAGGGGCCTGAAAGCATTTGTTATGTGATTAGCGTCCAAGCGAACCGCTCTACTTGGATTGAATTTCTCTAATCTGACAGAGCTATCTGTTTCCAGTCAGGTGAAGGACATGCTCAGAAGTGTGTTTCAAGTACAGATTACAGCAAGGAGTGTCTTGGAAACCTAGATTTATCTTTTTTTAAGTTGATTTATCCAAGTAATTTATTGCAGACTCGTATAATAAATGCGTTCATTGGATTATTTTAACCGACAACAAATTCAGTGTCTCAGAAAATTAGAATATTGTGAAAAGGTTTCACGTACTGTTACACTCTAGTCAGCGAATTAACTCAAAACACCTGCAAAGGTCTAGTTCCGTCAGGTCAAGACTGCAGACTTGACTGTTGCCCAAAAGACGACCATTGAACAAGGAGGGCAAGACACTGAAGGTGATTACAAAAGTAGCTGCTATTCACAGAACTGTGTTCAAACACAATAATAGAGAGGAAAATTTAAGGAAAGTTGGCCAACGGGGGTTGTCACAAAGTGGAGAGGATTGTCAAACAAAGCTGTTTTGGGAGTTTATGTCTGTATCATTTCTCATTCCTTTTAATTGTTTTTATAAGAATTTATTTTACATAGCAGTTTAATAAAAGGTTCATTAAGTTACACATTCTTCTCCATCTTCGATTGATGCAGCCTGAAGCAAAAGCTAAGCAAACTTATTTCGTGCTGCGCTTCCTCTGCAGGTTGAGGAAAGATCTGAAGGGTCTGCTTGTGGTTCATCCAGCTTGGTACGTCAGAGCATTGATCACACTCATCAAGCCCTTCATCAGGTCAGTACTAGCGTGTGTCCCTCAAAACATCTCCATTATTGCTACATCTGGTCCTGGATCTAAACTATGAGCTCTCTCTCTCGATCTTATATATCCCTCATCTCTCTCTATCGCTTCCTCTTCTCCTGCCCTCCCCTCCTCTCTCTCTCTCTCCTTCCTCTCTTTCTGTCCATCATCTCTTTCTCCCCTTTCTCTCGTACAGTGAGAAGTTCAGCAAGAAGATGCGCTTCATCCCCAGCCTCCATGAGCTGTCAGAGTTTGTTCCTGTTGATCAGCTGCAGATCCCAGAATGCATCAGAGAGTGAGAAACTAAAACAAAATTCCTCAGTAACAAACTAAAAATGATTTTCATAGGTCTTTATATTCTAAGTATTTTTAAAAGTATACTTTTTTCAACTTGCAAAAAGAAAACAGTAGCTTGTTTTTGGAGATTATATAAATATTAAGGTCGGGACTTTTAACGCGTTAATTTCGATCAATTAATTAAAAAGATTTTATCGCATTAAAAATTTTAATGCAATTAATTGTTTCCTTTCCAATAGTCCGCATGCGGAACCTTTCTACTCTTTTCGCTTTTCCGGTACGCCCGTAAATCTGACTCACACAAACACCTGCTGGCTAACAATCAGTGATGGAAGACAACGTCTTATTTGGCCAAATGGGGGCTAGTTTTTGCTATAAAAACGTCTTGATGGCACCACGGACAAGAGTATCGTTATGTGCAAACTTATCGTTATGTGCAAACTGTGCAAAAAAGTATCTAGCAAGTCCCGCCACAACCGTTCCCTGTGAGAGGATTTTCTCACTAGCTGGGAACATCATTCAGAAGAAAAGAGCTGCATTGAGTGCTGAAAATGTAAATAGGCTTATTTGCCTCAGTAACTGGCTAAAGTAGAAGTAGCTCCAGAGGTTTTTTGATATTGGTTGCACTAAATGATGAATGTTGAAGAGCTAAATGTGGAATGTTAAACTTGAAATGTTGCACTTTAATTATTATTTTCTTAGCAGTTTTATGATCAGTAAAATTTATGTTTAAATTTCACAATTTATGTTGGAATTTCACTGTTAGACACTTTAATTTATGTTTACAACAAATGTTTGGCAATATTTTATGCACTGGAAAGATATTACTGTTTAGTGAACTGCTTACATTTCTACTGAAAAATGTTTTCAAAGAAAATGAATAATCTTGGTTCCTGAAACACTTGAAAGCTGAATAGCTATATTAGCACTTTGACCAATTGTTTGTTGAATGGCATATTAACAGCAATAAATTTTTTGTTTAACTCAAAAAGGCTTTTTCGATTGAGAAAGTAGAATTTGTTTTGTTAATGTATGGTTTTCGATTAAAATGCGATTAATTTCGATTAATTAATTACAAACCCTGTAATTAACTCGATTAAAAATTTTAATCGATTCCCACCACTAATAAATATATATTGATTTGGTATTTCTAAAGATTTGTTTTCACACCCTTCTTTAGCTTAATGTATGCTGTAACATGATCCTAAATTACACTAAATACACAATAAGCCCTGATACAGTCAGTATACTGAGTTCAATCAGTATTTTTTTAAATATTAGTCTATATTTCTACAAAATACTTCATAGGAACATAACAAATAGTGATTTTGCTTGTCCTTGCCAATCATACTACTCCACAAGTCAATTCTTCTCTAAAAACAGTTTAGTTCTTGCAACACTCATTTTTCAGCAAATGTTTTGATTTCTTTTGCAGGTTTGATGAGCAGCTGAACAGGTGAAAGTGAGAGAGAGAGGGATAGACATGTACGTACTATGCAGCTGACTGTGGTCAGAGGATAAGCTTCCCAGGAGACAAAGTGGATCCTTACAGACAGAGAGCTTCACTTCTTTAAAAACGTTACACTAAAACCACTTCATTGCAGCTCTCCAGTTCCTTCCCAGACCACAGTGTGCCACCCCTCCCTCACTGACAATGACTCGTTCAACATACACATTCCAGTCCAATATTTATCTGAAATGTGCGAATAGACCAGCATGGCCATGTACATTAAATGCTCCAGTTTTTAACATTTGCACTGAATCGATATTTTTATCTGGTGATGTAAGCTTTCCAACACTTCCTGGCCTGTTACTGGGTTTCTATGCATTTGTGGGTGTTTGCAGCAGTGCTTGAATCTTGAATGTAAAAATCCATGTTGTTTTTAGGTTTAGTTAACGGTGTATCTGTTACACGTCACTATTTCCAGTGGACTACAGGGGAGCAGTGTTCTCCATGCTCAGCTGCTGCAGCTGTCTGTGAACTGCTCCATTGACAGCCTTCGTTTAATAGACTCCAGTGTGTTTATACAAGGCCACATTTGAACAACCAGAGCTTTCAAGCCATTTACACTGTATATGTGTACATTATATACGTATTTAAGGGGAATAAAAAAAGAAAGTAGAGCATTTGTAAATATATTTATTTCTTTTTCTGCACTAAATGGCCTTGAATCTCAGGAAACTAGCTCTAGACTCAGGAAGTGACGGGTACCATTTTTAGGTGATGAATTCATGAACAGGAACAGCTAGAAACCAATGCCAAGGTTGAGCTCTGACAGAGTTATGGAATGTTATAAGATAAAAACTATGTATTTCACATTTTTTCTCATTTAGCACCCCATACATTGTGCATTTGGTAGACAAAGGGATTTTTCCTCGGTTCTTGCCTTCCCTGGGGGTCGATCCTACGACATTTGTGTGGCCACAAATGAACTTTTGAAGGGTTTGTGGGTCTCAAACAAACGGTTGACGCACATGAAAGTTGCATAATGGTCTTAAAATATAATTATTTTTATGCTGACTCCCAATTGATTTCTTTTGAGACCTTAATATACTGAGTATTAAATAGGGGTGTAACGGTTCACGGTATGTATTGAACCATTTCGGTACGGCCTGATCGGTTCGGTACACTTGCGTACCGTTTCGGTATTTTTTATATTATTATTAAATAATAATAATTCATTTTTAGCGCGTTATTAAGCTCAGCGGAACAAAGTTCCTAGGCGAGTTTCCGCACGGACGCTATTGAGTGACGCACATTAGAGCTGCACGCCACGAGCACGAGTAAGAGAAATGGCATCATGGCAACAGCGAAAGAAAAGCCAGAGCTTCAAGGCCCTCCCACCTCACTGCGGTCTCCGGTTTGGGAACACGTTGGTTTCTCTGTTGAACTACATAACAGGGATAGACAAGTGGATAAAATCAAAGTTGTATGCCGACATTGTTCCACGGAGATCGGACAGGCAACACATCTAACATTTTCTACTGCTGGAGGTATTGTCCCTGCAACCAGATCTATGCTCTCTTCAGATAATGTGGATAGGTTAATCTTTTAAAAAGTTAGTTTTGTTGATATATAAGCTGAAGCTGTTGCTAGTGTTAAGTTTTCAGGTCCTAACTAGTTGCAGTATTTCATTTTTATTTTAAAAAATGTGTTTTTCTTTATAAAGAGTGCAATTTATTTAAAATATCACCCAAATGTTCACTTTTATTTATTTTATGCAAGAATTCTATTGTGCATTGGCAGCTTTTCAAAATAAAGATTTTGTAAGTTCTTATTGTTTTTTACCGAACCGAACTATCTAAGACACTGTACCGAACCGAATACGATTTTAGCATACCGTTACACGCCTTGTATTAAACATATAGTATTACACTCATTTTACGGCTTACAACAAAACACAACAGTAACTGTTCTTATTATACTTACTTGCTATGTTTGGGAGGAATGCAACCTGAAAAAAGTTTTTTTTAACACTAACAAAGATAACAACGAGGTATGCATGAAATTTGAACCATAGTTGCCACATGTCAAAAGTATTTGGTTTTAGGTGAATTAACTACGATTTAACATGTCAGCCAGAGACATTCTTAATAACAATGGGGATTGACTACTTTTAATTTAATAAAAGACCTCCAAAACAAAAAAAATCTAGTTCTCAATGGTGATAGGTTTGGTGCTTTTCCATATACATCCATTGTCAGGAGGAGGAAATAAAACAGTAAACCCTGTGCCAAAGCTCCATTGTATTGTCTGTAAGCCTTGCATAATCTTTCACATGGCGTTTCATGAGCTGCTTGTTTGCTACGGCATTCAGGACGTTAAAACATGCTCCGGGATCAACTCTGCTTTCTTCAGCTCATGTTTGATCTAATGGGAAAGGCAACATAAACAATACGCCACGCCAAACAAGAGGAATGTTCTTTTACAGAAAAAAAGACCAGTGATAATGACTTATTGCATTATTTAAAAGATTATTCAACAATTTGGGTAAACAGGGCTCTAGACTAACTTTTTGCACTGGTTGCACTGGTGCGCCTAAATTTTTTTCTTAGGTGCACCAGCACAAAAGTTAGGTGCACCCAAATTTTCAACCGCATCACATTTAACACCGCATTTTCACAAGTTCACTTTTTTTAGTTATCTATTTATTTATTTTTTTTTTAAATCACTGTCCATATAGACAATATTGACTTGTAAATGATTAACTAACAACCTGGTCAATATAAAGTTCTTTATTTGAAGCACAATTCCACAAGAAAGGTAACTAAAACTTACTGAAAAGGTGTTTAAAGTGCTTTACTGAGCTGAAATTTAAACTTTAAACTGATTTTGGTCCCTAAGAGCAGCAAATACAAATAAAAACGATAATACCATTTACTACCCAGATCAAGAGTTTATAATGCAGCCTATTTATTTATTTTTTCATTTTTAAGTGTCAGAATATTATGGTTAATGCAGTAACGAGACGGTAGGCATATTATTGACAGGCTCCATGACATGACATGGCTTACCTTGGGCATGAGCATGCTCGACCTCAATGTGTTCAATAATATATTCATCGGTCTTCCTTTCCGCAAGATACGACTGTACACAATGACGAATTCCTTTGTGGCGATATATGTGTCTCCGTCGATCAGGAATTCCATGTACGCACTGTTCACAATTTGCACAGACGTCTTTTTTTTTCAATGTATCTGCGATGACTCCTATAAATTGGGTGCGCGCGACATCATTGCTGTACGTCGGGTTTACGTTCAAGCCATTTTTCTTCATAAGAATTATTTCGACTTGAATTTAGTGAAGGAATTTAGTGAAGGGAGTTCTTCTTTTGCAATATTGTAGGCAACGTTAAACTTAATTATCATCTCGGCCTCGTCTGATGATCTGTTTGCAGCTGCCTGCCGCTGTAAAGGTACGTTCACATCGAACGCGGTTCGCGCGGTAAGCGCGGAGGGTTTCCATGTTAAGTCAATGCAAAGACGCGTTTGCGCGCGTCTGAGGCTTCAGCGGCGCGGTAAACGCGAATTGAGCGGCGCGCTTGCCGCGATAGGCGCGTATTGAGCCGCATGAATGGGTGATACGCGTGTTGTGAGCCGCGCGCAGGAGGCGGACCGGCCGTAGACGGAGTTTCGTTTTTTTTACCCCTCGAACGACGGGTCGCACCGGTGCAACCTTTGATTTTGTTTAGTCGCACCATTGAGAAATTAGGTCGCATATGCGACCAAATTGGTCGCACTCTAGAGCCCTGGTAAAGGTGTGCAATAAGGAGCGAGCCAGTGTTAAGAAGACTACATCTGTTCATTTAACAGAGGATTACTTAACAATTCTAAGAAAAGGTGTGCAACCGACTGTTTTAATGCTCACATTCACCAAACGCTGTTACACTCTCTCCCTTCGTCAACCGCTCTCGTATCGCACTCTCACAAAACAATGAACACTGTCCAATAAAGCTGGAATTTCTAATCAATGTTTATAATGGCTGTAAGGAAGAAATTAGAAAAGCGCTTGACATTTTACATTAAATTGCGGCAAACACATGATTCTGAGGCAACTTCAATCCAAAGATTTACATTAAAGGAACTCTGATAATTTCAAAGGGGACAAATAGGACCTTTTTTTTACCAATAATTAAAAAAAAAAAATCGATACTTGTTTATTAAAATATTAAATGTCTTAACTCTTAAAATTATTTTGGGATATACTAGTAGATAATAGTACAGCCAAGAAATTAATTCATTGTTTTGATCACATATTACAAAGAATAAATGATAAAAATTCTGAAGGTTTAATTCTGCATTTATATAATTGTACATATTTTAACAGGGATTAGGCACTTTTTCGATTTATAATATGCATGATATGGTGAACAAATATTAAATGTTTATCTTTTTAATAAACACTGAATAATGAAAGTCATCCGGTGAATTCAGTCAAATAATTTTAACTTGAGTTTGTAAAGCATATCATGCAGTAGCCCCTCTAAAAAACCCATTGTTTCAGAGATAATGAAATAAAGCTAGAGGCCAAACACATTCCTCAGATTCACCAGGCATTCGACATGAACGATCTTTCAACAAGTCAATCATGAAGAAAAATAAACTGCCAGCTGCTAAATGTGTACTGTCTGGGAGGATTGAAAGTTCAGGTAATTAGCTAGATCGTCTGAAGAGGCAGATTCTCGCCAAATTGGAGTGAGCATGTCATGTCACCGGTGTCTCCAACATCATCATTTCCGTTTAAATTATATGTAACTTTACCTGTATTTAGCATTTGCTCTGATTTTCACCATCAGTATTACATTCAATCCACTGTTTAATGAGTATTATAATTCAAACTAAAGCAATAAAAAAAACCTGACATTTACATATGCAGTGTTTTAACTGTACTACAGTGAAGTATTTTAAGGTTAATATTTTTGTGTAATTGTGATGTTGCTGTGGAATACATATTCCCCACAAGTACAACCATAAGTTATATTTTACTTTAATATACGAGTAAACTGTAATAAAATTAAAGTAAACCACTGTTAAATACAGTTTATTGTTTCACTACAACCAAGTTTTAGATTTGAGATTACTTGGAAATACAATGATATATTGTATAAATCTAAAATTTCTAAATTAAACAAATACAGCATTTTGAACATGTTGCTTTTATTGTTAAAAACGAAAGTTATTTATCTTTTAAATAACGTCCTGTCCGTTCATAAGACTATTAGTATGTAGAGGTCCTCTGCCATTATTTACACAGAATAAATCATGAATACTGACCAGAGACAGACGCGCGGGTTTCCTGCAGGAGCTGCCCGTGCAACAGCTTAGGAGCTGGGGTTGAATCAGTCAAAGCTCCCACTAAACGTGACTGCGGTCTAAAGTGAAGCTCTTGTGGAAATATTGGTGAACCACGCCGGGCAACGAGCATCTTTGGAGGATTTTAAGCTCCTAGCCACAGCCCTGAACCAGTTTTTGATGTTTTGGGGCATTTTCCAACCAATGCTGTACCTGTGGCTCCTCCCACTGATCCCCATGAATGTCATCCGTGCACTTAGCGGCTCTCCCACGCGAATCGGGCGATCAAGTCGAAAGTAAACACACGTGCGAACGAAGTTCGATGTGAACCTACCTTAACAGCGGTAATACCAGGTTTCTCAAGGAAAGAAATGTGTTTTGAATAAAATAAAATAACAATAAAAAAAAACACCACAAGCCTGTTGTTTGTACAAATGTATTGTGCCAAATCAAAGCCAAGACGTCACATGAATACAACCGAATAATCAGATGGACAAACCGACTGAAATATAGATAAAAACATTGTTAAAAGTTAAAGTCATAAAAAGACAAATGTTCAAGAACAAGTGAAGTAGTCAAAGGAACTACAGAAGTCTTTGGCCGAGATGTTTTTCATCAAAAGAAATACTAAAAACAAAAAGATTGGGTTTTTCATCAATCAAACATAACAAATATTGGACACTACTTATGACCAGAAACACCCCCCCCCCCCCCAGGAGCAGCACAGAATAAAGAAAGTAAATTACAATCCAACCAGGGTACGGTGTGACAGGAACACTTCGCTATTTTCTGAATCAGTCTCACACTCTGCTTCTCCAAGAGTTAGTTTGTTGTTTGTTTAGCTCATTAGCAAGTTGTGCAAAAGAACTTTATAAAGACCATTGAATCTCATTAGACCAGAAACACATGCTATTCCGGAATTTTTGCACTGAAACTAGACTAGCTCCCTAAAAAAAACAAAACAGTGGTTTATAGCACAAAGTGCAACTATAGAAGTCATCATTTTTAATGTATATGCTACTGGTCTATTAGAATGGAATTATCTATGCTAAGCTAATGCTAATACTGGCAGAACTTCTGAATAAATTTATTAGCACAGCGAGAATGAGCCCATCTCCAAATTAAGCGGAGCGTTCCTTTTAAGCCTGAGCAAGACGGAGCTTCATTTGAAAGAAACAAAATGTTTGCGCGAACAGTAACTTTGATGTCAAGCAGTTGGAGACACTGTAATGGTAAAGGTGCACGTACATTTCCAAAACAAAAAAACCGAGCAAACAGACATTTGCACACATTCTTATCAACGGCAGGCTCGCACATTCATGCCAGTCATAACTTTGAGAAGCAGTGAAAGCGATAAGAGCTTTTCCTCTTCCAACACAAGCCCAGCTAGTGTCTAACAAACTCCTCACACATTCCCGCTCCGTGTCAGCCACTCACGCGATCCAGTCCAAATTCAGTCCTAGTGTAGGGGGTGGGGGGCAGCTCGAGGTATTCAGGATCCAAAACTTAAATGTGGCTTAAATTGGAAGATGTAGTTTTTGTGATCCAAACCTTCGATACGAGCTGCTAGAGGGACGGGTTCTGCGAAGGTAAAACTAAAAGGAGTTCGAAGGAAAGTCTGGTTAAAATGGAGTTGTGTGAGAGGAGGGTGGAGTGTACGAGTGTGCTCATACTTACAGGTCAAGAAGAGGCTATAACAAACTGTTCCGGCCATTGACGTGAGGCACTTTGGATCTCATTTGTTCCTGCATAGGGCCAGACTGCAAAGGAAGTGATGTCATTGTTTTATCGTATGGAAAAATATAGAATTGACTGAACAGGTTTTACAAATGGCCCATTAGAATTTGGGGAACACATATTAAGTATGTTTGAACCGAAAAAAAAAAACTGATTGAGATTGAGTTAAGCAAAAAAAAAATTACCAATACCACTGAAATATCCAAGTTTTAACCCTTAAAATTTGTACATTTCGAACAGTTTTATTTGAGTGCATCTCAAAATTAAGGAATACAAAAAAATGCTAGAATTGCGCATTTTGCAAATAACAACAATGAAAAAAAACTATAATTAATCATTTAATTGTAACAAGGACACATTTTACATATGAAATTTCACACTTTGAGCTCGAAATTGCTCTAGTCAAAGTCTAAAAAAAAAAAATATACAGTCCAAGTAAAAAAAAAAAAAAAGTTTGATTAGTTCACAATTATGTGGAGGAGAAAAAAAAAAACTTCGCCAAACTTTTGACCAAAGTAATGAAAAAAAAATCTAATTATTTAAAATCTAGATTTTGGCTTAGTATAGCATTATTATGGGATGAAACTACATTTCTTAAAGTTAATCCAAGATTAGAGGACTTTATGAACAGAATTATAAGGCAGAAACACGCATAGAAATAAATTATGAGCGATAACAGTCTATAATTTGACTAATATAAAGTTTTAAGAAAATGTCTCAAATACAAAAGTGGAGGTTCTTACCAAATCAAACTGATCAAATAAAATCTGCTTTTTGAAGCAAATCATATTCATTTTGACCCGGGACATTAAAAACAGAAAATGAGTGTTCATAGCTTCTAATAACAACACTATAAAACATACCTAAACAACATCAAAGAGCGTACAAACTACAATAGTAAATACAGCACTGAAGTATTATTTTATGACTTAATATAATGGTCCAGAAATCTGAAAATGCATCAATAAACAGCAAAAGAGAAAAACAAGATCCTTCATGCGACAACATGCTGGTTTCTCTATAGCAGAGCATCCCGGTCACACCCCTGGTTACATTTCTGGAGAACAGGGGCTCTCGGGAGGAAGTTTCCCAGCACAAAAACACAACCACAGGCTCAATCACCTGTTCGGCACACAAAATAAAATAGAGCTAAATAGAAATCCACCTCACAGGAAGCTCCAGGTCTCAGGTTCGCTGATTTGATGAAGAGACTCGATTAAATCAGAATGAACCGCTCCGTTCCTCAGAGCTGTTTACTGAACGACAAGCCGGATATATATATAAAAAAAAATAAATAAAATAGATCACTCTGTGACCAGAGCAAAGACCTTGAAGAAGACTTCCTGTGTTTTGCATGACGGGCTGCCTGCCAACATTCCTCTGAGCAAGTTGCAGTCTGCTTGACTCTGCCCAGGTATTCAGAACAGCCCCTGGCCTTACAAACCCTCACCTTTTCAGCTTCACCAGAATCCCAGATCAGAAAAACACAGTAGCGCACAATAAAGTGCCAGGGCTTCCTTATGATTCACCACATGTTCGAGACTACCTGCCTGGCATTACCCAAAATGTAAAGGTCAAAGTTCTGGGGCTGGGATTCAAATGGCAATTTCTAATTTAAATTCAAACTAAATAATAATTAAAAAATAAAAATAAATTAGTCTTACCGGCTGCATGCCATCTCCCATTTCACCAGAGCCTATGTGAGTGAGATGAACAAAGTTTGTGGGCTCTCCAATCATGCTGCGGTCAATTCTCCTCCGCTTCTTCTTCTGTGAACACAGACATTATGATTAATAAATATAGAGCATTATATAGAAGTCTAGGACGGCATGTGGGAAACATTTTCCCCTTCATTTATTGTTGATACAGCTGTTACACTAATCACATAAGTGGACAATGAAGCTAGTCATGTGACCATACATAGACTGTCTGGGTGTTCTATAATAATGTCTATGTTTTCCCTATGGATTCTATTCCTGGAGATCAAATGTTTACTCAGATTACTCAATGGTTGGCCCTTTCATTCCCGGAACACCTCTACGAGATAATGAGAGATTACATAAACAGCGAGGTCTGATGAGATCATGAGCCAATTTTGCGGTGCAGCGGTCATTCACCTGCTCAAAACTAGATTCCACCCATCGAACACGAGTCAGTAACTGTGAGCTCACCTTGTATTTTCTGAGACGTTCCAAAAAAGTGTGTTGGAAGTGACCGTGTACAGGTCTCGAAAACAATCAACACGTCAGGAAGTGAATTTTTGTATTTTTCTGTTACATTTGTCTGTACCGTTACTCAATCGTTCAAGAATCTCTTTTTTTGTTTTATCTAGTGATTAACTCAGATTTCAGTTTCACGCGGCAGATTAAGCTGTTTTTGTTTCACCCTCCCTTAGAACCTTGAAACAGGCAGCAACTTTCATTCGTGTAAAATCTTGCCAACTGAGCTGCAACAGCCATTTTAAACGCATTGTTCGTCACCAAAGCAAAGTCTTTGTTTGCAATTTACCATTTGTTTGAGGTTCAGTAGCAGTTTCTCAGACTTCTTCTACTCAAGACGCACGGAAATGGTTAAATTTGCTACCTCAGCTTACATTTAAGAGTAACGCATTTCCATAAGCAATAGCTTACACTACATATGCTGCATAATTACATTACACGACAGCAAAATGTACATCTCTATTTATCTGAAACAGTTGAGTAATGTCAACAGTGTGAGGTTTATTTCAGTTATTGAACACTTTATCATCCAAGTTAAAGTTTAAACCTTCAAGAAACATTGGTCCTCCCTCAAAAGAATCATTTAAAACAAACAACCTCAAACCGGGAGGTTTCCTTTAATGTACAACATTTTTTATAATGCTATGAACCACCCTACGGACTAGCTGTATCTATGTGCATGTCTTAGTTTAGTTAATGGCGCATCGCTCCAAACCCTATCAGCTGCTCTGATGCAAGCAGACACTTTAACAGCTGAAGCAACCCGCACTGGGAAGTACCAGTGACCGCAGTGAGGGCCTATAGCTGTACAAGTCTGACATCACCTCCTGCCCTCCAACTCTGCAACAATAGAACAAACAAGAACCTAAAAATAAAGGAGGAAAAGAATGAGTTTCCCTTCAGACCCTCTCCCAATCATTGTTGCATGAGGGGACTGTGGTAAGCCCCTCATCGTGGCTTCAAAACAGTCCAGACGAATTAATAATAAGCAATACGCGAAAGAGCCAACTTCATGCAGTGGATCAGTAACTTTTACAGAAGCACCAAAAACGAAAGCAGACAGAGATGGAACGCCAAGTACCAAAGAGGAAAAAAAAAAAAAGCACCATGAAACAGATCCATATGGTCTATATCCAAACCCTTCAGTCATATCTTCACCATTATTATGATCTTCAGATCATGGATGAACAACTAGACTACATCTCAAAGTTATTTTAAAAGGAAAGGAACGCATTTGTTGATTACATGGCTTTTGAAGTGAAACAAAGCATGGTACATTTTAACTCTACGGTTGTTTTCATGGTGGCAAAATCCCAGTGCTTATGACCGAGTTGCAGCAAGAACACGCTGCAAAACTTCTCCTTTTAGAATTCCACTTGAGTCAGGGAGTCATATGGAACTGAAACATAAAGATGACGTTTGTTTTTGTGTCTGAACTAGTGCTGACTTTAAATTGCATTATATTGACCAAAGGGGCATTTCTATCAAGTTTTATCCCATGCACTTACTTCTTTTATGTTCCAGTTTTTTTGTTATTTAAATTGGAATAAAGGATAATGGTTCGATTATCTACCTGATAATCTTTGTACTGTGCTGAAGAAAGGTCCAAAAGATGGTTATATTTACATTTATGCATTTGGCAGATGCTTTAATCCCAATCGACTTACATTTGTCGTTGGTTCTTGCTTTCCTTGGAGTTTGAACCCACAACCGTTGACTGAGCAACAGGAAAGACAATATTTTAAAGTTTATATTTTCTACGATTAAGTTCCACAAATCATGTTTTAAAATGACTTTGTTTTTTGTGAATTGGTCAAAATTTATAAGAAAATTCCAACTCGGACAAATTGCACAATAGTTTGAAAAATATAGATTTCAAAAATCATTTGTAGGTTTCTAAAAGGTTATTAGCTTTGATGTTGTTGGTTTAAAACAAACATTACAAGAGTTAATTGGCAAGGTTTTACAGACCCCACATCAGTGCCATCTAGTTGCGAAAGGAAGTAATAACCCTTGGAAGTACAATACCTTTGAGATGGGTGTGTTCTGGAACGAAAAGTGCTAGGAACAGTTTATATGGCTTAGGAGTTTTTTTAATACAATTTTCATATTGTTTTCACCCTGTCTTTGCTTTTTGAATGGATTTATGTTTTTTTTCCTCAACATTTTTTTATTTTTGTTCAATAACCTAAAAACGGTTCACTTTGCAGTAAACATCTCCAGGTTTGTGGAACTATTGTGTAACGTAATTTTAAAAAAATTGTAAAAAAGAAGCATAAATAAAAATTATGTGAAGCATTGCCACAAAAAAATAACAGTTTTAAAGACAATTTATTAGAGCAAATTGAAAAGTCGTAAAAAAACTGTCAAAAAGGCCCAACACTTCAAAGGCTTAACACATTAAAATGCAAAAAAAAAAAAAAAAATCAATGCCCCATTTTTAAATTAATCAATAATATTTATTGCACACACACACACAGCTCTTTATGAGTCAGCAATGTTTTGGACTGTGGACGAAAGCCGAAGTGACTAAGGGGGAAACCCATGCAAGCATTGGGAGAACATAAGAGATGCAGCCAGAAAGGCATTTTTCTAACAGAGAGGCAGCAGCTCAACCAACTGTTTTGTTTCTAAAACGAAAATCAATGTACAAGTCTGATTTTCCTACACAAACCAAAGAGCTTGGAACCACGGGCCTTCCTTTGCACATGGAACCTGTGACAGAGCATTCTTTGTCCATATGCATTTCATGTCTGGCTTCACTCTTGAAAACACCTCTGTTCCCCTGACAAACTCCTGGGAGTATCTGGGTCACATTCACATCAGCTGAAAGGTTTCTTTCCTGACCCAGATCACCAGAGTCATCCTTTGTACGATTAACCAGCTCACATGAGCCATAGGGAATGCCTAACTGATCAAATCAGTTCAGATGTTGAACTCAATACACTGTGATTCATACCACATTAAGCAATTAGAGATTTAGAGATGAAACACTTCATTTCAAATCACTCCGAATTATCCACTCACCGGAGGAGGCTTGGCTACGACACAGCAACCGATTTTATGCCAGAAGGCACTCATCTCCGGCATGCACCGGTTGGCTTGTCCTCTCTCTCTCGCCACCGTGCAGACCGTTTGAGACAACAGAGAGAAAACAGTCCAAGGGCTGGTCCAAAAAAGCCGGGTCCCTCGCAGAAACCTTCTTGATGACTCCGATTTCTAGGGTCCTAGTCTCCAGTGGATTCTGTGAAACTGTTCCGTCATAAAGAAACCTGTTTGATCAGATAAAAGGTTTTCATTAAACATCGTCTCAACTATCTAAACACAAGATGTGTCACTTTGGCATCTACTCCCTTTAAAATTACATTTAAAAATGAAATTTTTGACCATTCTTCCAGAAGTGGAAGATGGAATCTTCCAGACAAAACTCACTCATCCATGTGTTTAGGGATTGGTGTGCAATAATACTGGAACTGGACGGCCATGATGCCCAAACTGGTCATTGATATAGGGATTGGTCGAATTGTGTAACCCTACAGCAATTGTTGAATAGTTCACCCTCCTAAAACCTATGCTTGTTTACTAATGAACATAAGATAACCACCTCTACACCCAAATACAAACATGTGCAGAAGCTTTCAAATGCTGTAAAACAATGTTTTCATAAATTATAATGAAATAAATGAAAGAAACTATTGTTATATTAAATGATAACAAAAAATGTTATCATTTAATAAATATTTGGTGCCACTACAATTTCTCAAAACTCAAATAATTTATTATAGATATACTTCCAAAATGTCAGGTGTTTAATCAACCAATTATAGTAAACAGCAGCTAAAATTCATCAATGTCACAAGTACGTTAAAACCCCAAACAGAAACACCTGTGGAGAAGGCTTAAGTTCTGTCCTCCATTGTTTACTTTTGGGTACATGCTTCAACTAGTGCGTACAAAAGCGTCATGTGAATGAAATGGCAAACAATTTATGAGTTATTCCTCTTGGTCCAGACGAAATTAAATGAACTAGAGGTATGAAAACACCCCGATTGTAGGTAGAACAGTTGTTTTGAAGCTGTACAACCTGGAGCAGAGCATCATCTTGTAATACTCATGTTCATGTCTGAAAGAACTGATCTCAGCTCCTATGCAGCTGCAGTTTGTTATAAGGTATAGTCGTATTACCAAAAGCTCCTGATACGCTGAAGTGTTCACAGCTACTTTTCCTGGAGATAAGGAGCCAAGCTTGGTTCCTCAAAAACATCCAACCTCCACCAGATTCACCCTTCAAGTCAATGATCCTTAAATGTGATGCAGAAAGCCTGATAACTAGTTTAATACACAACTATTCTCCCTCTTTTATAGAGTACACTTACGTAAAGAGCTAAAGCGTCACAACATAAACACAAACCCCTGGAAACAGTGAGACTAGTGATCAAACCCCAAGTGACGTTAACTAACGACCGTTAAAAAGAAACGCTTCTCAACTGCCACAAGGAAAACACCCTTGAGAATTTTGGTGGAATACTAGTTAAAGCTAGCAGATCGATGATTTAACTGGCAGTGCCAACCTATAAAAGCTGACCACACCATCAGAATTAATCAGGAAAGGTCCGTCATCTAGAAATGTTTAACTACGAACGAGACTCGAGTTCAAAGTTGGCAAACAAGCGGATTCCTGCGTGTCAATCAGATCCATAACAACTCTAAAAGTGTCATTTAGCTTTTTCTGGACTTAAAAAGTGACTAAAACGTTACCTTAGACACCGAGTACTGGATAACTGAGGAGGCACTTGTGCGAAGGGCTGCGGCTGGAAGTGACTCCGTGTTTCCCGAGGTGTGGTTGAAGTTCCCCCCATTAATAAAGGAAGAACCGCGGAACCCAGAGAGCAGCAGCGGCCCCTGCCGGCCACAAGGTATAAACTACCTGTATAGTAATACTAATATAATATTATATATATTCAAACACCAACATGAATTGAACACTCAAAATAAACAATATATAATGTTTACTTTTAAAAATATACATTTTTAATACGTTTATATTTTCCAAGTGATGCTTGACAGAACAAGGGAATGCCTTGACATTATTTTCTATCATAGAAATATGATACAAAATAATAATTGACGTATAATTCTGTGAGAATTTACAGATGTCTTTTAATGTATTTACTTGTTTGTGTTTTTTCTTGAACTGCAGTCTTAAAATTGTATTGATATTTTCTATATCCAGCTTTTTGGGAATGCTATAGCGTTACTAGAATATATTTCATGGACAATTTTACTATCACCAAAATAGCCCGGTAAAAAAACCATTCATTCATTTTCCAACCCGCTTATTCCCTCCATTGCAGGGTTTTCCTGAATTAAAACTCTCCCCACAGGCATGCGTTTCGTTACAAAGGTTTGATACACCAGGGGGCGCTAAGGACTGCTCAAATGGAAAATCCTACCAACGAAGAACGAAACAAATATTTCTATTTCCGCTACCGTTCGTGCGCCATCTTTGAGGAAAATAGCTCTTTATTTTTGTTTTTAAAAGTATAGAAAAGTATGATAGAGCACTAAATCGTAGTATATTACCGAAGTGCCGTTTTCCAACGTGTTTTAATACAGCGAAAGTCTTCCGGGCACAGTTGTGGAGGTGAGCAGAAGTTGTGCTTTAAGATGTTTACTACCAACTGACTGCAGGAGTTTGATGAACTGTCTGAAATTAATATTGTACGTGTAAAACGTAACGTTGGATGAACTCGGCTACATTGGGTTCGTATATTGACTCAATACGTCAAACATATATTTTGTCAACCTAGAAGTTTTATTGGAACTTCTCAAAACTTGCAAAAAAAGCATACATTTGTACAATCGTTTGCTTTAGGTGCGTCAGATAACCTATAGTGTGTGGTCCCGTGTCTATGAACACATGCTGAAGTTATTCTAAAACTATAACGTTAGCGATCTGCACTTCAAGTGGGCAACGCTAGATGTTGTTGCTCACCTGAAGACTTTTATTTTTTTAACATTCTCCATGTAAACCTATTTGAAGTCTCTAAATAACGTCCATTCATCGAGCACACTATATTATCGTTTCTCAGAGCTGATCTTTAGCATGAATGAAAGCAGCTTCCTCCGGAACTTGCCTTGATGACAGTTTCCCGCCTTTCCATCGAAACATTACTGTAAGCAATAGCTCACCGACATGCTCTTATTCGTTAAAGCATAACCAATGTGCAATAAGATGTTTATATTTGAATACATCCGGTACTTTATTCGGATATTTTTTATTTATTTAAAGGTTTTTAATTTAATTCTAATTTAAATGTTAATTGGCTGGCATTTTGCATGACATATCAATATCTCAGTTTCTTGCATCAGGTGCAGACGAATTAAAATATAAATTCAAAATAGGCTTTAAACATGTAAATAATAGCATTTATTTAAAAATTATAAACCTGTATAGTTAAAAAACTAATTCCCCCCTGTGAATTTGATGTATTGATTGACGAAACTATCTCATAAACACAATTAACTGTAATCTTTTGTTTAGGAAAGCTTTTGTAAAACAAAAATAAAATGGTTTGTATAAAATCTGCACAAAATTATTAGCCCTCTGATGTTAATAGTCAATGAGGAATTTATTTTGCTTGATAACAAACAGCCTTTTGGTCGTTGCTATAGTTCTCAGAAAGTTTCAAGCAAATCTTGTAATAAGATCCAGTTCGTCCCGGGCAGATCTCTAAAGCTCCTGTAGATTTGTTGATCTTCTGGCACAAACTCTGTACTTTAGTATGCTCCACAGTTTTTCCAGTCTAGTGGATCCAAGTCGAGGCTTTATGCAGCTAGTCAAATTCACTTGCTCTTTTCTCATTTAGAGATATTTGTGCACCAGAAGTGAGGTATGCATATGGTTGTTTTCACGCTGGAAAACAAAATGTTTACTCAAACCAACAGTCTGCCTTTCAAAATTATTTATTATTGCTTTTCATGTTTTTTTTTTTACAATGAACCTGTATATCATATACACTCCTCGTTTGGAGGTATTGGAAGTTATTTGGTAACTTTTCAGCCTGTGTATTCTTCTGCCCCATACCTGTTGTTTTCATCATTAGATGTCACTTGTGGATTTGGGAAAGCGTTTATTGGAAGCAGCTCGCAATGGTCATGATGATGGAGTGAGGTCACTTATGGCTAATGGAGCTCCATTTACTACAGACTGGGTGAGTGGTTTCTATCTAAAGAATGCAACCGTTTACTAATAAATGTTTAAAAAAAATGTCAGAACATTGAAATTGAATAAGATATACAATGGTTAATTTTTTTAACAAGTAGTGCTAAAATGTATTAATGAAAAGGTGTTTTAGGTACATTTTGCAACAAATTAAAATGAAGAAATATTGGTATCAAGATTTTACTCGGTCTATCTTGAGCTCATTTTGGTGGGACTGTGCATGTCTTACTCAATCAGCAAACCTTGAACTGGTCCAATGTCAACTCAATGGAAACCTTTACAGCATTCTTAGTGATTTCCCAGAATTTTTTTTGTGGTACCAGTCTAAAAAGATATAGCAACTGATATCTAATAATAACACATTACAGATATACCTGGGTGAACTAACTGCATTATACAACAGCAATGTGTGTTAAGCTCCCGTCGCAATGCGTTAGTTTTCACAACCCTCCCTTGTGGCATGGCCTTATATATGTTCTTAAAAAAATGCAAATTAGTTGGGGCGTAGTTCCGTTTGCGTCTGGCCTTTTGGACGTGAGCCGTTCACTTCCTGTAATTGTGGACTGTCTTAATCCTCTGCACAGAGAAAAAGGCACTCGGGGTGATAACACAGGTCTATAAAAATGTCCTATTGATTAAATTCAAGTAACAAAAGAAATACACAATTATCACACATGTATTCTCTAAGTTTAATATTGCACTTAATACTCAAATGATTATAACATAATACACCACATAAATGGAGAAAATGAAACTGTTGGGAGATACCTAAATTATCCTTCACAACCCTGGTCAGACCCGTTTGGCAAAGTAGGTGGCAGTAGGTCAAACAATCTAGGAGTAGATACGGTTACAATTTTTGTTGACGACGTAAAACAATATGTTGGCATTGACATAATTATTATTTTACATGAAGAGTAATAACCACATTGATCTGTTTTAGTTGGGAACCTCTCCGCTCCATTTAGCAGCACAGTACGGGCACTACTCAACTGCTGAGGTTCTTCTACGTGCTGGTGTCAGTAGAGATGCCCGCACTAAAGTTGACCGAACCCCGCTGCACATGGCTGCTGCAGAGGGGCATTCAAGCATCGTTGAGTTGCTGGTTAAGGTAAGGATACAAGAGCTTGGGTAATACCAGATTGTGTGCATTTTGAAATTCTGACTTTGTGTCCTACCGGGTCAGAGTGGTGCAGACATCAATGCCAAGGATATGCTAAAAATGACTGCCTTGCACTGGGCTACGGAACATGGCCACAGGGGAGTTGTGGAGCTTTTGATCAAATATGGAGCTGATGCTCATGCTCTCAGCAAGTTTGACAAGACCGCGTTCAACATTTCAGTGGATCGGGGAAACACTGAACTGATGCTCCTTTTACAGGTAAAATGTTTTTTATTGTTGATTTTTATAGAGTTGACTGGTGTCACGCCCCAGTCTAGGAGCGCTAGGTTACTCTCAGGATCTCCATTTTGCCCTTCTCAATTCATCTTTGTAAAATACAGCATGTGTTTAGCTGACAGCATCTAATATTTAAGCTAAATAAATCTGTGTTTTCTGTTAAATCTTCTTAAACCTGTTATCTTACTTGTTAATGAATTAATCTTCAATAACAAAGGAATCAAAGCTTCATGAACAATGTGTTGTATTGGTGATGTCATGTCTTCAACTTGAGATGGCTTTGTGCTTTGGTACTGTAGGAGGCGATGCAGAACCAAGTGAACATGAATCCTGAGAGCAGCACATCACCGGCCACTTCCAGCCCTCAGTTCATCATCTCCTCATCAGGGGTGGTCAACCTCTCTGATATTGTGCTCGCCAATGCAAAAGCCAACTTGGGTAAGAGTTTGAGAATCATTTGATACATGATCATTGGCCAATACCAGTTATGTTTAAAACGTAGGAAAATTCTCTGACAAACTCTTGTGTAAACATGACCTGGTTGCACTGAGAGAACATTATTTGTATGTTTCTCACCAAAATGTGTATTCCTCCAGGCACTTCAGAGAGTGTAATTGCTGCTGATTCTGTAGATTCTGCCATCCAGCATCTCGTAGGGGAGGATGGCCAAAGAGTAATCACCATAGTAACGGACCAACAAGGAAACCTTCAACAGGGAAACGTGGGACAGAAGTACTTTGTCACAATGCAGGGGCAACAAAGTTGGTAGATCACTTAGTTTTGGTTCATTGAGGAGTTTGATGCACCATTTCAACTGTGATGTGTCTGTGTGTTTAGTGGTTGCAGTGCCAGCAGGTCAGATTGCAGAGGAAGTTATAGCAGAGGAAACAAAACCAGTTCCATCACGGAAACGGAAATTTGAGTCTACAGTCAATCACTCAGATGTCAAACATGAGGTATGAGCTGCAGAGCTTTCCATCAAAATTATACTTAACATCAAAATCTGGACAGAAAAGGGGATAATTTGCTTAAACTCCAAGTCTTTTTTTTTTTTTCTCCATTCTCAATTGCCATTTCGCCTTGGAGGAAGAATGTGAAAACATCATAACAATTTTCCTTGTGACTCCAGTAGTAGGAAGCTACTTACAGAAGTTACTTACACCGATTTATCTAGATCAGAAATGTTTTGAACAGAAAGTCAACCTCCGCTCCCTCCCCATAGCTGCTTAGCAATGGCGATCTTTCCTTGCTGCCTGCACAACAGAGGCAGCAAGGAAAGATGTGTTTCTCATCTGGAGACAAAAGAGTATTAGTAACAACCGCATATATTTTAAAAGGAGAAACATGCATGGCTGCTCCATGATAAAAGTCAGAACGCTCACATCAAATTTGCTAAAAGTCACTAGTTTTAGCTAGGTCTATAAATTCACTAAGGGTGACAAGTCACACTCTTGTTTAGTTTGATTCAAACAGGTGAAAAATCAACAACCGAACTCAAAATCGGAACAAAAGTGGACTTTAAAAAAGCATTTTTAGATCTGCTCAAGGAATTGGTCTCAGTCCGATTCCAAACTAACTCTAGAGTGGATTTGTGGTGAGAACATGATGAAACTCTGATCCCAACTAAAAACAAACTAAAAGCTTTTTGAACAAAAACAGCCACCGTACTCGCTTGCGTGTGGCATTATTGGTTGCCATGTTTCTGTTTAACCTCTTAAGCCCGAGAGTCCCCGGTACCGGGGACTTGCCCCCTTGTGCGTTACATTTTCACTCATAGCTCACGAACCCTGAGAATAACCCACACATATTAAATACTGTTGTGTTCAGCGGAAACTCCTCTAAAAACGTATCTAATTCAATTTCATATCCATTAACCACAGCTCGAACGCCATGCAAATAAACAACAACATGTCCGGAGTATAATTCATGACCACGTTTTTGTTTATGTGCGATATGTATCCACAATATAAACGGAAACACCAAAACCATGGCATTAAATGAAAGCTAACAACCAGCTGAATCCAGTGATATGCAACTCATTAACATTGAATGAAGTATTTCAGAGCAGGGAGCGAAAGTTCCACGAAAAAACGCCAGCGAAAACCAAGCAAGCATGTAAATCTTGTCTTACCTTTGCCGTTTTTTCAACAAAAAGTTATTTCCATAGCGATAAAAGTCCGTTTGTTGTTATGTCCGGTCGATAGCTTCGCGCAAACGCCATTTTTGATTATTTCTGTAGCTCTGTGGCGTCATTACGTCACCAAATATGGAATGACTCCCCGTGCGTAAGAGGTGGTCTCTCCACGCTGCGCGTCGTGTGATTCGTCGGCGATCCCGTCAGTCTCAAAATGGTTGAGCTGATTGGTTTCCATAGAATCAGAGCTTTCCAGCGATATATAGATCTCCCGGATTGGACAGATGGTCGGGGGGTAGGGACACGCAGAAGCTCGACGTCAAAGCGTTTGTGAGTGAAACGTTCCCAAAAGCGCAGCAAGATGGCGTAAATGAGCTTCTACCCCCCTTTTACAGCGTTTCTTTAGGAGTTTTTTTTGCTGAAATCATGTCCCATAAGCAAGAAAAGAAGACTATGAACGTAGCTGAAGCTTTGGACAAGATTTTTTCCATATTTCAATTATTGTGCCAAATTGTGCCAAACTGTGCCAACATGGATTACGCCTGAACTTTGTTCAATCAAAACCTTTACAGAATATTAGTTTCTTGTAGTATGAACACCAAACTTGCTACAGATGTTCTTGACGTAGTGGTTACAATTGATTGTGTTTATTTGCTTCGTTATAAGTAAAATAAGGAGATATTGGAGGAAACATGTGTTTTTTTTTTAGGCGGAGTTCATTTTTTGGGCATTCCAACATCAATTACTCTTACCCAGTGTTCTTGACTGTCAAATTAACTCATCCACACCACTCCCCAAGAACCTATCTTCATTTTGATACCAAGATTTGCAGTTTAGGCCTTGTAAAAGCTGAGAAATGCCTTAAAAAGTAAAAGTATAGGATTTTCGGAAAATAGGCCTCAGGGCTTAAGAGGTTAAGAAGCAGCATTTCTCATGGCAGCTCGCGGTCAAACTTAAAGTAGTTTGTAATCCAAACATCATTTGCAACGTTTAACTCATTGTTTAAAATTCGCACGATAAAATGGTGTTGTCAATCTTTCTTTTGCAACAAAAAATTATGAGATTTGTTTTGGAAATTCCAGATGATTGCTACAATGTTACACACTTTTGGAGCCAATTCAATTCTGTCTCCTAGACAATTTCATATGTGTTAATTTAGATTTTTGATA
Organism: Danionella cerebrum; assembly: GCA_007224835.1. NCBI lineage: Eukaryota > Metazoa > Chordata > Actinopteri > Cypriniformes > Danionidae > Danionella > Danionella cerebrum. The sequence goes on from SRMA01026222.1 coordinate 444,467, forward strand.
ATGGAATTCAACAGTTAGGGGCATCGCTTTCACAGATTTTAATCCCTTTATTTTGAGCAGCAAACCCTTAAATTATTCCTACAGGTGCACAGAGAGAAGGACAGCCGAGAACAACTGGAGCAGCAACTAAAAGAGGCCAACAGAAAAGCTCAAGAGTATCGGCAGCAGCTTCTGAGGAAGGAACAGGAAGCAGAGCAATACAGGCTTAAACTAGAAGCCATTGCCAACGGGCAGACCAATGGCACCAGCACAGAGTCCCAAGAAGAAGTGGTGCTTCAGGAAGAGGAGGAGGAGGAGGAGGTGGTGGGTGAAGAGGAAGTTGTCATGTTGCCAGAAGGGGCCATCATCATTAAGGAGGAACCGCTCGACTCGACAACAGAGGAAACGCTGACATTAGTCGAGACTGCAGATATCACAGCCATGTCCGAGGACACGCCGTGACCGTGAAGCCAAAGACTCAAACACTCAGGAATTACATTCGCTTTTCTCGTCTGTGTACCCGGAGTGTCTTTGTATTTATTTATTGTACATTTTACCCCTATCATTTTTACTCATAGCATTTCTGTACAGACTTCTACAACCCTACAGCAATTGTTGAATTGTTTTTAGATGTTCAAGGATCAAGACTGTCCTAGTTATGATCGAGGCATGCATTCTACACTAGTTTAATCTGAAATAGTGAACTAATATTCCACCAAAACATTATTTACTCACGTTTTTAGAAATACGTATGATCGCAGCAGCCAAAACGTTGCTCGATATTTAAAAAAAAAAAACTATTTTAAAATTGTGTTTCAGTCAAAGACAGTTTACAGTTTATATGTGGCTTAGAATTGAAAAAGAATGTCTTTAATAATAAAAATGTTACAATATATCCTGGGTCTACACAACTTGGCAATCCAGAGAGAGCCCAATTACTGTTTGTTGGTAGGAAGCTATTAAAAGAATGATGTTTGATAGCCTTGGGTTAAATGCTCGTTACCCATGTTGTGCGTTGGTCAAAGTTGTCAATAAATTTACAAGTTAATAATTGTAAATGTGAACAATACAACTACAACACTAGTGACTGGAAAGTTAAGAGCAAATCAAAGATGTGTCTTCTGGTGACAGATTCATTTGCAATGGCTGTTAAAATCCCTTGGTTCTGTAAGACACTAAATCACAAAATGCATTTCATGTTAAAAAGAACCCTATGCACTATGTCCTACTCCTTGTATTTACCATCTATGTTACATTTTTGTACGTCTTGTTTTATAGTGTGAATTAATAGTATTTTAAATTGTGTGAAACTAAATGCAATTCTTCAAAATCTGTTGTTTCTTCCAGATGCATAATACATTCCATCATTTGTATTAAAAGGACTTGCCTTCGCTTTGTACATATGCAGATATTTAGTTTCATGCGAAAACTATTGAAAATGAAGATTCTTAAGCAAAAACTATTTATTGAGTGATTTATTCTGACAATTTAATGCTTTATCTTCTGATCTTTGTGTGTGTATGTTTATAGTAAAATGTTTGTTATTGTTTTGCAAGAGAAGTGGCCGGTCTTTGCCTCCATCTGAAGCCTATTGAGTCCTCGTGGGAGATGCTCCATGGTTGAAATTATCTAGAATGTCTAAGCACTGTAACCAAATACTGTACTTTAATTGTTTCACGGCCTAGAGGTCTGAAGTCTCCTGTGTAGGACAGTCCTTTTGTTGGTCAGCTGTGTTCCAATACAGATTCTGCATCATGTGGAGAATGCTTCATACTTTGGAGAATGCAGCCTACCCAGTCTTCGGATGCTACGGATTCGGAAGATCCTCCAAAATATGCCACAACTGTTGGTAAATGAGACAATCTAGCCTCATTTTACGTTTTAATAGCTCCGTCTGCCCCTTGCTCTCTTTAACAAAATGACATACCAACAATCAACATACATTACATTCCGGTGGCTACGTGTTATTAACATTATAAAATACTGGATAAAATGCAATCATACAATGGCAAAAAAGTTCTTTGGGAACAACAGAAATGTTGCTGTATTTAAATGCAATTATTTAAAGCGTTGTAGGTTATAATCATGTGGGGTTTTTTTTTCTAAATTTATTTTTTTGTAAATTATTTATTTAGTCCAAAAATCCCTATAAACAACATTTGGTTCACGTATGGCACAAATCTTACCACAGTTTTTATATCACGTTTTATTATTTTTTAATTATGGCTTTACAATTACAATTATTAGTATCTTTGGTCACAATAATATTGGAAAGGTTTAAATTTATTCACAAAGGTAAACGCTTTAAGCTCGCGTGTCGATTTTATAAAACGCGTTTTAGAAAGGATTGTCCTTAAAAGATTTCCGTACTAATGTTGGTTAGCAGCAAAAGCTCGCTAGCTATTCAAAATTAGAAACGTGAGACGTAATTTCACAGTTAGTCGATAATAAGTCAGTTAGACTAGTCCTTTAATTTCCTTGGTTGAACAACTTTGTTCAGCCAAAAATATAAACAAATGTGTTAGCATGATATCGTTGCTAGTTAAGAGAGCAGCGTTGGCCCCTCCAGTTGGAAATCTCTGTACACGCCACAAAAGCTCCACCATCTTTTCGAAATGTTTGTAGAACTGAACAGTATTCTTAACTCAACACCAGATAATTTCAAACAGGTAAATCACTGATTATCTCGTCAAAAGAATAGAGCAGCTCATAAAGTGCCGTTGACTTACTCTTGTTCTCTGTTACCTGCAGGGGGACTTTACTCTGGTATCTGACAGACAAGCTGATGCATCATTCCTCGTACATCATTATCTCTCTTTCTATTTACGTGGTTAGTGTTTACAGAGGATGCACTAGCATTATAATGAATTTTCATAAAAGCCCATTTTCATTTTAGAACTTTTTAAAGTCAAGCTAAGTCTTCTAATTGTGTCTTAATATTCATACCAGTACATGAAGACCATAAGGCAAGTGCAAACACAGGGCAGGTCACTAGCACATCTCAGCGCAACACGCTTGTTACAAACAATACTGGTAAAGGTGCACTTGGTATACACAGTAACATGCGGGTTACAGGTGTGAAATTTTCAGTGCGTAAATGTTTTACAAATGTAAATTAGGTTTTGTCAATTGTAAAAAAAAAAGTACAAAGTAATACCTGTGCTAAATCTGAAATCAGTGTAGCACATGAAAAGTACCAATGTTATTTTCCGCATTTGTGGATTCAATCCTGTGCATTTGTCGATATGGTTCTGCACATGCAAATGGTCAGTGCACACACGCTTCATTTTTGCACTGTTCCCCCGTTTTAATAAACTAATCATCAGTGCAAAAATGGCAAATACAAAGAGGCTTGTCACACAAACAGTAGCCATTTTCCATTTAAAGAAGCAAATTAAGGTTGTGTGCGAATAAAGCACCGTTTCTGTCCAAGAGAACAAAATAATGGACAGATAAACACTGAAAAGCCATTAGCGTTTAGCATTGGTGCAACTTTGATGGAAAATCTGTGTTTCAAATACTGGAAAATATACTTTTTACAGCTCGCCATGTGGGCGGTTTGCATTTTCCTGTGGATGGAGGTTTATTCAAAACCACACTCGTGTAAAAACATGTTGTTTTTTTGTTTTCGTTGTTTACAATTATTGCATTCTAAAAATACTAGAATCAACATGAACATTGCCTAAGTTTAAAGGACAGCTCTAAATATAAAACTTGTTTTTTGTTTTCCCCAGCTGGCTGTAAGGTGTGTTTTCTGGGTCTAGTACAGTCTTTTAGTCACTACAGTGTGGTTGCTCAGAGACTGGTAAGTGCATCTTTATTACCCACTTTTTATAGAGTACAAATACAGTTTGGTTTCTATGCAGGGAGTGAATCTGTCCCAGGCCAGAGAGAAGGGACAGCTTGTCTTTCTGGAGGCACTGAAAGAATCTGTCGATACTATACTAAAGGAGGACTCCAGTCAAGGAACACAAGCTTTGAGTTATCTCTGGTATGCATTGCATACTGTGCCAAATTATTCAAATAAAGGTCAGACATTTAAAGACTTTGAATGTAGGTCCCCAGGTGCTGGACTGGAAGGTCTCTTCAGATTTGTGAAAAGCTCACTGTGTCAAAGTGAAGATCATGGTCCTCCGGTGTTGATCGTAGATGATCTGAGTGTGCTCCTGAGTTTGGGTGTTGGGGCTGGAGCCATACTGGACTTCACTCTCTATTGCCAAGCTGCAGTGTGCTCTGAATTACAGGTAATCCGTTTTCCCCAGCCCAGCTCAGTTGTCTTATTTACATGGATTCTACCAAAATTCATTTGTGATATAAAGGGAAATGTGGTCATTATGGTGAGATGTGAACAAGAGGAGGATGATGAAGAGGGATCGAACCTGCTCCACAGGGGATTGCTTCACCAGTGTAGCTTGGCATTACATGTGGAGGGTCTGCACACAGGATACTGCAGGGACATCCATGGACAGGTGGGCTTTCAGGTTTAAGGACTGTAATAGTCTGTAAGATGGACCCAAGTGATATTTGCTTAATTTTCAGATGGAGGTTTGGTGGCGACCTGGTGGAGAGACTGTGTATAACCAGCGAAGACGGTTTCATTTTAAAGTGCATGATAAAGGAGCGTCGTTTTTTGCTCCTGGGACTTCTAGAGCTGTTCTTTGAGATATTCACATTAAATGTGTTGCAGAGATCTGTTTTGTTTGATATAACATTTTATATAATTTATACAATCAAAACACTTCTTCAAATATCACCACAAAACAAATATTTTCCATTATTTTTGTCTGAATTCTGGAAAAAATAACCAAGTAAATGTCATTTATATGGGATTAAAAATGAAGAATAATCAAAGGGTCAAGTCCCTTTCGTTCTTAGTACAGCATGAATACAGACTAAAACCAAGGGGATCATGGCATTGCTCCCAGTACCATGTCCACTTTATTGGTCAACATCTCGCAGTACATTGCTGTGGAGGGCTCTTCTAACCGTATTACCATCGGATAACTCCTTCACTTTAGAAACTTATTTTCCTGCCTTTGCTCATCTTGTTTTCCACTGTGTTGGTGTCTCTAAACATCTAGATAATCCTTCCCACTGCAGTCTGATAACAAATCTTATCTTAGAAATATGATTGGGGGGAAAAAAGAGACGCACATCATAGTTTTAATGGTCAATGCTTTTTATTGTCAACATTAACTAGGTCATTGTAGTAGATTCATGTAGTGTTTTCAATGTTTTAGGCAGGTTTCATATTCAGGTATCTGCAATGTGCCCAACGACAAGATTCATTAATGACAAATTCACATTTTTATCAATAAAATACTAAAAATATCACCAGTTGCTACTTAATTTAACAAAGGAATTGTAGTAACATTACCCAAAATACGATGTTGTGTTTAGCAGAGGACCGTAATTTAACCAAATCCTCTGCCAATTATAAAGATTATTAATAGATAGCTTTTTCATAGGTTTTCACCAGTACAGCATGTTTTAGTAGGTAGAGCCAACACTGGAGGTCACACTTTTTCAGTATACTCTTTCTCTACGGAGTTAACCTTGTTGGTTGTGTGGCACGGTTCACTCGCCATAATTACATACGTTAACTTGTGCAGCTGCAAACAAACTTGACTACTTCCCGCAAACTAACTGCAATATTGCAGTTAATAAGACGTAAGAGAGACATTACTGGCCTCCGCTGTCACGTGTTCTTTAAGAGCCCGCCCACTTTCTTATTCTGACTATTCGCTACCCCTAATATTGTGATTTCCGTGCATTGAATTAGAGTCGCAGGGGTTGTGTTTTTTATGCAATGGGCAGTTTATACCTCCCAGGAGCTCGCTGTATTCTTCGACAGGTGTCGTCTGGCCTACCCAGCATGCAACAGCTACAGCGGCGGTACAGCCTCGGTGTTTCGGCGCAGCTCCTGCGGACCGAAGGCTTCATTGACGGGCGGTGGGTCTCCGCTGCCTCCACGTTCCCGGTGTTAGATCCAGCCACGGGCCACGAGATAGCTAAAGTATCCGACTGTGGCATCAAAGAGGCTCAGGAGGCTGTCAATGCTGCTTACTGTGCCTTTCAACAGTGGAAGAACCACACAGCCAAGGTGAGAAAACATCACGCATGTGCAGAACTGTCAATTGTTGTGCATCAGATGTTCGTGTTTGCAAAATAGCATTATGGTTTGACAAACATGCCACAAATTCATCAACGATGGCACTCTTACATTGATTCCAGTTTATATCTCAAATTGCTAGGCATCAATGCAGCTATAACTTACATAATATGGTTCAAACTGCACAATTTATTACTTTAAGGTTTAATTTTGGCCATTTGCAGGAGAGAAGCTTTCTGTTGCGGAAGTGGTATGATCTAATCATTCAGCACAGGGAAGATCTTGCCAAGCTGATAACAGCAGAATGTGTAGGTATACTGACCCATTAGGGTACATCTACTAAACAAGTCCTTTTGCAAGCTTTCAGATGTTTGTAACACAAACCTGTCTGTAGGGGAAGCCCATGAGGGAGTCTATTGGAGAGATCACATATTCTGCCTCCTTTCTGGAGTGGTTCTCTGAAGAAGCCAGACGAGTGTATGGAGATATTGTGCCATCTCCAGCCAAAGATCGCAAGATTCTGGTGCTCAAGCAGCCAGTAGGAGTGTCTTCCATCATCACCCCTGTGAGACTTTTTCCTTGTATTTACATTTGTGCTCTTAACCCTTGCAAAATGTTTCCTTTCTTGGCCTTTTTTATAGAAAGTATGAATGATAACACACAATAATTTTTGTGTTTGTGTGAATTTATTGTCCAACAACTGTTTATTAAGATAATAATAACAGCAGAAACGTTCCAAATGACGTTCCAAATTACCATGATAAAAAAAGGTTTACACACCCTAGCTCTTACAATTCTATACTCCCAACTTTAACATCAATGAAAGCCTGAAGTCTCTTGAGATAGTTGTCAATGAGGTTCTTAATCTTCTCTATTGGAAAAGCAGTCAATTTTCCAATTTTCAATCCTGTAAATCATTGGGCAAAGCACGAATTGCAACTTAAGAGAGTTCTGAGGTATTCATACAGCTTTAAAGTGTGTGGTTTTTACAGTGGAATTTCCCAAGTGCCATGATAACCAGGAAGGTGGGCGCAGCTCTGGCAGCAGGCTGCACGGTCGTGGTGAAACCAGCTGAAGATACACCCCTGTCTGCTCTGGCCCTCGCTGAGGTTTGTCCATTTCCAAAACCTTATAGTGGCCAGGCCATTTAAAATACCCTTACAACTTTAATTAAAATTGTGTAAAACCTTTTGAGCAATCACCTTGTCAAGCCAGGTTTTTTGGTCTGCATTTGAGTTTGCTTTTGTTATTTAAAAATGTTTTGCTGTCTCTAGCTGTCCGTTCAAGCTGGAATCCCTCCAGGGGTGTTCAATGTGGTTCCCTGCTCAAGAGAGAAGACCCCTGCTGTGGGAGAGCTCCTTTGCACAGACCCTTTGGTTGCCAAAATATCATTCACTGGCTCCACGGCCACTGGCAAGGTAGAGATCAAACTTTACATGCATCGAGCTGTTATGTCATAAATTGTAATAATTTTGAGAAGGGTCGAATTAGGAGGTAGAATGATCAGTATTGGTCCATGTAGTGTGGGATGGTTTGCGGCGTTCATAACACACTTGGTCTCGGTGGTTTCTTTGTCAACACAGAGCATGCATTCATTTATATCCATTAACACTAGTAGAGTCGCATGATTTCAACGTACAATGTTCCCTTTGTCACTTTAAGCTGTATAGACCAACCCTCTTGAGATAGAGTTCAGAAAATTTGGTTGCTAGAGTAAACCGTTTGGTTGCTACGGTCTCAAAATGCAAATTTAATTAAAATATCCTTCATATAATGTAAACTAACTACAGTCTCCGTATTTATGCATGCAGTTCTGGTTCTTAAGCATTCTAAACTTTTAAAAATTAATAATTGCATAAACTCGAGACAGGTTGCATACTCCTACATGAACCAATGGTGTTTGCATCATTGACCAATAAAAAGGAGAAGGCGGGACCTACATATCAGCCAATGAAAACACAGAGGAGGTGGAAAGTCTTCTTCCCATACAAGCTCTGAAACTTCTGCCTCCGTGGTAATGCATGCACTCGTTAACTACTTCAATGTTTGATTTGCAGATTCTGCTGAGACATGCTGCAGGAACAGTCAAGAAGGTCTCAATGGAGCTGGGAGGACACGCCCCTTTTATTGTGTTTGACACTGCTGATGTCGATAAAGCTGTTGAAGGAGCGATGGGCTCCAAATTCAGGAATTCTGGACAAGTAAGTCTTGTAACATATGCATTTATGAATGCCAAGTGTAAACTAGATGGCTAAGGTTTGTACACAGACTTAGGTGATGGCTTGTAAAAGTGCAGTTTAAAAGTATTTTTATGAGCAAAAACAATTGGTTGCCTGGGTATTGGTTCCTATGGACATCATATAAAGTTCCCCATGCCCTATGATTTTCCTAAGGTGAGATAGCAATATGCTAAATGAGTTGTTATGGATGTAATACAATGTTCTTGTTGTCACTAAGTTAAATAAACCAACCCCCATGTCTTCATCATTTACCAAAGCTGCAATGGAGTTTAGAAAATTTGGTTGCTAGTGTAAACAGTTTGGTTGCTAGGGAGCTGTCGGAGATGTCATAAACAATTTTATTGGTATTATAATTAGTAGTTTTAATTTTATTCTATTCCCATCTTTCTACGATGTTTCATCTTGATATTTCATTGGCGCTCTGCATTTGTTTTTAATAGCCATTATAAGTCCGTGGTAAATATTTACCCCTTCTAGAGCCGGGGGTTCAAATACTTTTTCACAGTGTTTGGTATGCTCTTGCAAAGACCGAAAACTTCCACAATTGTGTTTGAAGTATCTTTTAGGATCAAGTTATAGTTTTACAAAGTTTGGCGCTATGTTTAGTCAATAGAAATTGTCCCAGCTTTCTCAACTATTTCCCAGAATTCCTTTAGTGGTCAGAAAAGCAGGAGTCGATTAAAAGCATGTATTCTCAAATAAAGTAATTAATCATACAATTAAAGCGTTCATTGTCTAAGTTTGTGCCATCAGCCCTCACAACAGTTTAACTTCTCTTCTTAAGACATGCGTGTGCTCCAACCGATTTCTGGTCCAGAGTGGCATCCATGATGCCTTTATGGAGAAGCTGGCAAAGGCAATGGATGAGCAGCTAAAAGTAGGCCATGGATCAGAGCCCAGCACCACCCAAGGCCCGCTCATCAACTCCCGCGCTGCAGAAAAGGTCAGCGAGGGGCACAGGTGCCTGTTAAACACACAGATGATGAGATCTATTTTTCTGATTGGGATTCTGTTGTGTGTTCAGGTGGAGATGCAGGTCCAAGATGCTGTGGCTCATGGAGCGGTGGTGGTGCGAGGAGGGAAGAGACTGCAGGGCAGCTTCATGGAGCCCACACTGCTTTCGAGTGTCACCCCTGACATGATCTGCATGAGAGAGGAGACATTTGGACCGCTCGTTCCTGTTGTCAAGTGAGTGTTATTTTTATTGGAAATATGTCATTTTAATTGACAGATTTTACTTGATTTCTTTAATATTGCATCAATAATTGAACCATGTAAAGGAACACTTGACTTTTTGGACATTCACCAAGTTAAAAAGGAGTTTTTTTCCAGTGTAAGCTATTGAGTTCATCTTCAGATAAGGATGTTTTCCAGCATAAATGATATCAAGGGACCAGCAAGGTGTGAATGTGTGCGTGAATGTTGCCCTGCGATGGACTGGCGACCTGTCCAGGGTTTATCCTCGCCTCTCGACCAGTGTGCGCTGGAGATAGGCACTGGCAGATCCCCAAGAGGGAATAAGCAGGCTGGAAAATCAGTGAATGAATGAAATTGATTTTTGGGGTTGAGTTTGCCAGATGGTGACTGTTCTTTATCCATTGCTAGGTTCAACACAGAACAGGAGGCTCTTGCCATTGCCAACGCTTCTCCTGTTGGTTTAGCAGGTTTGTGCTAATTAATCATATATTAATGTGTGGTTTTATCACTTTCACGTTTATTTCATGACTAACTAAGATGTTGTGACCAATTAAAATCAATAAAAACAAAACAATGCAGAATTTTAAGAAACACGTTTGAAATTAAAGCTGCAATTTAAGGGCATCTCTGGCACAATTCATAAATTCCATCAACTTTGTCAACGTCAACAAGACAAAGGATAGAGGGGACTCCAAGGGAAGATAAAGTTGTGTTTTCTGCATTCAAATGGAAATAAATATTGTGATTTCTATTAGCTTCTCATACAAAAATATACAAATTAAATGTTAGTGGACCTAAAATTGAGCCCTGAGGTACCCCACAGATTAGTAACTCAGGACATCTCCAAACCCTGATCAAACCTGTAGTTCTTCTTTGTATAGGCTACTTTTACTCCAGAGACCTCAGTCAGATTTGGAGGGTGGCGGAGCAGATGGAAGTGGGCATGGTCGGGGTCAACGAAGGGCTTCTCTCGTCCATTGAAGCCCCGTTTGGTGGAGTCAAACAGTCTGGGCTGGGGAGAGAGGGCTCCAAGTATGGGATTGATGAGTATCTGGAAATAAAGTATGTGTGTTTGGGGGGACTCTCTGCTTGAGGCAAGTAGGTACAAATTGTCAAAGTAAGGTTCTCATAGTCACTGTGAAACATAATTTTTTTTGTGAGGGAAATGTTGTGTGTTTGAGATATTAATTTTATGTGGTATGACTGTTATCGGGATGTAGATGTTGCATAGGTGCATTAAAAACAGAATTGGCTTGTGGAATGAAAAAGAAAAAAAAGCTTAAACTAGAGAATTCTAATATATTGTTTCTAAAACAAAATGAGTTCAGATTAGTAAAGATAAATCTGGGTTGAATGTGGTGAGAAAGAAAAGCACAAATTTGAGTGTTAACATTATGAAACTTAATAAACATTCTATTTTTATAATTATACCTCGGCTGTATTAGGTGGATTTTGTAATTAAATGAAAACTCTATTATTGGAAAAATGTCTAGCAACAAACTTTGTAAGTGCCAATGTTTTTATTTATTTTTTTTACTAAAATACCTTTAGTGGTTGTTTAATTGCTGTTTTACATAGTCCTTGTTGCTTGCCTTTAACTAATTGTATTGTGATAAATGTGTTAATTTTTTTTTACATTTTCTTACCATAGGTGTGAACTATTGCAGAAAAAGATGACATGTTCTGTTAAGGAATTTCAATAAATTAAGAGGTATGTTTTGTGTCATTATCCTACTGGAATACAAAATGCAGACTAGGACTGGTTGATTATGGGGAAAAAACATTACATTGATCGTTATTGAAACCACAATGTTTTTCATGATTACTCGTTGACTTTGGAAATTCATTTGTTCTCCTAAAATTATCCAATTAATTTTATCCATTTGTTCTCCTAGAAAACATTGACAGACAACAACTAGATCAACTAAGATCAGCAATGAAGTTCACTTTTAAAAGTAATTTAAAAAAAACATAAATATTACAACAAATTTGCACACAAACTTTCATGTTGTCTTGCCATTAGTAACATCAACCAACCCCGATTTCTCAATAATTTTCCTAAGCTGAGAGAAATGCCAAAATGGTTGCTAGGGTAAACAGTTTGGTTGCTAGGGTTCCACATTTCTCTAGGATGTTTTTCTTAAAAATATTTTTTGTTGCTTTTTCCCATTTATTTTTAATGGCCCTTATAAGTCAATGGTAAATATTGAACCCCTTCTAGAGCCTCGGGTTCAAATACTTGAAAACCAGTCAAACATTGATGGCGGCGTTACATTAGTTAATTAATGTGTTGCTTTAAATGCCATTTCGTGAACTATAAATATGAGAAAATGCTACTATAAAATGAACCAACACACAGTTGAAATCAAACACAATGCAATCCTGAAATCAAATAAAGTGCAATTTTAACATTTCAACCATGATCTGTACATAAATGCTCAAACTTTTTCCCAACTGTGGCTATTTGGGGCTAACATCCTGCCTGCCTCTGCTTCTGATTGGCTGGATCTGCAAGACTTGAGAACCTGCCATTACCTGAAAAATCAAAACATGTCCTCACACTCAACCACTCCCATCACTGAAGCATTGCATAAATAACACATATAACAGACACAAGCAGTTTAACATAATGTAGTGAATTACCACAAGAGCATTCCTCATCAGTAACTTTAGTGTTTGTGCAATATTCTGTAATGTTCTTGCTTTGTTGATATCCACCCTGAAGAACTGTCCAGTTGTCAATGACTGCCTCAACTCTCTACAGGGCAAAGACTGAAATTGTCTACGTTTCGCATTCTGTTGTGAGTTTTCTCAGAGCTTCGCTGGTTGCTGAAGATGTTGTCCTGCTCACTTTCCAGCTCTGACTCAGACATCATTAGGCTGGAGTTGTGCTCTGTGCTTCTGTGTTTGATGTCTAATAATGACAGACACAAAAAAAGAAGGCAGTTATGTTTCTAAACCAAGTTGCATGTCTGTAAATTTAAAATCTAAAAAGTGTAAGATAAGCATTTGAACTCTTGCAGATTTGGCTGCAAATTCAACGGCAGGTTTAAAAATGGCTTCATGAGTTGACATTTTAAAAGTAAATATTTTGACTCAAAATTAAATTTTGAATTTTTTTTTTATTTAAAAAGTCAAATTTTTTTGATTAAAAGTTAAAACTTTGAGATCAAGTTTGAAGCTTTAGTTCAAAAGCCTAAATTTTTAGATGAAAATTTTAAATTTGAACTTAAAAGCCGAAATCTTTAGATGACAAAATGATAAAAAGCAAATTATTTTTGAAATTTATTTATTTATTACTTTTTTCCAGAATTTTGACTTTGAGCCATTATAGGTTGTTTATTTTTTCTAACCTGGTGAAGAGGCTGGCCTTCCACACAAAAGTGAGAGACAGCATTTTTCTAAAATTTTAATAAGATAATTAAAATGAAGTACCTTTAACTGTTTAGGTTTAGCAAATTTGTGTAAATGTTTTAAAACAACACCTTATACGTACTGTACTTTGGCTGAAGCTCCATTCGCTCCTGTTCATCCATATTGTCCAGTATGGTGTATCTAGTTTTCTTTCTTAATTTGGTGCGTTTTTCACTGAAACAGGACAAATTACTCAATTAAATAGGTTTAAAATGTCTTGCTTTTCTTAACTCTTATCCGTATTTTTTTTTCTAAAGAGTTGAAGGCTTTTTTTCAAAAAGAATGTGCTGCTTTACCAACAGAGAAGATAAAGAACCTTTAAAAGCTTTAAAAAGTGCAAACATGATCACCTTTTACAGCAGGAGATAAACATCCAGCCCAAAGAAAGGAGGAAAACGATGGTCAGGAAACTACAGATTGTGACATATAACACACTCCAGTCTATAAAGAGGGCACAGAATAATGTCAAATTATGTTAACCGTGTTTAGCAGTCTTTTAAGGAAGAAAGAAGGATATTCTGAGATTAAAAAACAACCCAAACTTACCACAGTTACTCTCACCATCAAAAAGCGAACGCTGAATGGGGTTTTCCATCCACAGTGGGTCACAGGAACAGCTCTTAGTAATGGGGTCACACTGACCATGTCCAGAACACAGTAGCAAACACACTGAAGCAAGCAAAGATATGGTAAAAGCAAGACTTCGGCAAATTTTAGAAAAAATTAAGACTTAGAAAAAAAAAATCACTCACTGACTATGTCCACCCTAAGGACCCTGAAGAGCAGGAAGTCTGTCTTCTCTCGGAGCAGCAGGTTTCTCAGCAGACGAGCCAGTTTAGGGCCAGGGATCATTCCATCAGGACCAAGCACAGAGAACCTGAACACTGTGCTGAACAAGATAAATTTTGTAAGGCTTTAATAAATGTAGACTGGTTTCATTCCGGTTACTTAATTAGTACAGAAACTCTTTGATCCTTTTGAACTGAAATGCTACTGGGCTAATCACTTTCAATGATCTATGCTAAAGTGTTAATACCACAGATATGTATACATAGATACTCCCTGAAACGCTTCCAATGAGTGGACCGATGCATCGTATTGTCAGCCGTCTGTTGGCTGGTGAAAGCGATGTTTACTTACTCTACTGGTCAATGGAAGTCTAGAAGTGGTTAAATATTTACCTGCGACTAAAATGGCAATTGAAAATAAAACTGTGAAAATATCAAGGTGAAACTTCATTGAGAAATAATAGTAATAACTGCCTAGCGACCATCTTGTTTACCCTAGCAACCACATTTTTTTTAACTCTCTCTCATCTTTGGTACATGCTAGTTTGGTTTAAATAATGTATATTGACACAGGCAACATTATATTACACCACTGGCCCCTTCATAGCAACCAGGCTGTTTACCATAGCAACCAATTTGGTATATCTCTATCTCAGCTAAGGAAAATCATAAAAACATGGGGGTTTGTTGTTTTACTCATAATGATGTGGAATATTATATTAAATGACTAACCCCTCCATAGCAAATACGCTGTTTACCATTGCAACCATTGAGAAATAGGTTGATTTGTCACTCAATTTGACATTGGTTCAATATTTATATTTTATATAGATTTACATAAACCTAAGATGAACGATGCATATGAATAGGATCTAATGTTACATACATTGATAAATTAACAAATGCTACTTTCACCATCTTACTGATGTCTTGCAAATAAAAACATTTTTATGGTCCTAATACCACATTACAAATCATTCTGTCCAACCCGGCCTATTACGCCATCTATGTCTACATATCTATGGTTATTACCAGCTCTGGGGAACGACTGAATATTTAAAAATGGTAAAACTTAAGAGTGTGAGAAAGCTACCTGATGTCAGATTGCCCATGCAGAGGCTTCAGTGCAATGTCTGAGTCCAGAACATGCAGCAGTGCAGCCAGCTGTCTCACCACAGTGTCTTTCTGCCTCTGACTGACCTGAGCCACACCCACCTGCAGCTCAAGCTCCACCTCCTCTCGCTCACGTGGATCTGACCACAGACATCAATAGCATTAAATATAAAGGTGCTTGAGCTACTTTATCCACAGGAAAACAAAGTGGCAGGATATAGATAAAAAAAGTGAGAGGACCCAACATAGAGCCCTGAGGTACCCCTGAAGTGACCGTGTGTGAGTAAGATCTAGCACGTTCTAGTTGAACATAACAGGTGCTTTGAGGCAGATAGGAGTGAAACCAGGACATACAGTGCCCACAATGCCAAATGATTCCAGCCTCACTAATTGAATACAGTATAAGGCAGGTTGGTGAACTGACCAACAATGGGATGAGATCAACGCAATAGGAAGTGTTTGGGTTTGTATCAGGGGGAAGACCAGTTAAGAAAACCAGATCACCCCTTCACATGGCATTTCTTAGATTATTAACTTAGCTATGACTCATGATGGAATCCAGACTTGGCCTAGTTATGAATTGAGGTACACCCAACATCAAAAGGAAGGGGCTACAGAACATCAGAAGGTAAAGATGGGCTTAGGAGTAGTTAGAATCTGTGTAGCTCCTCCCCTCTGTTGGTTAATAGCCCCTCCCCATTAGTGTTCTGTGAAGCTCTGACGCTCTGAATTGAGCCCCTTTCACCAAGGTTGGGCCAGATACAACTTGCTACATGGTTTTATAGCAGAAATGGAGCATGAGGACAAAAACGGCAAATGTTTACCTGGTTGTACTTCAACAGTGGCTATAGCCGTACTTGAGTGTCCCTGGACATCAGTGACGTGGAGCTGGAACAGGTATGTTCCTTCTATCAGGTTAGTGAGGTAAAGAGAAGCCTCGTGATCAGAACCATAGAGAACCTCCTAATCTCAGCACATGTGGAAACAAGACGAAGAGAAAGGATCAGGTAGAACATTTAGCAAATCTTGCGAATAACAATATGACTTAGTCGACATGAGTGTCTGACCCCAGCTGCAGGGCTCTGCTCATCTCGGACCCAGAGAAAAGAAACGTTTGCTGGTCCACTGTTGGACACAGAGCCCCTGAGGACCAAAGAGTTGTTGGGGAGCATGAGCGTGTGGCTGCCGCTGGCATGAGCCACCAGGGGAAGAATTCTTGCTGTTGAAGAGAAAATAATTGAATTTCAGGTCTGATATCCTGTGTTTATGTGCTGTGGTGTGTCCTAATTTGGCTACCAATTGACAGTGGTACTTGGACCATGCAAAAGCTAGTTCTGTGGGCCAGAGCGGGAAACTTAGGATTGGAACTGTAGGGTTTTTTTTTTACCAGGAAGCACGGTGACTGAGATGGTGTCTGAGTCCTGCTGACCTCTGGAGTCTGTGACAGTCAGTTGAAATAAGTACCGACCTTCCTGGAGATCAGAGAGCTTGAGAGACGGTGATGTCACTTCCTGAAAACATAGCATATGACAGAAACAACTTGTTGAGTGTAGCTAATATGAAAGAAAATATGTTTTCATTGAAATGTGATTAATAACAGCTTAAGTTGTTGTTGCTGTTCTTGTTAAAGGGTAACGATGGCACTTTGAGGACACCGTTCTAAAAACCAAAATATAATACGAAGAATCTTATAATGTTCTATTGTGACAGTGTGTGCTGTGTTTTTGCTCATTCTATGCTGTTCTCCAACTCCACCTCTTGTGGTACGATGGTCGGTGAGCTTGGCACTAGGGCGACTGGAGTTTAAGCACCAAGTTGACAGGTTATTTCCCAGCCATCCCTGCTTTCTCCCACTCAATCCAATGAGTTATCAAAAAAGAAACAATAATAAACAAAAAGTTAGTTGTTAAAAAAAGTTGAAATAATGCTAAAATGTAACGTTAAAATGATACAAAACCTAAATCTAAATATGCAACTTAGTAACCCTGGTAAATCACTGCTTTAGCTTTTGTTGTAGGATGATCAATCTTTACATTTACATTTTGCAGACGCTTTAATCCAAAGCGATTTACATTTTGAATGAACACATTTTTTTTGTCAGTTCTTGCTTTCCCTGGGATTTGAACCCACGACCTTTGCATTGTTAGTGCAAAGCTCTATAAACTGAGCCACAGGAAAGCCCAACATTTGCCATTTTTAAAGAAATGGTTGTCCTCATGTCCTCCACATAGTAAGTTGTGTCTGACCCAACCTTGGTGAAGGCAGCTCGATGCAGAGGGGAGGAGCTTCACAGAATACCAGTGGGGAGGGGCTACGCAGATTCGATTTATTCCTAAGCACATCTTTAACCTCTGATGTTATGTAGCGCCTTCCCTTGCGTGTACCACAATCTGTTCGGTTCAGTACACTCAAGATGGAGATTTGTTGTTTCTGAGAAACAGTGGTGGGTATCCCAAGTTTACGGATTTATTGAAGTTTGTGTATTCGTCATTCACACATGTGTGCTTGGTGTAAACATACACAAACATTACAAAAAGTCTAATCTGTACCTTCATAGTGACTTTATGGCTCGGACTCGTGGGATGCAGAGTCCAGAGGTAGTGAGTTATGTCATGGTCATCCGAGCTTTCGTTACCCCACAAGGTGAGCTGGTTGAGAGGCAAGGTAATGACCCGGTCAGTACCAGCTCTGGCCTGAGGGGGGTCATCTTTGGGGTTACTGACGATCACAGACGCAGTGCTGGAGTCATTCCGTCCATCAGAATCCCACACTGTCAGTCTGATGTAGACCAAGCAAAAGCCAGGTTAGGAGGGAGTTCAATGTTAATTGAAAAAATAGCTAATTAACATGCAAAAACAGGCTCTAACTTGAAGGTGTATTCTCCCAGAGAAAGGTTTTTGAGCTGCAGTACATCTGTGTCAATAGGACCATCTGCTTTCCAGAAAGGGCCATCGACCTTCTCCCACAGGTAACTGAAGATTCCTGCATCACCCACACTCTCTGGGGAAGAAAAGCTAATTAAAACATGACTTTAAAGACATTAAAAATCATTATGGCAGAAACGGGTTACATACGACTCCCGTTAATAAAGCAGATAGAAGCCTCTTGAAAAAGAACCTCTTGAGTTTTGGGAACAGTGACTGCTTTAGGAGGCTTGCTTATGTTCACTGCTAAAGAGGAAACGTAAGTTTGAGAATGGTGTGATATTGGTAAACAATATAAATATAAGGTTGTAAAATAAAAAAGTTGTACCAGGGTGTATAGTTATGTTTAGAGAACTTTCCCCATAAGCACGTTGTGCTTTTATAATCACTCTGATTACATAGAAACCTGCAGACAGCTGAAAGAAAAGACATTTCTCACTTTTAAGTGAAAATGTATTGCTCAGATGTGTGAAAATATGAGTCTCACTTTTGCAAGTCTGACAGACTGGTTGTTCTGCCCTTCTATCAGACCATTCTGTCCATCTGGGGAGGTCACCCGCATCCACTCATATGTGGGAGTAAACTCTGCAGAAGTTAAAGTTGAAAAAGAAAAAAACTCAAAGTTTCAGGGTAATCTACTACAATAGATTTTTGAAGCTGAAAACTGTTGTAGATATAAATAATTGTAGTTATGACTAGTTGAAACAGAGTTGCTTGTACGGAAAGAGTATTTAAAAAAGCAAAAAAGGCTCAGGGAAGCTACTAAAAGAAGCTTCCTTGGAAAAATACTATGTATTAGCGTCACTATGAGGGCTCCATAACAGTCCATTCATTTTTTCCACTTCAAGAACTGTTCAAGAACCGTCAATGTCGCATTAATCCCATATAGGGCTCTTCCGCTTTCTCCTAACCATTTCCCTGAATGACACAGTGAGAACATTTGGACAGCTACATTTTGCTAGAACTATGGATTGATTCATCTTATGTCAATCCAAAATACATTTACAAGGATGTAAATGTTTTTTTTTACTTTTTAACACTTATTGTGTGTTTTAGACTTCAAATCAAACTACAACAGAGGTTTGAACAAACTAAATCTACGATATGAAGATCTACAAGATTTTGCTCATAGTGTTATAGTGTCTACAGTCCTGCTGAAGTGCTGAGGGTCATACCTTTGGAGTTGTTTGGATTGATTGAAGCAGTCAGTTCAATGGTGTTTTGGGGCAGTGTGACTTCAACAGGACCTTTAATGGAGACAGTCAGAACCCTGACTGAACAACGAGATTTGTTATTGATGATTAGAAACAAGGTGATGACAGATTTCTTTACAAATTCGACAATACAGATCACGCATTATTTGCAGGCATTTCTAACTGGTCGGATGAAAGTTGACTTGGTTTAGTTCATGTTAAGGGTATTTCTTGACAAAGATCAATGTGATTTGAAAGGATATCACAGTCCGTGGATACAGTTTAAAGTTTAAATCATAGACCTTATAAAAATGTACGTAGTGTCCGTGACATCACCCATAGGTTTCTGATAAATAGCCAAGAGGCTCACACTGGGGATAAATGGCCATGGTATTGTGTCTCTACTGGGTAATCATAATTGGGTAAACAGACTTGTGGCAAATCACAAAAAAATAGCAAACACCTCTGATACCTGGCTCTTCCGTGATCATCTCCTGCATTTCCTCAATGTTTCCAGGAGAAACGAACAAATCTCTAACTGCACTGACACTTGTGGGCTCAGTGCTGGACGCCTGGGAGATATCATGTATAGGTGTTATAGATAATATCTTCTGTGAGTCTTCTTCATCCTTTAACGATAAAATCATACCTTTTAAAGCACAAACCCCTAGAATTGACAACTGAAAGCGAAACAACACTGTACCATTCAAACCCCCTTACTCTAAGAGAATACTATCAACATTGTCTCACTAAAGATGAGTGAAGAAAAACAGAATACAGTTAGAATACCTAAGACTTTTGTAATAACAGATCAGGTTCATCTACATTTTGAAGTCCTGTACATATATGTCAGTCATTCCAAAGATTTGAAAGTTATCACACTTAAATATAATGATGTAAAATACAGATCTCTCCAATATTTGAAAGTAGGAACCCCTGAAAGTTGGCAGTGTAACTTTCTGTCCTCTGTATCATCATCGTCTAGTTGCTGGTTCTGATTTCATGAGGATTCTTAAGATTTTACTTGTAGAACCCACTTCACTATAAGAAAGGCAGACCTAGTGACACCCACAGTTAACTAGATGGCTAAAGTTTGACGTTGGCTTGTAAAAGTTCCCAATGTCACTATGAGTAACACAAGCCAAGCCTCATATCTCTAGGATTTTCCAAAGCTGAGATAGACATATGCCCAATTTGTTGCTATGGTAAGTGGCCTGGTTGCTATGGAGGGGTCAGTGACATAAACTGTACCTTGTCACCTTGAGTGATGTAAATCAACCCCAAGTCTTTATCAATCCCCAAATTTGAGCTATGTTTTGCCACATTGGTTTCTAGGATAAATTTCTAGGGTTGCTATGGAGGAGTAAGTGACATATAATGTTGACTTGGTCACTATAAATTATTAAAACCAACCAAATGTTATTTACCAAAGCAAAGATAGAGTTTAGAAAATATGGTTGCTAGGGTAAACTGTTTCGTTGCTCGGGAGCCCTCTGTGAAAATGTTACTATGATTATGTGGTCAGTTTGAAGTTTCTATGAAGTTGTCTGGTTGAGTTACAGTTTTACAAACTTTGACCCCATGGTAAGTTTATTAATTCTATATGGAATATTTACAAATATGTGACTCACCATCATGTTTGTGGTTAGTGATGCTGTAGCATTGGGTTTTTTCTCGTATGTTTTACTTTCATTGCTCATTTCAGATAAGTAACTTTGGGGGAAAGTGGAACTTTCAGGAGGTGCCGGAATTGTTGTCAACGGGTCATTGACTTTCTCTGTTTCTGATTGGTTAAAGTCTTCTTTTCCTTGATTGGCTGGCCAATCATACATAAGGTCTTGCTCTACTGCCCCACTAGCTCTATCTCCAGCTCTTCTGTCTTCAGAATTTTGATATGTCTCCAGTGAGTTGTCCAAATTTTGAATGCCTTCCAGCAAGGCAAGGTCCTTCATAGGGTTCTCATTGCCCCTGTGGCGTGGTAGAGGCTGCCGGAGTTTGGGGTTCGGGAAAGACTCTCCCCTTA
Source organism: Danionella cerebrum (assembly GCA_007224835.1). Lineage (NCBI taxonomy): Eukaryota > Metazoa > Chordata > Actinopteri > Cypriniformes > Danionidae > Danionella > Danionella cerebrum. Next base: position 465,450 of record SRMA01026222.1, read on the forward strand.
CCAAGGATTGAAGAACAAGTCTCTGCGGGGATTCTCGCTCGAGAAAGACCAAGATTGAGTCCATGCCAGGTCTCTGCTTGGGCTTGCAGTTCTCTGTGTTCTGACAGCTGAGCACATAACAACGTTGCTGAAAGAACCAGGCCAAATCACATCCCTGGAGTTCACAACAAGCCTTAGCACATCGGGCCAAAGTTGGGACATCCGGGAGCCTCAAAATACTGCTGCTCCTCAGCTCTGGTGAAACCACACTCTCTGAAAAGGTTCTACCTTGCCAGCACTGTCCCCAAACTGCAACAACAACCGATGGGAAATCCAAGAAATAACTCACAAATATGTTTTATTATGAAATAAGCATTATTCACACTTTGATTAATATATATTAATCATATTAATATATCTTCTATCAAAATACTCACTTTATTAGGTACATCTTGCTTGTACCTGTATCGTTTGGACCGGTTGCTGCCATTTGATTGGCTGATTAGAAAATTACATTAATGAGCAGGTGCACAGACGTACCCAATAAAGTGGCCGGTGAGTGTTCTATGATGATATTCAATGGACCTTACTTAACTTTTACAAATGTGAGTTTAAGCTCCATGCGAGATAAACATCAGTCGTGTTTTCTTTTTAGAGACTTGCCTCTGTTGCAGAAGAACACACTGAGGGAGGTAAAGAAGAGAAGTTGCAGGATGTTCATGATGGAAGTGGAGCTTATTCACAGAGCTTGATGCATATCTTCATCCTACATCAAAACCTTCCAGAAAGAAAGGTCTACTGGGAAAGCAACAACTGAACATAGAATGATGATTAGTAGAAAAACAGCACAGTTTAACAACAATTTAAAGTGGCAGTACCTTTTTCAGAAATTCTACTGTTGCTGTTGCAAGTCCTGTAAACAAAACAACGCTCGTGTTACATGTTTTTATGAAAACGACATTGAACTCATTATCCTTTGACATATCTGCATTAAGGTCGCAAAGGCGACTTCAGCAGAAGACGTGCAAGTACCATTGGGCAGTGGAGCTTTTAATTCATCCACATGTTTCCCTATATCATGAATTAGCTTCGATCAAACCTGCAATTGTACCATAGCGAGCTGGCGTTATGTTTCTGAGATAAAGAGCTGGTACAGCGGCAGTGATGCTGAAGTGATGCCCTGGGTTGCTGGATGAGACAAAGATGTTGAGCCGTGAGCATGCGCAGTAGGGACATCGCGAGCTAAGCGACAGGGAGAACACGTGACTCTTTGTGTCTTGAAACATAGTGTAATGGCCTTTTGGAACAAATTATATATTCAAAATATTCGCCCATATTATTATATTATACTTCGTATTAACATTTTAGTTCATTTTTTTTTAAGTTGACGTCAGTCAACTACGGAAAGTCAGTGCAATCAAAAGTCAGACGCTTACACAGCGCATAAAACGCGAGAGCGAAATCAAAGCTTACCAACATTCTCAGTGGAATGTGAAGAAGTTATCTATATAATCTATGCAGCCATTGTATACTTTGATATGAACGATATGCCATTTTTATATTATTTCTATTTTTGATTGAAACGTTGACTTTAATTTCACTGTAATTATACAACGACGATACATTGAATAAGCTCAAGCAGTTCGCTCATCATATATAAACTTATACACTATCAGTTTAAGATTTGTTGACAATTTAGTTTAGGTCAGTTCTGTGGGGTTCATGGTCAATCCCTGGGTCACAACCCGGGTTCGTATTTCTTTTTTCTAACGCATCCGCAAAGAGAACGGGACCAGTTTGGACCTTCGCGCTACCCTTACATGGAAATAACTCAGCTGAGCGGCATCTCGAACTAGTATAATTAAAAGAGCTATATTTACGTGCTTCACAGTCTCCACTAACCTTTGTAATAATGAGGTTATATTTGTTTATTATCAGTCTAGTGTTGAGTGTGTGGCCCGCGGGGTGTAGTGATGTTCTGGAGCTCGGAGACTCTGATTTTGACCGTAGAGCAGGACCGCATGACACTCTGCTAGTGGAGTTCTTTGCACCGTGGTGAGTGATGATGCTTTTCTGTCATGTGGGTATTGTTAATTTGAGCTGCAAGCAAAGTGCGTTTTGCTTTTTGTCCTGTGCCTCGGCTTAAGTGTTTTAATGATTTTTAATTATGTTGCTACGGTTGAATATGCCAGCAGTGGAATAATGCTGGAATAATTACAAAAGACTTTACAATGTAATAAAGGATATTTAATCACACATTTACAGGTTTTTGCAGATATTTACATTGCATCTTAAAAAGGTTTGGTTCTTCAAATTGGTTTACTGGTAAAATCAACCTTTAACCAACTGAAACTATAAGCTATGGTGCTAAATGGATCCATAAATAAACAGTTAGCCCATTGCTCATTGGATTGCAGACTTTTCAAATAATCAATAATATAACAATCATCAATAATAACAATCTTTATAATATTATCAAATGCAAAATATAGTTACGGTTCAATAAATCCCAAATGTATAGTATTTTTCAAGTGTTTAAAGAGCCACTATCAAGGTTTTAAAGTGTGCATTCTTTGTTTTTGGGAGGTTGATGCATATGCAAAGAGTGTAGTTTCAAAACATGACCGAAAAATGGTCAAATTTACAATTCTATAATAGATGTTCAGTGCCCTTGGTTACTTGTTTGATGTGTTAAAACTTTTTAATGCATTGCTACATCAGTACTTTACATTGAATGTATCGAAAAACAATAATATCAGCCCTTTTGTTTCTTGTAATAAAATGAGAATGAACACTCTTTGTTGAGTATATTCAAAACCTCAAAACTCTCTATTGGTAATGACGCCCCAGCTTAGCTCACCTGTTAAACTTTCCATCCCTTGTCTGAGGTTTATTTCAGTGGCTGAAAGAGCCAAATTCAGAAAACCCATCAGTTTAAACAAAAATGTAAAGATTAAGGGTTTGTGGTGCATCCAGTTTCATAATAATTTGAAGCATAATTATTTGCTGATGAACATAAAAATTTGTGCATCAAAATTTCTCTTTTGATACCTCCATAGGTGTGGTCATTGTCAAAGGCTCGCTCCAGAGTATGAAGCTGCAGCCACAAAGCTAAAAGGGACCCTGCCTCTGGCAAAGGTCAGAAATAAAATGGATTCCAGTTTCTTTACATCACATCAACTCCATGATAACAAATTCCATGATGGGTATGTGACTGCTCTGTTCTTCAATCAGGTTGACTGTACTGAGAACTCAGAGACTTGTGAGCGTTTCGGAGTAAATGGATATCCCACCTTAAAGATTTTTCACAATGGAGAGGAAGCTGGATCTTATGATGGCCCCAGAACAGCAGGTTGGTGCTTTTAGTTCATGATTTTTTTTTAAAAGAATGCAATCTTCCACCATTTTTACTCTCCAAACCAAAACTCACCATGTTTTTAAACCGAAAGAGAAAATAGAAAAATTGGTTGACCTGTAAATATATTACGGTATTTGATTTTTTTTTTAAAGCGAATCAAAATTGCTATATTTCAAACCAACTTTATTATAAATATTTAAAACGACGGATTTTGATGTTTTAATAACATTCTGTCAATAATCTTGCTAATACGTTTGTCTATTGATGGGGAATGTGCTACATCTGGGGTGTTCAGAAATGTCAACATAAGTTTGACATTTTTAATCACTTAGTATGTTTATCAATTTCCTTTATGTGGAGGAGAGTGGATTGTAGTTGAAAAAATATTTTGAATCTTATTGTACAGAGATAGAACAGGAAGGTTCAGACTGTTTATCCTGAGGTAGAGACATGCAGCAGGCTGTTCTCGCTCAGGAATTGTCCGTTCCCCCTCCTCTTCTGACTCCCTTGTCCCACCTTCTCTCTCTATGCAGTTCTTAGATATATTAAGTATTGTAAGTGTTGCTGAAAACTAATAAAGTGGCGTTTTCTGTTCTACCTTCTTAAACCTTGCTTATAGCGTCTTCATAATAAAGGCTTATTACTATATTTTAACAGGATGAGAGAGGATTAATGTGTTTAGAGGAATAACAATTTTCCTTTATTATTTGTGTCTTAAAAATGAATCAATTTGAACGTAATTATTAATTACCCTGAAATGAATTCTAGTTTAAATTGTTTGCATCATGTCCAAACCTTGACTCTGCCCAGATGGCATTGTGAGCTACATGAAGAAGCAAGCAGGTCCAAGTTCTGTGGCTCTGCTCAGTGAAGCAGGTTTGGATTCTTTTGTCGACAGCTATGATGCCAGTGTGGTCGGTGAGTTGAGTATCTAAAATCACTATAAATGGCTCTGAAAACACCAAAGTTCACTTCTCTTTTCTTCTCGAATCCCAGGCTTTTTCTCAGGGCAAGACAGTACAGAGCTTGCAGAGTTCCTGAAGGTCTCCAGTGCCTTGCGAGACAGCTATCGATTTGCACATGCCACTGATCTGGCAACAGGGCTTAAATATGGAGTTGATGGAGAGTATGTTTGACGCAGACCAAGCATATGTTCAGGGTTTCCTGTTCAAAGTATCGGTTCAGTTTCCTTTTGTCTTTTCATGTTGCAGGAGTGTTCTGCTGTTTCGTCCCCCGCGCTTGAGCAGCAAGTTTGAAGAGAGCGTGCTGAAATTCACAGAATCCATTTCCATTTCCACTCTGCGTACATTCATCAAGGACAACATGTATGTTTGTTTTTTTTTCATTCGATTGGGAATATTGCAAGTGATCAATCTCTAAAATCTGTTTTAATTGCTGCAAAATTAACAAGAATTGTTAAAATACTCTTGAATGGGACTTTTTTTGGTTTTTGTCTAGTCATTTTATCGTAGCATCTTAAGCTTTTTCTCTGAAGCATCCATCTGAGAAAAAAATGTAATACGTTTTACATTTAACTGTTAAGGTTGTGTGAAAATATGGTTTATTGTTGTAAAAAATCATCAAATTACTGTATTACCTATAATACAAAATGTATGATTTAAAATGAACAAGATTTGTTTTTGGAGGATTTTTGCAAGAAAGCCATGCGATCACATGCATTTAGACAGCTATAAACTGTAAAAACACGATGATGTAAAATGTACAGTACAAAAGTGTAAAACTAAAAAAATATTTGACAAAGTTTTGGCAACCACAGCTTTCCGTAAAAATGAACAGTTTTTTTGTTTTTAAAACCTTTAAAATAGACAGTACTGAGCTTTAAAAAAGGATGAACATGAACCGTAAATACTAACATTTAAATCCTTATATTGTGTGCACGTATAAACTGTTTTTATACCAATAGTAATAAGACCGTTATAAACTGTAAAAATAAATTGGTAAAATTTAAACTACAGTCCTGTAAAACCATTAATGGTATATTGACTGTAATGTTCTGTCAAACACAGATGCCTGGTTTTCACCGTAAATTTATGTTTTGTTTTTTTTACAGTGTAACTCGAGTTTCCGATGCACTTGTGTTTTGCTCTCTGATGTTTTATTTTTGTATGTTTCTGAATCACAGATTTTTTGTTTAGTAAGAGTGTGTATGGAATGAACAAAGCTTCTGAGAGTATGCAGATGTTTAAGTGTACAACCCTGTAATTTAATCTTGTGGTATTCCATAAACCTCCGGCAGTTTGTGGAACTGTAGCATTGATGAATACAAAGATAAGCTTTATAATCCAATCTAAAGCTTTATCCTCTATTTCGTCACATAAGGATTAGATGATATGCTGTGCAAACGATTAAAACTTGCTCCCCCTGGCACTGAGCATCTCCTGATCATCCTTAGCACCATTGATGTGCTTGGTAGCTTTTTCTTGGAGTTTGGGGTTGGCTGGGCAACAGGAGTTTTTTTTAGTTCTCTGGGTTTCATAATTTGCACTCGCTTTACACTGGAGATAGCTTTAATAAAAATACTGACTTCTGTAAATTCAGACTTGACTTGTTCCATCATTTTCCTACAATTTCTCTTGCAGTTTTGGTCTTTGTCCTCATCTAACCACAGAGACAAGAGACACTCTGAGGCAAAGTGACCTGCTCACAGCCTTTTACAATGTAGATTACTTAAGAAATCCTAAAGGTACAAACTACTGGAGGAACAGGTGAGCGTCCCAGTGTCAGTGGAATGCAATTGGGATTTTAACTCTTAAGTATTTACTTTGACTCTCTCCCACAGAATAATGAAAGTGGCGACACAGTTCCAGGGCAGAGGTCTGAGATTTGCTGTGGCAGATCGTCAGGAGTTCCAGGATGAGCTCGAGGAGGAATTTGGTATTGGTTCTTCAGAGGGGGGAGATGTTCCTCTTGTTACCATCAGAACCTTTGCTGGGCACAAGTACACCATGCAGGAGGAGTTCACGTGAGTTTTGCAGCTTACCTCTACCTTATTATGTGCCATTCTATGTGTTTGAGACATCAACAGATTTGATTTGGCAGGCGAGATGGCAAGTCCTTGGAAAAGTTCCTGGAAGATTATTTTGCTAATAAATTGAAAAAATATGTGAAGTCAGAGGCTATTCCAGAGTTTAACGATGGTCCCGTCAAGGTATGTGGAGCCACAGATGTTTGATGATGAATTTATCTGATATTCATCCTATAACGCCTGCTTTTGCAGGTGGTTGTGTCTCACACATTTGATGAGATAGTTAACAACCCAGAGAAGGACGTGTTGGTGGAGTTTTATGCTCCCTGGTGTGGGCACTGCAAGAACCTAGAACCAAAATATAAAGAGCTTGCTGAAAAGGTAAGTTAACACCAACATTAGAACCACCTGTTTCAGGGTTTCTCATACCTTACCTTTCACACATCATTTGCCAGGAATTTCAGATTAAAAAGAAATTGGTGAGGTATTGTACTGTGCAAAAGGTTTAAACAAAGAATGCTTTCAGAAATATCAATAATTATGGTTAATTTTATAATTTAATAAACTAAACACCACCACGTAAAGCATTAAATGGTCTCCATTGTTCTTTTTTTTCTTTCTTCTCAGTGATGTCACCAAATTATATGTTATATGTATAAATTATAATCAAATGGCATGGCAGAATGACACATGAGTGATGAGTCTAAAACAAGCACACTCAGAGGCTAATTCTTAAAGGAATTGGGCATAACACTGATCAGGAGTCCGCACATGCTCATCAATTTCAGTCGATTTCACAAATACCATAATAAGATTTTTTTTTCCATTGTTTATTTAACTCTCGATAATTAAGAAAGCATTTTTTAATAATACAAAAAAAGAATGCATCGTTAGTCAGGCTTTGCTGATTTCCATTAGATATGTTTGCTACATACATAGTTCTCCATGCTGCCCTGCTGTATAGGATGCAAGTGCACCGTTTTGAGCAGACCAATCAACAAAATGCGACTTCTACTGCAGTTTTCCCATTAAATGTGTCAAAAAGCAAATCATCTTGTGTCCTACAGCTTATCTTTTGACATTTTGGTTCTGTCTCAGCTCTCTGGTGACCCCAACATCATCATTGCTAAAATGGATGCCACGGCTAATGATGTCCCTCCAAATTACGATGTCCAAGGGTAACATCATTATATCTCAAATAAATTTGCAATTTAATAGATTAGCCTTGCAGTGACATTCTTAACTCTCTTGCAGCTTTCCAACGATTTATTTTGTGCCTTCTGGACAAAAGGACCATCCACATCTATATGATGTGAGTGTAAAAATGCATCTAAACTATTGCTTTAGGTGTTACTACAACATGTAACTTCCTTTTTCCACAGGGAGGCCGGGAGGTTAGTGACTTCATCACCTACCTGAAGAAAGAAGCTACAAATCCACTGATCTTGGACGAAACAAGAGATGAGCTGTAAACATGCTGATTATAACGGGAATGGGGGGGGGGGGTGTTGTAAAAATGTGGTACACCAACATGAACTGTGTTTCATGAGAAAATGCACTGTATTTTTTTTTTCATTCTGATATTTGTTTAAAGGTGACTGTTACCGCAGCATGATCAAACGTTTTCAAGATTGCTCCTCACTGTTAATGGTTTACTGATTGTTCAAGTTTTTTGCTGTATTCTTTCACATTTGACAATCCGTTCAGAAATCAGTTGAATATTTTGTCTTAGATCTTGTTTTTGGTTCACATCCTCCAATCATTCATTTGATTTGAGGACTCTGGCCTTCACCTGCGTTATATATATATATATATATATATATATATATATATATATATATATATATATATATATATATATATATATATATATATATATATATATATATATATATATTCTGCATTTTACTTAAGAAAAATTAGTGTTTGATAATAAAGAATTTGACCGAAGATTTATTTTTGTTTTGGCTTGCACAATATTTAAACTACGGTAATTTGTTAGCAATATGGGGGTAGGTTTAAATAACCATAGCAACCAACTTAGCAGATCTCAATCTTAGGTTTAGAAAATCATAAAGACATGGGGTTGATTTATTTTTGACATTGGGGAACATTATTTTATGTCACTGTGCCCGCTATGGCAACCAATTTTGCATATATCAAAATTGGTTTATGTCACTTATTGTGTCTTTGGCTTTAAACAGCACTTTTACAAGCCAACATCAGTTTGATTTTAAACTTTCGCACTCTAGTTTAATTTATTAATCTAAATTAATTTTAAACTTGAGTTGTAAAATGATACCGTTAATACCTTATCTTGTTTATTTAACGTAAATACCTCCATATATGGCAATTTAATTTTCATAGCAATTTATTTGTTTAGAGTGGTTATTCGTTTAAAAATGCTGTGATTACCCCATATTTAGTTTTTAGCGTTTATTTGTTATTTTCAAATTTCCTAATCTTGAACCTGAAGGAAAGGAAGGATTCTTTCGAGAACTTTTCAGTTACCCTCATCTGTAGACCCGCCTACGTGGATACACAACCCTCACCGATTGGTGTATAGCTGTAACGTTATAAGCGTCCCAATTGCTTATTGGTTACTCGTGTGTCTGAAGCTATCGGGCACGCCTCAATCTTCCTCTCTTCTACCGTTGTGCTCGTTGTTAGGGACCGGTGATACTACCAAGCCGCAAAAATGATGGGCCAACCGGTTCTCGTGCTTAGTGAGTGTTTCTATCAAAACGCAATATCTAATTTGCTTGTGTAGCTTTCCTACAAGCCGCTGCTGGTCTCTTAGATGGCAAAATAAGAGTTTTATTCATGAACATGTGCTATAATGCTAAGCTAACTGGTGTGGCTTGGTACCCTCGTGTGTCTGACAAGCCCATGTCAGTGTTCAGATTAGTCATTGTGTTAGCTTATGCGCTAACTTGGCTTCTTTGTAATGTAGTGGTAGAAAAGCACTGAGAGTTAGCGACAAAATAAACAACACAATTTGTTTTATATTTCTAATCATTTGTTAGCTTTGTCGTTTAATGCAAATCGGCAATTTCAAAGGTTTATAGCCAAGTTAGCATTTAGCTAACAGTGGGTTGCTGACCAGGGATAAATGAAAAGCGCAAATCCAAATTCTCAACATGTCACTCTGTGTTAAATACTAAAAGCTTTAGATTATAAGCATCTTTTTGAAAATGCATTGATTTAAAAAAAAAAGTCTTTCTCACAACAGGTCAGAACATCAAGAGAGAATCTGGACGAAAAGTCCAGATAGGAAACATCACTGCAGCTAAGGTATTTTTATTCTTATTCATTTCCTTTCCATAAGTATAAACTTGATTAATGCATTTCTCTGCTTACAGACCATAGCGGACATCATCAGGACATGTTTGGGCCCAAGGGCTATGATGAAGGTGTGCATTTATTGTTCATCTCACAGTTATAGCTGGGTGTTAAAGATTCGGTGACATTTAATATATTGTTCACATTGGTAAAATTGTATGGGGAATGTGATTCCTTTACTCAAAAGTCTTAATTTTGAATCAAAATAATAAAATTTCTTAATATCCCAGACCAAACTTTTTCTGGGAATACGAATAAAGGAACTGGTAACTCACCTTTTGGTTGCCAATTTGCATTTTCATGACATGTTACTGACAGTCAACATGGATTGCAGAGTCAACTTCAACACTGAACTGTCAACTTTTTTCTACAGCAATATTGGTGGACGCTGTTATGGTATTTTTAGGAAACGTCATACAGCCTTTCTGATCCCGATTCAGATGGAAATTTTAGTTGTTGTTTACCAACTTGATTTAGTGACATTACTCATTTGTATGTTGTTAACTTCGTCTTTCCCTCTGTTTGACTCGAGAATGTCCACCTTGATGTAACAATTTGACTCGTGTGAAGTAGTTAATGTTGCGAATAAAAACGAATTAACTTTCATGGTTATATATTTTTTTTAAATTCGATCTACTCTTATAAATCAGTATAAAAGCCACTAAAAGGCTCAACATGGCATAAGCCCCTTAATAAATGGAAGCATGGTTTTGTTACAAGAAAATATTTTAAATCATGTTTTTTTTTTGTTCTGCTCAGATGCTTTTGGATCCTATGGGTGGTATAGTTATGACCAATGATGGCAATGCCATTCTGCGAGAGGTTTGTTGAACCTTCTCTCCCCCCCCAAATTCTTACATTCATAATCATGAAGATAACATTTCTGTGGATTTTAGATCCAGGTCCAGCACCCTGCTGCCAAGTCTATGATTGAGATTAGCCGCACTCAGGATGAAGAAGTTGGTGATGGGACCACCTCAGTCATTATTCTGGGTAAGTCTCCTCTATTGCATTTTGTTAATGAATAGTAACCAAATAGAATTTGGTTGGTTATAGCGTTTGAGGTGTTTGTCGTAATTGGTTTACAGCCGGTGAGATGCTGTCGGTGGCTGAACAATTCCTGGAACAGCAGATGCATCCGACTGTGGTGATCGGTGCATACAGACAAGCACTGGATGACATGCTCAACGTACTCAAAGACATCAGGTAGAGCTAAAAAAGTACAAAAGATGACTTGCGATGCATGTTAGCACTGCCCCCTAGTGAGTGGATGTTAGAAGATTTATTACACATCAAACTAGATTCTATCAGTAGTTTTTAATAAAATTTTTGTTTAAATTCAATCAAAATGTTTTAATTCATATAATGTTACTGTATCCCCAATGTCTGGAGTGACAATAATATTTGAATCTGCAAAAAACAAGCTACTTGTATATTGTACGGTGACTCATTGCTGCCACACACAATTTCTCCACTTAATTATGCCTGTTACACGACTTAAGTTGTAAAAATGAAAAAATTATCTTTTAAAAAAAAATTACATTCCTAATTATTTCACAAATATATAAGTATTTGTGCATCTTTGACCACAATGGAGTACTCGCTTAATCAAGATATGCAGTGCATATGAACGCAGTAGTGTTTTGTGGACAACTAATTTGAAATAGTGTAGGGCTGAAACGTTTAGTCGACAATAAAAAGTTGTCGACAAATATTTGTGTTGTTGAGTAGTCGTTTGTCATGTGACCTAATGTAAGGGTCATGTGTCGCGATTTGAGCGCTACGGTTTGATGCAGCCCTCTTGAATGCTACTGCAGTAGAAGAAAACTCAGTGCGAATTATGATGGAGTGCAAACAATTCTGAACGAGTAAGGTTTGGAAAAGTCTTACTAAACTTAACCAAAAATGCTGTCGTGTGCAATACATGCAAGGTGGCGCTTGCTTTTTATGGGAGCACTTAAAGAGGGAGCATCCCGGTGTTGTGCCATTTTTTTTTGACTCCCCTCCGCATTCAATCACGTGATTACATAGACTAAGCCAATGAGAGTTCAAATAAAATGTTTACTCGTGAAGACGTTTTGATTTTTATTTTGCTTATATGCCGTGTAGATGTCAAATTTACTTGTAACACATTGTTCAACTATAAATATTGTTTCGAAAATTTTAAATGAATGCAATCACCTAAAGCAATGAATATATATGATGAATGTACAGCATTATACAAACTTTAGATGTTTATATTTTATTTGCATATTCATTAGAATAATAAACATTTAATGTAAAAAGGATTAAACAAAGAAAAAAATTGTTGATATAAAATAAAAAGCTATATAAATCCATTCACATTATGAAAAAAAGTTCATTTTAATAGCGTTAGGTGTCAAAAATAGAAATAAAATGAAGACACAGACATTCACACACAAAGCATTTCTTTCTCACACCATTCATTATCTTCATTATAAACAATGCTTAGAGAGCATTTGAGTGTAACAAAATCTGAAAACTTAAAAGAATGATCTGTTTAGTCGGCTCAAAGTTCATTAAAACAACTGTTTCAAAAGCTGAAGTGATTTTCTTATTTTATTTATTAGTTAGAATATTTGTAACTCATTATTTTAACTAGTTGAAAAAGCAGAATAATCGTTCAAAGGCAACTGATTAATCATTGAAATAATCGATGACTAATCGTTTAAACAGACTAATAATCAATTGCAGCCCTAAAATAGTGAGAATAATTTAGCCTTAAAGATTGAGAAAAGTGCCCAAATGACTAGGAGGAAAATGTGAAGTTAATCAATGATGGTATTCTAATATTCTTAATTTATGAGTTTGACAGTGAAATGTTTAAAGTGTCATGCATTGGATCAAACTCTGGGTAGAAGCAGATAGCACTACAGGGAGATTGCTGTAAAACAAATAGTATTCGCGCACCCTTAAACACAATGGCTGCTCCGTTGATCAAGAAATGCAATAAGTGAATTGAGTTTCTTTATTTTTGTTCATTTGCTTCATTCTAGATAAGTTTGACATTATGTTCAAACAATTCTTGTGAACGACAATTCATCAGAAAATATATTTGTTTGGCAGTAATATCACTGTAGTATTGTCTCTGCTCCTCCCAAAAAGCCTTGATGTTTCGATGAGTCTGACATTTTTATTGCTGCTACTTCCTTTCTTAGCTCTCCGGTTGACGTTAATAATCGTGAGATGATGTTGAAGATCATAAACTCTGCCATCAACACCAAAGCTCTCAGCCGCTGGTCCACTCTGGCCTGTAACATCGCTCTGGATGCGGTCCGAACTGTTGAGCTGGAGGAAAATGGTCGCAAGGAGATTGACATTAAGAAGTACGCCAAAGTCGAAAAGGTAAATAAACGGATCCATAGCATCACTTAGAGAAAACACAATTTTTATCATTTGCCCACAGAAAAGATCATTTAACCTCTTAAGCCCGAGAGTCCCCGGTACCGGGGACTTGCCCCCTTGTGCGTTACATTTTCAATCATAGCTCACTAACCCTGAGAATAACCCACACATATTAAATACTGTTGTGTTCAGCGGAAACTCCTCTAAAAACGTATCTAATTCAATTTCATATCCGTTAACCACAGCTCGAACGCCATGCAAATAAACAACAACATGTCCGGAGTATAATTCATGACCACGTTTTTGTTTATGTGCGATATGTATCCACAATATAAACGGAAACACCCAAACCATGACATTAAATGAAAGCTAACAACCAGCTGAATCCAGCGATATGCAACTCATTTACATTGCATGAAGTATTTCAGAGCAGGGAGCGAAAGTTCCCCGAAAAAACGCCAGCGAAAACCAAGCAAGCATGTAAATCTTGTCTTACCTTTGCCGTTTTTTCAACAAAAAGTTATTTCCATATCGATAAAAGTCCGTTTGTTGTTATGTCCGGTCGATAGCTTCGCGAAAAGTCCATTTTGTGTTTTTTCTGTTGCTCCAGTGCTCCTCTTACGTCACCAAATATGGAATGACTCCCCGTGCGTAAGAGCACGTCTCTCCACGCTGCGCGTCGTGTGATTCGTCGGCGATCCCGTCAGTCTCAAAATGGTTGAGCTGATTGGTTTCCTCAGAATCAGAGCTTTCCAGCGATTATAGAGCTCCCGGATTGGACAGATGGTCGGGGGGTAGGGACACGCAGAAGCTCGACGTCGAAAGCGTTTGTGAATGAAATGTTCCCAAAAGCGCAGCAAGATGGCGTAAATGAGCTTCCACCCCCCTTTTACAGCGTTTCTTTAGGAGTTTTTTTTGCTGAAATCATGTCCCATAAGCAAGAAAAGAAGACTATGAACGTAGCTGAAGCTTTGGACAAGATTTTTTCCATATTTCAATTATTGTGCCAAATTGTGCCAAACTGTGCCAACATGGATTACGCCTGAACTTTGTTCAATCAAAACCTTTACAGAATATTAGTTTCTTGTAGTATGAACACCAAACTTGCTACAGATGTCCTTGACATGTAGTTGTTACAATTGATTGTGTTTATTTGCTTCGTTATAAGTAAAATAAGGAGATATTGGAGGAAACATGTGTTTTTTTTTTAGGCGGAGTTCATTTTTTGGCCATTCCAACATTAATTACTCTTACCCAGTGTTCTTGACTGTCAAATTAACTCATCCACACCACTCCCCAAGAACCTATCTTCATTTTGATACCAAGATTTGCAGTTTAGGCCTTGTAAAAGCTGAGAAATGCCTTAAAAAGTAAAAGTATAGGATTTTCGGAAAATAGGCCTCAGGGCTTAAGAGGTTAAATATAATAATTCGTTAATGGCAAATATTAATACTGAAACATATGAATAAGTAAAAGCTACACTTGCATGAATGTAATAAGTAAGTTATCCATTTTCAAAACGTTGGTGAATATACCCTGATAGGCAGCAACTTGAGTCAGATGTTTCTCAGGTTTAGAAAGGATTAAAAGGTAACGTCAGCCCTTTTTTTTCTATGGAAGTATGGAATGGAAACCTGCGAGGTAACCTTGTTTGTGTATCTGATATGTCTGTCTCTTGTGTAGGTTCCTGGTGGCATCATCGAAGACTCATGCGTGCTGAAGGGAGTGATGGTGAACAAGGATGTAACTCATCCCCGAATGCGCAGACTCATCAAGAATCCCAGAATTGTTCTGCTGGACTGCTCTCTGGAGTACAAGAAGGGGGAAAGTCAGGTGAGCTATTGGTGTCAGTCCACCTGCTTCCTGTGAAAGTTTGCCATTTTAAATCTGACTTTCTCCTTCAGACTGATATCGAGATTGCTCGCGAGGAAGACTTTGCTCGTATCCTGCAGATGGAGGAAGAGTACATCCAGCAGATCTGTGAAGAGATCATCCGTCTCAAGCCAGACTTGGTGTTCACCGAGAAAGGCATTTCAGGTAGAAACGGATGATGCTGCATGAGGTCTTTGAGAAATAAGGCTGGTGTTTTTCGAATGGTGTGATTGATGGTAACTTGTCATGTTTTAGATCTGGCTCAGCACTATCTGATGAAGGCAAACATCACTGCAATCCGGCGTATCAGGAAAACGGACAATAATCGGATTGCAAGGTAAAGATTTTTTTTTTCTTGTTTGCATTTTGCCTTTATTATATACCTGTAGGGCTGGGAAATTACTGAGTTTGGATTGGAACCTGGGTTGGCCAGAATGCCTTTTTGGCTACAAATAGTTATCCCAACACTACAAAGCAATGGAAGTCTGACCAAATAAAACAGAATTACTCAGGAAGGATGTTTAAATGTTCATTTGAATAGCTAATCAAATAATTCTAGCTTTGGGTTAGAGTACGTGGGCATTCATTTAAAACATTGCTTAGTATAAATTACAAACTGCAGTCCACTTTTAAAAGCTACTTATGTTCAAATGGTGGAGTAATAAACACAAAAGCCATTGGAAATGTTATTCATAATAATTTATTCTTGCTTGTTTCTCAGAGCATGTGGCGCCCGTATTGCCAGCAGAACAGATGAGCTCTCTGAAGAGGATGTGGGAACAGGAGCAGGCCTTTTCGAAGTCAAGAAGATTGGTGATGAGTACTTCACTTTTGTGACCGAGTGCAAAGACCCTAAAGCCTGCACCATACTGCTCAGAGGAGCCAGCAAGGAGATCTTAGCGGTGAGAAAGGACAGCTAGTGTTAAAGAAGCAGTAAAACAGCAAGAAATATCAATAGGCTGTTATCGTTCTCAAATAGGCATGCTCCTCAGATTATTTTGTTAATTTGACTGTCACATGACCTTTTAGGAAGTGGAGCGAAACCTGCAAGATGCTATGCAAGTGTGCCGTAATGTCCTGTTGGACCCATCGCTGCTGCCAGGCGGAGGTGCGGTGGAGATGGAGGTGTCTCATCGGCTGACTGAGCGCTCACGGGCTATGACCAGTGTAGAGCAGTGGCCGTACCGTGCTGTTGCTCAGGCACTGGAGGTTGTCCCTCGCACCCTCATCCAGAATTGTGGAGCATCGGCCATACGTGTCCTCACATCTCTCAGGGTAAGAGTCTTCCAGAACTTTACAGACTTGTAAAATTTTGTATTCAGAATCAATACTTTAAGTTGTGAAATGTTCGAGATATGAAAGGTCTCACAGGAAATTTTTTGCTTCGAGATATGAAGAAATATTTGAGATATGAACAACTACAAACAGTTTGCTCCATCCGCTCGTTAAGTCTGACTTTGTGCTTTTTCTCTAGCTTTCCATTTTATTTTAAACTGTTGTTTCTGAGAGCCGTTTGACATGTAAAACTTTCTTCGAGATACAAACGTCACCCTGGAATGGATTACTCTCATATCTCGGGGGTACCACTGTATCTAACAACACTGGCCAAAAATTTTTCCAATACACATCACTTTTCCTCAGGCGCTAGGCAAACTTCATTTTGTCGTAGAGGTGTTTCTTAGTGTAGTTTTCCCTGGTCTCAGTACAGGGCTTTAGTGACCATTTTCATGGAGACTTTAATATTTATTGTTGGTCATGGGTCTTTAGAATTATCGTTCACTGGTTTTCTTTCCAAAGTGTTTGAAATATTCAATTTCTGGGGCCAGTCAATGTTATTTTCCACCTTTAATTTTCTTGATGCTTTTCCTTGCAGTTCTTGACTATTTAAACCATTTGGTAAATAAATATCAGTCAAAATTTTTTTTTATAAAATACAATGGACCCTGGACATATGAAAGTAATTGGTTCCAGGATGATGTGCGCATCGCAAACATTTCATATCTCGAAGCAAGTTTTACATGTAAAACGCCTAATCCGTACGCTTAGAAACAGTATAAGTAGATGAAAAATCAAATAACGTTTCTTCGATGCTTAAATCTACACATTGTTAATGTCATAAATGATAACAAAACAGAATAAAGCACTCGCAAAATATGTAATACGTGCGTATGACCTCACCTTGAGTGAAGCGATGTGTCTGAGGAGGTGGAATGGATTACAGCACCATGTATGAAAGTTATATAAGACTTATCCAAAATATTTCTAGAATTACTAACACAAACACGGTTTTAAGTACTTTCCACATTATAAACCTTATGCCTTTCACTACACCTTGATACTAATATTTGTTATAGCACATTATTGGTAAACTATACATAATGTTTCGCTGTGTTTTGAAGCTTATCAGGACCTGGTAACGCCATGCTGTCAAGCGGAAAATACAGCAGGACAGCTTGTAGTTGTTCATCTCTTTAATTTTTCTTCGCATATCGAAGCAAAAAATTTCCCGTGAGACCATTCGCATCTCAAAACAATTTGTAACTCTAAGCATTCGTATCTTTGGGTACCTCTGTGCTACTTTTCCGTAGAAGAAATAATATCAAAGTATTTATTCACTGGAGATGTCGTATAGAAAAGTTAAATATTTCAAATCCATGGGAAAGAACTACTGTAAGATTATTTTAAAAAGCCAATTTTTTTGTTGGGTTAAAAAAAAGGATTTTAGAGAATTAAATATTTTAAATTATACCCACCAGCAATTACACAAAAATTGGAAGGGCATTGTCAATCATTAGAATTTATTCTATTATAATCTTGTTTTGAAATATTTAATGTGAACAATTTTTCTTAAAACCTGTAGCAAATCTGTCTTGAAATTATTGCATTAAAATTGGTTTAATGCTATATAATAAATTAGTGTGTAACATTATTTTACAGTACGGCTTATGAATTAAGAGGCAGTGTTTTTAAATAAAACTAGGGATGTCCCGAGCCGATCGTAAAGATCGGTATCGAGGCATTTTTTAACTGATCGGAATCGGCTCTATGTATCGGACCGATCGAATGTTTACGTCAGCTACGTCACGCACGTGTCGCAAACTCGCATGTTAAACTCGCATGTTGTTTACTACTTGCAATACGGTGCTAAGATGTCTGCAGTGTGGAAGTATTTTAAGTTGGAAAGTGATTCTAGTCTGGTAGCTACATGCAACGTTTGCAATGGGAGCATTTCACACGGTGGTACTAGCAAAGCAGCCCTTTAATACTACCAACTTGATAAGGCATCTTAAAACGAAACACACGACAGAATATTGCGACTTCACTGAGCAAACGCAGGAAAAGGCTAAACCAAAGCAACACACACTGGAGGAAACTTTTAAAAGGAGACAGAAATTTCCTCTTGAGAGCTGCAAGGCCAAAAAGATTACAGAAAGGGTCGTTGAATTCATCGCTTTGGACGATCAACCCCTCTCTGTGGTAGAGAATACTGGCTTCCGCCGGATTTTTGAACTTTTAGAATACTTTAATAACCTGCATGCACTTAAAGTGTGCAATTAGCACAAGGAAAAGACAAGTATCGGATCGGGACTCGGTATGGGTCGATACTAGGGGTGTAACGGTTCACGGTATGTATTGAACCGTTTCGGTACGGCCTGTTCGGTTCGGGACACTTGCGTACCGTTTCGGTATTCGGTATTTGTATTAAATAATATAAATGTATTATTAGCGCGATATTAAGCGCAGCGGAACAATGTTCCTAGGCGAGTTTCCGCACGGACGCTATTGAGTGACGTGCAGCTCTACTGTGCGACACTCAATAGCGTCCGTGCGGAAACTCGCCTTTGGCTTCTCTGTTAAAATAGATAATGGGGATAGACGAGTGGATAAATTTAAAGTTGTATGCCAACATTGTTCCACGGAGATCGGGCAGGCAACACATCTAACATTTTCTACTGCTGGAGATATTGTGACTGCAACCAGATCTGTGCTCTCTTCAGAAAATGTGGATAGGTTAATCTTTTTAGCCTAAAACTTGAATAGTTAGTTTTGTTTATATACAAGCTGAAGCTGTTGCTAGTGTTAAAAGTTTTCAGGTCCTAACTAGTTGCAGTATTTCATTTTTTATTTAAAAAAACGTGTTTTTCTTTATAAAGAGTGCAATTTATTTAAAATATCACCCAAATGTGTCACTTTTATTTATTTTATGCAAGAATTCTACTGTGTATTGGCAGCTTTTCAAAATAAAGATTATGTAAGTTTTTATTTTTTTGTACCGAACCGAGTGAACCGAACCAAACTGTCCAAGACACTGTACCGAACTGAATACGATTTTAGCGTACCGTTACACCCCTAGTCGATACTTAAAATTAAATGACTTGGATCGGATCGGGGGCTCAAAAAACCTGATCGGACATCCCTAAATAAAACAGGTAAAGCAGATTTATTTAGTTTCATTAAGAATAGTTTGTCTACTAAATCAGTGAGCATGGTGTTTTGGAAATATTACAATGGAGATATTTAGTATTTTCTCATCTTAATATTATTGAGAGCATGTTTATAATGTATTTGATGGTGATTATTGTTTCTGTGCAGGCTAAGCACACTCAGGAGGGCAATGTCTCATGGGGTGTAAATGGAGAGACAGGAACTCTTGCAGAAATGGAGGAATTGGGAATCTGGGAACCGCTGGCAGTCAAAGCGCAGACTTACAAGACTGCAGTGGAGGTAGATGCTCTTATGAAACACTGAAAAATGTTCAATTATATATTTGCTTACTAATTGTTTTCTTTCTTTTTTTTTTTTTTTATTAGACTGCCATCCTCTTACTGCGCATAGATGATATTGTCTCTGGTCATAAGAAGAAGGGAGGTGATCAGGCAGGTGGGGCACCAGGAGAAGACAAAGAGTAACCGAAAGCGAAGGATATGGCAAGAAGTAACAAAGTATAAAATGGACTTATGGAGCAACTGATGTGCAGCCACAGAAAAACAAAAGTATGTGTATGTGAAACGGTTCAGTGTCATCAGAAAGCTTTGCCCCATTGCCGTATTTTCATTTGGACCTGAATTTGTAACCACTCCAGTTTTCAGTAACGCATGGACTTAGTTTAATTTGGATTTAAATCAGTTTGTGTATGTAACTCTGTGCTTCACTTCGCGAATGTTACTTGTTTTTTCCTACTGGTCATAAATAATATTATCAAAGATTTTTGTTACATTGGTTTTCTTTTTCACATATATTAAATAATAATGAAGTCTTAATGCACTAAAATGATGATGGACTTGATAGAATAATTAACTTTTTCCATTTCATCTCAAGTCAAAATGTAAATTCTTTACTCGCAGTTACAAATAATTTTTAGTCTACAATACAACTCTTAAAACCAATTCACATCTTGCTAGTCTATAATCTATACATGTAAGTTCTAATTGTTACTAATTAAATGGTCAAACTATATATCCTAACATGCCATTTTTTTTACATGTAATTACACACATTTCCTCAACTGCTTTTTCTGTGCTTTGGACACAGAAGTAAACGATGTGCTCAAAGCGGACAGATTCACTGCTTGTTTTGGTATGGGTGATGCGGCAAAACACTCACACAAACACTTAATAGTGTTTATATGTTTCTTTTAATTGCAGTATACCAATATATTATAATGTCTATGTATAATGTACAATAACTAAACAACTGTACACTGAACTAAACACTAAACATCAGATTTATTTAAATATGTTAATTATTCACAAAGTGTGCAGCTTTTGTCACTGCAGTGTATCTTTCTGGGCTTCTGAAAGAACATTTCCAGAGCATCTTGGTATGGATAGTCTGAAACTTCTGGCCCATTTATTGAGATCCGCATGCAGGCTGCAAGATGGTCCCCTTGCAGCCTATTGCGAATGTCTTGTTTTGACCTGTAAATACATTAACTGTTAGGCTTTAAAAGTGATAACTGATAGTAACAACAGTAAAAATCTACTTAACATAGTGATAGTTTAAAGCAGGAAATGCCATTGTATAACTAACTAGCTAGCTATTAATTAAGCAATTTATTTATCAATTCGTTCATTCATGCTTGTGTGTATTTACTTACTTACCAAGATCAGTCTTGTACAGCCAGGGGGAGTATTTCGCCTCTGACAGCCAAGCTGGGTCAAAACCTGTCGTTCTGTGGTGGCTAGACTTTTGCTGCTTGTCAGGGGCAGGACATGCAGCACTTGGGCTCTTTTCTGTACTTTGATTCGGAGTAGGAAAGCTACACCGGCTGCTGCTCGCAGCAGAACATGTGCTGTCATCGTCACCACCTTGGGAGCGTTTAAGAAACGCGGATATTTTTGCCTGCTGCGACATACTCTCCGACGCGCGGTCTCTGTCCGCTGAATCTGATAGGTGTGTGTGTGCGTGCAATAGAGCGGAACTCCGCCATGCGCAATACGGAGGACAATTGTAAACGCGCAAACGTTGAGACAGAAATTACATGCCATCGTATAAATAACATAATGCTATTTAGTTTAATAAAAGAAAAAAAGCAAAGACCTGTTATATATAAATTACTTCTGTCAGTATTCGACGAAAATAAAATAAAATTAACTTGACCTTCAAGGGGGGCGGGGGGTGCCGTTAGGGGGACCCCCCTAATATAATGGTAAGGGAAACACTGATTGCTCCATTCACCTCCATTCAAAAATTCTGGTGGACTCTGTTTAAAATCTCAATGGCAGGCTATTTCTAACTCGCCATAAATCATTCAAACTTTATCACAGCTTCACAAAATTTACACCATTCTCTTCCTTAAAATCTTGTGATTCTAACAGTAAAGGAAATATTTTAATGTGTCTTGTCCTTCTTTCGTAATCCTTATTTGTTTGGAGGTATGGATTCTCAGAAATGAGCAGTTGCACAGAATCAAATGAATGACAAAATTTATAATAAAGTAGTAGAGAAATTTGTCCTCTTTCCAAAGATGCAGTTGTTCCTTTCATATGACCTACGGTTTTTAAACTAGGAGGGCTAAACCTTAACGAGGGAAGCAAATTGCTCCATTAAGATCAATGCATTTCACCCAGAAAATTATGCTTCAAAGTTTTAAATTAAGGCTTTTTCTAACTCGCCATAACTCCTAGAATTTTCCACGTATCGTTAAAAAATTTACATCAAAATCTTTATTGAGGTCTTCTACTTCTCACAAAGAAAGAATCATCTCGATATGTCTTACGGTTCTTCTATGTTTAATTGTTTAGGCATAGTCAAAACTGAGAAATGTCTCCTCGATTCAAAAAGTAGCAGTTGGAGGCAGCTACTTAATTACCTAATTTGAATAACGAAATTTGATAGGCGTAGCCAATGGGCCATAGAGATGCATTGCTTCCATTCATTTCAATGGGGCAATTGATTCCCATATGATCCTAATGTAAAAGAGCTTTTGTAATTAATTCACAATGGAGAGTCATAGCAACATTGAGGATGTATATAACTAATCCAGCCAATCATTCCCATGTGAAGGACGGCAGCGCTACCACTATACTATTCTTGGATTGGTTTGGATGTCTTGGCATACTATATGTAGGATATAGTATAGTGGTGAAGCTGCCGTCCTTCATATGGGAGACTGGGGTTCAAATCCTGGATGGGACATACAACAACACGAATGCTATGGCAAGCATTTTGGTGTCGTTTAAAAATGGTCATACATATAACTATAGTGGTAATATATGTATAGTATGGTGGGATGTACTATATGTAGGATATGGTATAGTGGTAATGCTGCCATCCATCACATGGAAGACCGGGGTTCGAATCTTGGTTGGGACATACGACAACCCGAATGCTATGGTAAGCCTTTTGGTTTCGTTTAAAAATGGTCATACATATAAGTATAGTGGTATTATTTGTATAGTATGGTGGGATATACAATATGTAGGATATGGTATAGTGGTGATGCTGCCGTCCTTCACATAGGAGACCGGGGTTCGAATCCTGGATGGGGCATACGACAACATGAATGCTATGGCAAACATTTTGGTTTCGTTAAAAATGGTCATACATATAAGTATAGTGGTATTATTTGTAAAGTATGGTGGGATATACAATATGTTGGATATGGTATAGTGGTGATGCTGCCGTCCTTCACATGGGAGACTGGAGTTTGAATCTTGGTTGGGACATACGACAACACGAATGCTATGGTAAGCCTTTTGGTGTCGTTTAAAAATGGTCATACATATAAGTATAGTGGTAATATATGTATAGAATGGTGGGATATACTATATGTAGGATATGGTATAGTGGTGATGCTGCCGTCCTTCACATAGGAGACCGGGGTTCGAATCCTGGATGGGGCATACGACAACATGAATGCTATGGCAAGCATTTTGGTTTCGTTTAAAAATGGTCATACATATACGTATAGTGGGAATATATGTATAGTATGGTGGGATATACTATATGTAGGATATGGTATAATGGTAATGCTGCCATCCTTCACATGGAAGACCGGGGTTCGAATCTTGGTTGGGACATACGACAACACGAATGCTATGGTAAGCCTTTTGGTGTCGTTTAAAAATGGTCATACATATAAGTATAGTGGTATTATTTGTATAGTATGGTGGGATATACTATATGTAGGATATGGTATAGTGGTGATGCTGCCGTCCTTCACATGGGAGACCGGGGTTCGAATCCTGGATGGGGCATACGACAACATGAATGCTATGGTAAGCCTTTTATTGTTGCCTAAAATGGTCATACATATAGTGGTAATATATGTATAGTATGGTGGGAATTTCTAAATGTAGGATATAGTGCAGTTGTTTTGCTGTCGTCCTTCACATGGGAGACCGGGGTTCGAATCCTGGTTCAGACATACGATAACACGAATGCTGTGGCAAGCATTTTATTGTTGCTTAATAATTATTTTAATAATTATATTCATATATAATTATATGGCCCCCTGCCCACTGCCCCCTGCCCGCTGCCCCCTGCCCGCTGCCCACTCACCTACGGCTCCCCCTTTGGATTGGTTTGGATGTCTTGGCATACTATA
Organism: Danionella cerebrum; assembly: GCA_007224835.1. Lineage (NCBI taxonomy): Eukaryota > Metazoa > Chordata > Actinopteri > Cypriniformes > Danionidae > Danionella > Danionella cerebrum. The sequence goes on from SRMA01026222.1 coordinate 489,402, forward strand.
TGTAGGATATAGTATAGTGGTGAAGCTGCTGTCCTTCATATGGGAGACCGGGGTTCAAATCCTGGATGGGACATACAACAACACGAATGCTATGGCAAGCATTTTGGTGTCGTTTAAAAATGGTCATACATATAACTATAGTGGTAATATATGTATAGTATGGTGGGATGTACTATATGTAGGATATGGTATAGTGGTAATGCTGCCATCCTTCACATGGAAGACCGGGGTTCGAATCTTGGTTGGGACATACGACAACCCGAATGCTATGGTAAGCCTTTTGGTGTCGTTTAAAAATGGTCATACATATAAGTATAGTGGTATTATTTGTATAGTATGGTGGGATATTCTATATGTAGGATATGGTATAGTGGTGATGCTGCCGTCCTTCACATGGAAGACCGGGGTTCGAATCTTGGTTGGGACATACGACAACACGAATGCTATGGCAAGCATTTTGGTTTCGTTTAAAAATGGTCATACATATAAGTATAGTGGTATTATTTGTATAGTATGGTGAGATATACTATATGTAGGATATGGTATAGTGGTGATGCTGCCGTCCTTCACATGGGAGACTGGAGTTCGAATCTTGGTTGGGACATACGACAACACGAATGCTATGGCAAGCATTT